>CM077159.1:100079706-100476786 GCA_039583875.1 Platanthera guangdongensis
GGATAAACCATTCTCAGTCTGTCTAACTTGGAGACCCAAGAAGAACTTAAGTTCCCCCATACTGCTCATTTCAAATTGTCCTTGCATTAGTTTTGCAAACTTTTTGCAAAGACTACTTTTAGTAGACCCAAATATGATGTCATCTACATATATTTGGACTAGAATGATCTTGCCTCTGGATTCCCTAAGGAATAGAGTCTTGTCTATTTTCCCCCTTGTGAATTTATTCTCAATGAGGAAACTAGACAGGGTTTCATACCAAGCCCTAGGGGCTTGTTTTAACCCATACAAAGCCTTCCTAAGTCTATAGACATAACTAGGTTTAGTTGAATCAACAAAACCTGATGGCTATTCCACATAGACTTCTTCCTTCAGATTTCCATTCAAAAAGGCTGACTTAACATCCATTTGGTATACTTTAAACCCTTGATAGGTTGCATAAGCCAGGAACATCCTTATAGCTTCCAGTCTGGCTACTGGAGCAAAGGTTTGATCAAAGTCAATACCTTCTTCCTGCCTATAACCTTTTGCAACCAGTCTTGCTTTGTTCTTTATAATAACTCCATGTTCATCTATCTTGTTCCTGAAGATCCACTTAGTTCTAATTATGTTGTGGTCTTTTGGTTTAGGAACAAGCTCCCAAACTTTACATCTCTTGAACTGATTTAGCTCCTCTTACATTGCCTCAATCCAATGAGGGTCTAGGATGGCTTCTTCAAATTTCTTTGGCTCAACTTGGGATAAAAAGCTGGAGTAGAGTACTAAACTTAGATTTCTGCTCCTTGTTTGTACCCCTTGTCTTATATCACCAATAATTTGATTTGCTGGATGATCTTTTAGATGTCTATTAGCTGGAGGCAGCCTGTCTTCAGGTTGTACTCCTTCAGCTTCTTCAACTTGCTGCACCCCTTGATCTTCTTATGTATCAGGCGCATCTAGTACTTCCCCTGGACAACAACCACTATCATCCACATGTTGACTTGCAGTAGATCCTTCTTCAATAGTAAGTTTGTCCATCTTCTTAGTCACACATGTGGAGCTGCAAATACTTCTAGACAATTCATTGTTAATGAGTCTAGCTTCATCAAACACTACATGTACTGACTCTTCTACAACTTGAGTAGTCAAGTTGTAGACCCTATAATCCTTACTGTTGTTGTTGTACACAACAAAGATCCCCTCTTGGGATTTGGCAGCAAACTTGGTTAAGTAAGACTTACCATTGTTAAGTATATAACATTTACAACCAAAGATCCTGAAATAAGATAGATTTGGTTTTCTGCCCTTCACAATCTCATAGGGGGTCTTATTGTGACTTTTGGTGATAGTAGCCCTATTAATTACATGGCATGCAGTGTTTACTGCCTCAGCTCAAAAATATTCTGGGAGAGATATGTCACTTAATAGGGTTCTACCAGCCTCAATCAAGGTTCTATTTTTTCTTTCAGCAATGCCATTTTGCTGAGGTGTTCTTGGTGAAGAAAATTCCTGAAATATCCCAAATTCTTCACATAGCTTTGTCATACTGTCAGACTGGAATTCAGTACCATGGTCACTTCTTATTTTGACCACTGTACTGTCTAACTCATTCTGAATTTGTTTGACAAAACTATAAAAGATACTAGGAGTTTCAGATTTCTGTCCAAGGAAGAACACCCAGGAAAACCTTGAGTAGTCATCTACAACTACAAATGTGTAGACCTTCCTACCTAGGCTGTGAACTAGCATAGGACCAAAAAGATCCATATGCAAGAGGTATAAGCACCTCACAGCATCTTTGTTTTCAATGCTATTAAAGGTGGATCTAGTCTGCTTGCCCTTTTGACAAGCTGAGCATATCCCATCTTTAATACACTTAACCTGAGGACCATTCCTCACTAACTCTTTGCTATAGAGTTGGCCAATTGTCTTGTAGTTAAGATGAGCTAGTCTCTTATGTCATTTAACACAATGAGAGACTTTCTCATCAGCTACAAGACACACAAGAGAAACATTGTTCTCACACATAATGTCTAGACAATAGACATTTCTCTTCCTATAACCAGTCAGAATAATCTCTTGATCATTTGATCTCCTGATATGACAACCATCTTTGACAAATGAGATGTCATATCCTAAATCACTCAGCTGACTTATACTAATAAGGTTGTGTTTCAAACCTTTAACATAAGCCACTTGAGTAATTGTTATAAGGTTGCTAGAAATGTTACCAAAACCTTTGATGATTCCTTTTTCAGAACCACCAAAGGTGACTTTAGGACCATCCTTGATTGGTGTGTAGTCCTTTAGCAATCCCCTAGTTCCAGTCATGTGCCTGGAACATCCACTGTCCAAGTACCATATTGGGGCATGGTCACTTGGACTCACCTGCAAAACAGATTAGTTAACCTTAGAACCCAAAGAATTCTTGGGTCCTTGGTGCTGGTTAGTTTGCCTCTTAACAAAACTACATGTAGCTTTTCTAGCAGGTAGATTGCTACTCACCTTGGCACTTGAATTGTGCCAACAGTCTATGGCAAAGTGGCCTACCTTGCCACAACACCAGCACTCAAATCTGTTGAACCTTTGCTTAGGTACAACCCTGGCTGTAGTATCTACAACAGGCTTGTTGAGTACTGGGGCTTTGCCCTTAGACTTGGACTTTACAGTCCTAGCAGGTTTTGTAAACCCTAATCCAGTTTTACCCTTTTGATGTACAAATTCATTTATCAAAGGTAGAACAGACTTTGGTTTATAAAACCTTGCAACTATGTCTCTCTCTTTCTGAAGACTAATCTCCAGATTTCTGATTTGATCATTTTTAAATGTTATAGTCCCCATCTGAATAACAGTTATATTCTTCAGCCTGGCTATTTCATTTAGTTTTTGATCAATCAACTTATCAAAATCTGTTGCAGTCACTTTGAGATTAGCAATCTCCTTAGCCTGACTCTTGGCCAAGGATTTGCTTTTCTTTAAAGCTTGCAACACTACTCTATATTTATCAATCAATTGATGAATATCTCCTTCAGATTCAGATCCACTCTCATCACTTGATGCTGATGAATCTGATTCTGATCCAGTACTAGAAATTGAACTAACAGAACAATTTTGTACCTGACTTGGTCCATGTTGATCCTGGAATTTATCTCCTTCTGATAAGGCCATCAGTCCCTGGCACTGATTGTCCTCTTGCTTATATATTGAGTTCATTAATTGGATGAACTCATCTTCTTCTTCTTCAGCAAACAATCCAATGTAAGCTTCAGCTTCCGAATCAGTTTCTGAAGAAGACATATCTGACAGACTTTTGTCCTTCTTAGCAACAAAGGATCTTTCCTTTTTGCCCTTAATCTGAGTCTTCTTCTTATCAGTTGACTCTTTCCTTTTCTCTGGACAGTCAACAACAACATGTCCTTGTCTGTTACAACAATAACAAACTATCTTTGAAGATGTAGTTCTACTTGACTTGGGCTTTCTCCTGTCATTCTTTGATGACTTCTGTGAAGTGGATGACTTAGACCTCCACTGTTTCTTCTTTAGGAACTTCTGAAAATGTTTGTGAAAGCTGCAAAGTCCTCATCACTCTCACTGCTTTCAGAATTCTTACTTTCTGACTCATCTGTCTCAGTCTCAGCCACTTTTAGGGGTAGAGATGGAGACTTACTTTTATATTTCTTGGTGGCTTCTGTCTTGAATGCCACAGCTCTTTCTTTATGCTCAATTCTTGTAGTCTTATCTTCTTCCTTCCTAACCATTAGCTGCATTTCATAGGATAACAACTTTCCAAATAATGTTGGAGGAGGAATATCTACTAACTTGGCCATTTCCCTTATGGCACAAATCTTAGTATCCCAGTCTTTAGTTAGAGATCTCAAGAACTTATCATTCAGCTCATAGTTGCTGAATTCTCTTTCATAAGACATCAACTCATTGACAATCCTATTGAATTTCTTGTAGCATTCTGTTATACTATCAGACCTGCCTTGTCTGAAACTTTCATACTCCTGATTTAGTAAAGACTTTCTATCCTGTCTAACTTCTTCAGAGTCCTCCATGTACACTATCAGTGTGTCCCACATTTCCTTTGATGTTTTACAGTGAATCAAATTCTGGAATATGGCATCATCTATTGCACTCACAATAATATTCTGAGCCCTCTTGTCCATTGTGGCCAGAATAATCTCATCTTTAGTCATCTCAGAATAGTCCTTAGGAGTTCTCTGGTTTGCATCTAGAACTGATACTTTCATAGGCACATATGACCCTTCTTTGACTGTGATATAGATTCTAGGGTCAGAGGCTTCCATAAATAGTCTAACCCTTTCTTTCCAGATGCCAAAAATCTCCTTTCTACAGATTGACAACTTCATGGATCCAAGTTCTTTGTGATTCTCTATTGAACCCATTTTCTTGATTTTCTTGATTCTGTATTTGATTATACTGAATCTGCCAACAGGATCTTTTACTCAGACTGTTATGTCCTTTTTGAGGAACCTGGGACCTGTGGGTTATGGGCCCACCACGCTTCCGCAACCTGGCTCTGATACCACTTGAAAGAAATTGTAGCTAATCACCTAGAGGGGGGGGGGTGAATATGTGACTTAATCTTTTTAAACTTTTAGGCAGATTATATCACAAATTTCACAGAACTATAAACAACATACACAACATCAATCACATACACAGAGTACACACAGTTTTATAGTGGTTCCCCAAGGTCTGGGTACATCCACTTTCCCCCTTCGCCTATCTAGTAGTGTACTAGATTCGGCCAAACTTCTCCACTATACCTCAGATCCTCAGATCTTACACTCAGAACCGCAACCAAGTTCCTACAACTCAGGCTCAAGGCCCTACCACTCAGTCTTCACAAAGACCTACACTCAGCCTTCAACAAGGCCTACACTCAGCCCTCAACAAGGCCTACACTCAGAGAAATGGATCCCCTACACTCAGGCACACAGACCCTACCACTCAGCCTTTATAATTACAGGCTTACAACTAAGATCCCTTAGGATCCTACAAGAAATTAAGATTACAATGTATATACCTACAACTCAGAATAAGAGAGAAGAGTTGACAGGTTTCTTGATGAATTCTTGGATGAACTTTGCTGAGATCAACCTCCCTTGGCTTCCTTCAAAGCTTCTTAAATTTAGAACACAGTAGAGTTGATTCTCTATGCAGCTGATCTTCAATCACTGCAACTTAAGATTCAAATCTCAATCTGAAACTTTTCTTCACAGCCTGGTTCAACAGTTGTCTTCTTGGAAGGAGCTCTCTCTCTCCAACTACTTAGATCTTCACTTGAATTGATTCTTCAATGAATTTCTTGATCATCGTCTTCTGTTGACAGAATAAGCCTTTATATAGGCTTTCTTCATGGTGACCGGCTGATCCGGTTTCTAACAGCTTTCTGACAGCTCTGACAGTTGCAGTAGACTGGCTGGAATGGCAGCTGTCAAGTCATCCAGTCACTTCTTGAATTCTCTGTAACTGTCTGAAAGTGTCGAGACAGTCAGTCTTTAAGTGTCGACAATTATAGACTAAGTGTCGACACAAGTTGACTAAGTGTTGACACTAGCCTTCATGGTGTCGACACAACTCCTTGTGTTGTAGAATCTGCTTCTCGGCACTGCTTCTTCAACATGTGTCGACACTGATATTGTGTGTCGACACAACTCCTTGTTCTTTAATACTTAGTTGAATTCTTGTAAGTGTCGACACAACTCCTTTGTGTCGACACAACTCCTTTGTGTCGACACATCTTCTTGTGTTGATACTCGCTGAGTGTCGACACATTTTCTTAGTGTTGACACTTGCCTTCTGTATTGATACTTGCTGAGTGTCGACACATTCTCTTAGTGACGACACTTGTACTTAGACTTCATTGAAATTTGCTGAGTGTCGACAAGCCTCCTAGTGTCGACATTTTCTTCATGTGTTGAGACTTTTGCTGAGTGTCGACACATCTCCTTTGTGTTGACACTTGTACTTAGAATTTGTTGAACTTTTGCTGAGTGTCGACACAGCCTCCAAGTGTCGACACTTGTACTTAGAATTTGTTGAACTTTTGCTGAGTGTCGACACAGCCTCCAAGTGTCGACACTTTCTGATGTCGACAAAGTTCCTCTGGGTGTCGACACTGCTTCTAAGTGTCGACAATGCTTCTCTGGACATTTCTTCATTGAGTGTCGACACAGCCTGTATGTGTCGACACTTTCCTTCTGGTGTCGACTCTGCATCCCTGGTGTCGACACAATTACTCCAAGTGTCGACACTGCTTCTCTGGGTGTCGACACAAGTCTTCTTAAGTGTCAACACTTTTCTTCTGGGTGTCGACACATGTACTTAGAAACTTTTCAGCTTTCCGTGCAAATACTTAACCTGCACAACTAAACTCAAAACACATCAAATATATTTTGATGTATATCATTGAGTAGGGTGAGGCTTCTTCAAATCAGGTACATTTATTCCAATGTACCCAACAATAATGATATATTTCAAAAGAGTTAAATTGCATACAAAGTGTCTCTATAGAGCTAGAGACAAAGGATCATGAAATAAATAATTTTCTAGTGTATTCGCCAGTTCTTCTACCAAGAACCGGCAGGTTAAAACATATCTCTCCCTAGATCTTGCTACTAGCCTCACCCTAGATCTAA
Source organism: Platanthera guangdongensis (assembly GCA_039583875.1). NCBI lineage: Eukaryota > Viridiplantae > Streptophyta > Magnoliopsida > Asparagales > Orchidaceae > Platanthera > Platanthera guangdongensis. The sequence goes on from CM077159.1 coordinate 100,086,354, forward strand.
CCCCGATCTAGACGCTGCACACAAGATAATGATTTCTCCCTAAGCCACACAAGGACTTGGACTCCACTCACAAGGCGGCGATTTTCCTCTAAGCCACACAAGGACCTAGATGTCATACACAAGGCGGCGATTTCCCTTCCGATTACAATGAGAAAGTAAATGAAAAATAACTAAAAACAAATTGAGCACTTTAGGCTAGACACTCACTTCACACAAAGTGCTGAAGATGCCGATTAATCCTTGCAAGAGATGCTTTGAATGCTTTACACGTGTCGTCAATCTTCCACGCTATTTGGCCTTCTTAAGAGTATAGATTATCTCTGAGTTCTGGAGCTCTTTGGATTGTCTTTGAAGGTAAGTGCACTCCAAGTAATGAAATTCGTAACTTTCTCAGAAAATGAGAGGCTTTTATATTCTGTCGCTATCGCCGGACGATACTGGGTATCACCATCTGTCGATAGCGGTAACCGTTGCCACGTGTCCCACGAACTCCTCATTTTCGCATCGCGCAAACGTTGAGCGCCGAATCGTGCACTATTGCCGCGCGATACCGGATATCGTCATCTGGCGATAGCGAAATAACGACAGCCACGATTTCGTCGAGCGTTGAGCGGAAATGCGTCGAGTGGCGCTATCGCCTGTGGCGATACCCACTATCGCCTGACGATATTTCCAAGCCACGATTTCGTCGAGCGTCGAGCGGAAATGCGTCGAGTGTCGAGTGGCGCTATCGCTTGTTGGCGATACACACTATTGTCTAGCGATATCGCCCGAGCTCAATTCTGATCTGATTCATCACCAAAAAGATATGAGATATTAACCTGTGTTACCTGCACACCAATAACATCCAAATATCAAATACAAACAAGATTTGTTATTAGCAAACCAGGAAGCGTGGAATGCATGCTCCAACACTTCATACAGGACTTCCACTTATTGAAGTTAGTCGCTGTCAGAAGCTCAATGCCAAGACCTCTTCCGTAGGCTCCTTCCATTGCAAATCAATCACTGATCACAAAGCTTCCAGAAGCGCTGAGCACAATCTGAGGTTGATCACAGTTCACTGCTCAAGACACTATTCCCTCTGATACCATGTTGAAATCTTCATAAGTAAATCAACTGGTAGTTTTGGTATCAAGCAAACACTTCCAAAACTATCAAGTTGATCACTTGATCAGGCGGAAACGAGAACTAGGCGCAGGAACACTCCAACCGTAAACTGAGCTATGTATCAGAAACAATGAGGAGCAAACATAGATCTTGCATTAATCCACCATCAACTTTACAAGGCAAGGTATACAGGCCGGGACATGATTTTGCCAAGTACAATGAGAAGAAAACAAACAAGAGCCAACTTCAAAGCCGGGTGGACTGTCTCTGATGTAGACGTACGCGTTAGAGCCGAATTATAACTACGGACGCGCACGACTATCTCTTCACGACTAATTCTACGCTCACATAATTGTTCTACGCCGCTCCACGCTATTACATTCATTCAATGTCACGCTAGCGTACGGGTAGCCAAACCATTTCGAGATCAAATAAGAGCGATAGGCCGGTATCCGATCGAGGTAAAAGGACCAATATTGGATCCGGACGAGTGAAGGTTGTACCCAAAGAGATCTACCGAAAATAATCACGAATTTGGAAAAGGTAGATCTCTCCCAACATAAGAAAACGAGGGTTCGCCAAACCCGTTATGAAAATTAAGTTGATCAAGAAAACAACGCAAAACAATTAAAGCTAATCACGAAATTTCAAATGATTTCAAAATTTAATGCCAGAAATTCCATCACAAGATTATTAAGGAAAGAAACACACGAAAGTGGAAAGGTTCGTTACCCAACCAGAATGGATGATTCCGATTCACTCGGCGAGGATCGTTCTTCAACGGCTCCACCGGAATCCCGCCGGTAGGAGTGAAATTCGTCCGCCTTCGTTGCGTTATGCTGGAAATGGAAAGTCCCGTCGAAATCTTCTTAATATGGAAATAAATATCTTCAAGTATGGCAAGAGAGAAAAAAAGGTGGTGGATTGGAGATATTAATGGAAAGAGATATTCCCAATATGGAGGGTTAAGGAAATTTATGGTAGGTGATATTTTGGTTATGGTAAGAGGAGGGAGAATATGGTATGATTTTGGAATGAGCTTCGAGGGGTATCTTTTAGATTTAGGAACGAATTTATGAGGGAGGGGGTCGGTTTTGTTTTTGTAGTGGAGGTGGCGGCTTGTCTTGGTGGAGGCGGAGGCGGCTTGGGTTGGCCATGATGGTGGTGTTTCAGGTAGGAGGAAGGAGGAGGGTGGTCGGCTCTTGTTGGAGGGAAAAGGAAGAGGTGGCGGCGTTGGGAGTTGTGGATGGTGGCTCAGGTAGGAGAGGAGTGGTGGCCGGGTTGGAGAAAGAGGGAGGGGCCGGGTGGATGGTGGTGGCTAGGGCTCGGGTTTTTTTAAGGGAGTAGAGGGGAGGAGGAGGGAGGAGGAAAGCCGAGATTTGAGAGAGGGGATGAGAGGTGGCCGACAGACAAGGAGAGAGAAGGAGGAGCAAGAGAAAGTTCGGCCAAGAGATGAGGAAGGAGGAAGCTTCAAGAGGGAAGGGTTTTCAAATTTCCTTTTCATTCAATCCACCACCATTTGTGACAAGATCGGGCCGGTGACGGGGTCGGCCGGGGAGGGCCGCGCCACGGGAGCACAACCGAGGGCGACCGGCTGGGGGAGGTCAGCCGCGGGGGAGTCCCGAGGGCACGTAACTAAGGGCAGTCGGGCGGAGGCCGACCGCGGGAGTCCCGCGGGCGTGCAACCAAGGGCGGGCGGCCGGAGGCCGGCTGCGGGAGTCCCGCGGGCGCGCGGCCCGCCTCCGGCTGGCCGGGGGAGCATCATGGTCGCGCCACGCGACCAAGGGAGGCCGGTCAGAGACCGGCCGCGGGAGCTGCTCTGTCCCGCGCGACCAAGGGAGGCCGGTCGCAGGAGCCTCGCAACTGTGCACCGCGGGCGTGCGACCAAGGGAGGACGGCCGCGGGAGCCTCGCGGACGCTCACCACGGGAGCACGACCAAGGGAGGCCGGCATGAGTCCGTCCACGGGATCCTCGCGGACGCATGCTGTGGGAGCACGGCCAAGGGATGTCTACTGGAGGCCGGCCGCATAAGCCTCTTGGTCGTGCGCCGCGCGCGCGTGGCCAAAGGTTGTCGGCCGCGCAGATCCTGCGGCTGCGCGTCGTGGGGATGCGTCTGGGGGAGGTCGGCCACAGCGGTTGAGGCGGCGGGCGGGCTCCCAGTGGTTGTCTGGTGTATGGTGTGGCGGTTGTTGATCCGTTGATCAGACGCGGATCAACTGTGTTGATCGCGCGTCGGGTGCTTTTCCCCATAACCCCCCACCCCACTAACTTTGTTGAGGTCATGAAATTGCTGCTAATTATTGCCTGAAATTTCTATAAATTGAGCAGATTTCCATCAATACCAGAGCTCTTTGTGGAGATCAATTGCTCAATGGAGCATGGAGATTAGTTTTCTCCATGTACACGTTCTTTATATTTTTATAAGCAAAGATTAATTTATTCTTACATGTCCATTCATAAGTACTTTTAAATTCGATTACAAATTCATGGATAAGTAGATATGAAACTCCCGCCCAATGCCATAGTTTTTCTGCTATTTTTGTAGTATAAGAGAGAAACTGGAGGAGGAGTGTAAAAATTATTAGAAGATGTAACAGTTGCAAATTTTTGAGGGACCCAAACTTTCACAGAATATACCTCTACTGTGTGTGTTGTTGACTTGCTATGATTCCAGCAAAGATGGTTCCCTTATAGGCCCAAAAGATTTAACATTCTCTGTTAATAACTTAACACTAATTCTAACCCATCCCACAATGTGTATACCGTTAGAGTGCTCGAAGCATCCGCGTGACCATCTAGTTTGTAATGACCTACCCGTTGCCCCCAGCAGGGTATATATAGGCGAAACCCTAAATCCCCGACTACGGGTTTGGATTCCTATCGGATCCTAACCAACCCGTTAAATAGCCCATTAAACACGAATATCAATATAGCTCAACAATCTCCTCCTATATTGTATATAAGTGTTAGCATAAGAAAAGTGTTACTTATCCAATAGTTAATAATGACCAAACAAAAGAGTTTTTCCAGAAATATAAATATGAGTTTTAGATAACAGAATACTAAACTCAGACCAAATGTTCCAAACATGAAATAAAACAATAAACTGGAAAGCTCAAACCGATAATTGATCTAAGCGAAAAGCAGATCATCATCATCTGGGTCAAAATCAACTGTCTCTCCTCCAATCTCCACTTTTCCTGCAAACAATTACAACAAGAATGTCATGAGACAAATCTCTATGAATTCAAACATTTGCAGAAATAAAGTGATTAGTTCTAACAGCGGATGAACTTAATACTCTAACTGGGAGGAAAGAATCCCAAAACAGCATCTCTATCTAATTTACACAAAATTAGATTAATTGATTTCATAGAATCAAACCATGTTCCTTCGATTATTAAGATTATTATTAACGTTCCACAATTGTGCTATATCATCAAGTTTGGAATGATACAACAAGCTGTGACTATTATATCATCAAGTTTGAAATGATATAACTAATAATCATAATATCAGGACACATATCAGCAACCTCAGTACTCCTTTTTGGAATGATACCCAATTCAGCCTTTGGCAAAGAATAGTTACGTAAGTCATCAAGTTTGGAATGACTGACAACTATCTCACCTCTAACTTTCATCAGATAACATCTGAAATACTTTAGTGTGCTCAACGTAGATGCTTGAATGTAAGCAGACAACGGTTCTTAAATTTAAAACATAAGCTATGTATTAAGTCCTCCTAAATGGACGTTAATCCCATCTCCCCCGATATTTTAGATGTGAGAACCTTACATAAACCATTAGTAAGGACATCTGCTACATTATCTTTTGATCTCATGTCCAATAGGGAGATTATCCCCTGACTGGTGAGATAGGTCAACCAGGCCTGTTTCATCCTAAGTTGCCTTCGCTTGCCATTGAACAACGTATTTGTAGCAATGGTCTTTGTGGCCTGATTGTCACAATAAATCAAAATAGAGTGCATTTTCAGACTCGTCATTGGAATTGTCCAATATCAGATCTCTTATCCACTCTACTTCTTCTCCAGCTGAAGCGAGAGCATAGAGTTCCGATTTCATAGAGGATAGTGCAATGCACGTTTGTCTCTTAGTCTTCCAAGCTACTGCAGCTCCTCCTAGTGTAAACACAAAGCCACTAGTGGATCGACAATCAGCTATTTCCGAGCACCAAGATGCGTCGGAGTACCCTTAAAGCACTGGAGGATGCCCACTGTAACATAAAGCGTACTTCTCAGTATACTTTGAGTATCTCATTAGCCTGTCTAAGGCGTCCCAGTGGTCCTTCCCAGGGTTACTGGTGAATCTACTCAACATGCTGACCGTAAAGGCTATGTCAGGTCTAGTGCAGGTAGTAGCGTACATGAGACTTCCTATGAGTTTGGAATAATCCAACTGTCTGATAGCTGAACCTTCATTCAGTTTCAGTCTACTGTTATAATCGTATGGAGTCTCAGCCTTTTTGCTGTTATCGTAACCCCACTTTTCCAGTAGATTCCTAATGTAGTGACTCTGACTCAGGGTAATACCCTTTTTTGTGAAGTTCACTTCCATTCCTAGGATAGTTTTCACCTCACCTAGGTCTTTCATGCTAAATTGTGCCGTCAAGGCAACTTTCACGTCTTTCACCTCAGACTGATCAGTGCCCAGAATTAGCATGTCATCAACGTACAAGCATATGATGGCTACTTTATTTGCACTTGTTCTAACGTACAGACATTTATCTGATAGACTGGATTTGAAACCCAAGCCTTTTACACAGGTGTCAAATTTTTCATGCCACATTTTAGGTGCTTGTTTCAATCTGTATAGTGACTTAATCAACTTACAGACCTTATTTTCTAGACCTTCTATGACGAACCCTTCAGGCTGGTGCATGTAGATCTCCTCAGTCAGATCTCCATTCAGAAATGCAATCTTGACATCCATCTGATGAACAGTGTAGTGTTCAATAGATGCTAGTGCGAGAAAAATCCTAATTGTCGCATAGTGACATACATGTGAGTATATATCAAAGTAGTCTACACCACTCACTTGAGTGAAGCCTTTGGCAACTAGACGTGCTTTGTATTTTGTGATACTCCCATCAGGATTAAGCTTCTTCCTCAGAACCCACTTATTGCCAATGGTTTTAGCCCCTTTGGGCAAATCGACCAAAGTCCATGTGTTGTTCTGCATGAGAGAGTTCATCTCTTCGTCTATGACTTCTTTCCATAATAGAGAGTCTCTAGATCACATCGCTTCCTTATAAGTGGATGGATCAGCTTCAACGTGGTAAGTCACGAAGTCTGTATGAAGCTTTTAGGCATTTTCTCTCTACTAGATAGCCTTCTGGTATCTAAACCACTCGTGTATACAGGCTCAGTGTCAGAGTTATGTTGTCCTGGCTCAACTAAAGGCTCAGTACTAGTGGCTGACAGACCTGGCAGTATCAGGTTCTTGTCCTTAAGGAACTTATCCTCAAAGAAGACAACGTCTCTTGATTCTATTACAGTATTAGTGGAGAGATCTAGAAACCTGTCTACAGCACTATCATCTGCACATCCTAGGTAGACGCAGGTATTAGTCTTGGGTCCAATCTTTGCTCTTCTAGAGTCTGGTATCCTAACATAAGCGATACAGCCCCAGGTCTTAAGATTATCAAATCTAGGAGACCTCTTAAACCAAAGCTCGTAGGATGTCTTTGTCAACTTTGCATGGGGAACCTTATTAAGAATGTGATTTGACGTGAGGACGGCTTCACCCCAATAGGCCGCAGGCATGCCAGCAGTCAACAGCATGGAGTTCAACATTTCTGTTAAAGTCCTATTTTTTCGCTCAGCAATACCGTTGGATTGTGGTGAATACGGAGCAGTCGTTTCAGGAATTATGCCATTGCTGGCAAGGAAATCTCTGAACTCCCCCGAGACGTATTCTCCTCCTCTATCACTTCTTAGCCTTTTTATTTTCATGTCAAGTTGATTTTCAACCCTATTTTTGAAAATACAGAATTTTTCAAATGCTTCATCTTTGGTTTTAAGAAGGTAAATGTGACTGAATCTAGAGTAGTCGTCGATAAATGTTATCAGATACTTCCGACCGCCTCGAGTGACAAAACTTTTGTAGTCACAAATATCAGAATGTATTAACTCTAGCAATTGTGTGCTCCTAGAAACCTGACTAAAAGGTGTTCTAGCTAGCAGGAGAAGTTTTCTATAATTGACGTGTCCTAGTCTTGCATGTAAAGTCTTAGGATCTATCAGATTAGAATTAACCTGATTTACTACCTCGTGTGCTAGACTCAGCCTATACATCCCGTTAACGACATATACGCAGCCAAAGTAATGTGAGTGAACCATTAGGGTTACCCGATCACCACTAATGTTAAAAGACATACCCGCATCGCACAACAGGCTAATCAAAATTAAATTAGCAGCTAATGTCGGTATAAATTTAACATTTTTCAAAGTAAGAGTCTTACCTGAGGAGAGAGTCAAGGTAGCGTTGCTGACCTTCAACACGTCAGCTACAGCTCCATTTGTAACAGTGATAGTCTCTTGCACCTCTTTTGCATCCTCTAGAAGCGTTGGATTGTGACAGACGTGACAGGTAGCACCTGAATCGAGCCACCACTCTGAACTGGCCGTCCCGTTACTGACCATGACAACAAAGTCGGTTGGCGCAGTCTGATAAACCATGTTGGCTTGATTATCAGTCCTTGGTGTGCTGGATTCGCCCCGTTTGGGCTGACGGCACTCGGAAGCGCAGTGACCCCACTTATTGCAGTTGTAGCACTTGCCTTTGAATTTTTTCTTTATTTGTTTGCTAGTGGCAGCAACTGCGGGTGCACTGGTCGGTGGGCGAGTCTTGCCAGGCTTAGGCTTCCGCTTAGGATGCGTGATCATGTTAGCAGTAGAGGACTGCTTGCTGATCGTCTCTATAGCGTGCCTAGTTCGGTTCTCATCCTCAATGCAGATGAAGCGCTTGAGGTCTTTAAGACTCACCTGCGTCTTCTTCCGATACATCTCAGTCTTGAAGGAATACCAGGCCGAAGGCAATTTGAAAATGATCGCCCCTGCAACAAATCCATCTAGTAGAGGGATGTTCTCACGTTTGAGCTTGTCCACCAAATTTTCAAACTCAGCAACCTGTGGCAGGATTTCCCTTTCCTCAGTGAAGGTGAATGCCATAAACTTGTCCACTGGGTGCGTCTTGGACATGTTCTCCTCCTCCTTGAACTGCTCCTCTAAGGCTTCCCAGATCTCCTTGGCCCTTTGCATCTTGCCGTACGTCTCTGCAAGCCTGTTGGAGAGGCAATTCAGGATGTAGTCTCTGCAGAAGTCCTCGTCGTTGACCCATTGATATTCAACATCACTTCCTTTGAATTCTTCAAAGACAGTCTGCACTGTGTAGAAGATGTTCAGGTACTTCATGCCGAACTGTGTGTTGCGCTTCCAGGCACTGAACTCGGCGTTGGAGAATTTCTCCAGCTTGATCATCGGCACGGGAGAGGAGTGATTGATTGCTTTCGACATTTTTGTGTCTCTTTCCACATAGAATAATTTTACTAGCAACCTAAATTACAAGCAGAAAAAACTGGAGAGAGATCACCTGAGCCGCAGAGACGAAGAAACTTCGGATCCAATCCAAGAAAATTGTTTTGCTCCTGCTTTTCGGCTGAAACACAATCACCAAAGATTTGATCTGAGCGACGATAATCCCAAAGAGGCACAGATGGACCAGCCACACAATGCTGATTTGATCCTTTGGCAGATCCGACAGCACCAGATTCCGGCAAGATCAGCAGCAACTCAAAAGGTTGATTGTCTTCTTGAGAGAGAAATCCTCCTCCACTCCTCTGAGATACCGATAAGCAAGAAAGGATCCAGATGGGATGCAGATCTCGCTTCCTTGGACAAATACGGTGAGGATCAGAAGGGAACAGTGGCCGGTATCAGAAATCCCGAGCGGGATTAGCTTCTCTTCCAAATCTGAACGACGCCACTTGATTTCACACCGGAGTCGTTGTGCTTCTTCCACGATCGGCGAGCAGCGATGGAGGTTTTCCTATTTTCCGATCTGGACCAGCAGCTGGACGAGGCGGCCGAGCCGAGCAACCATCGACAGCAACACAGAGGTCGTCTTCCTCTTTTTCGGCACAGGGAAAACCCGATCGACGAATGCAGCGACGCAAGATCTGAAAATCGGAAAACCGAGAGCTTCACTTCCCGATCTGCAGCGGCGGTGGCGATACAGAAAATCGTAGCGGCCCCTTCTGATTGAGAGAGGCGGCTAGGTCTTCCTCTCGATCTGGAAATCCCGCAAGAGAGGCGATCCAGAAGAAACTTGCGAACGGCAGCGGCGGGATCGGTCTTATTCTTCGATCGGGAGCGGCGGAAGCGATCCAGAAATGCGTGCGGAAGCGGGGATCGGTCACGGGAGACGGAGCGGGGCTAGGGCTAACTTCGAGAATGTTAGAGTGCTCGAAGCATCCGCGTGACCATCTAGTTTGGAATGGCCTACCCGTTGCCCCCAGCAGGGTATATATAGGAGAAACCCTAAATCCCCGACTACGGGTTTGGATTCCTATCGGATTCTAACCAACCCGTTAAGTAGCCCATTAAACACGAATATCAATATACCTCAACATATACTTTGAGGAGGACCTTGTGCCCATGACAAATGTCCCCAGAAAAAAAGTCTTTTCAATGAACAGCGACCCGCCCTCACTCCTATCCATGCCATGCTTACTGAAACCCTCTCCTTTTAATGTTGACGCATCAATCCAAACATATTCACTGGTAGAGTAGAGTACGATAATCAAATTTGTAGGATACAAAATGTATGATAATGGCACACGACGCCGCAATAGTTTAATACATAAAAGTAGTACACATATATGAGTCATTCTCTTTAGTCAAACTATTTGATATGTTCACTTCATACATCTAAACCTTGTGATCTTGCCCTTGCTCGTGTCCGTAACCTTGTATCACTAATCATGTGACCTTGTCCAATTCTATCAGCTCTTCGGGGTGCAACAAATGGGTAAATTTAAGTTTTTTAAATAAGCTCTTTCATTCTTTCCCATCCCAGCTTAATGCTTTGGGTGTAGAAAAGAAACTACAAACAAATTGTTAGTCAAATAACAAAAGCATATATAATGTAATCAAGGATAATGAGCAAGTAATCATATAAGTAAATATGAGTAATAAAGAATGCAATGCTGTTTGGTATGCAATTTCATATGCTTCATGTAAGAACCACGTCAAGACATAAGCACCGATGATAGATACTATCGCACAACACCACCAAATGAGATCGACTGAGGAAGGGGTAGAGGAAGAGGAGGAGTAGGAGGAAGAAGGAAGAATCATCCAGTGGAGAGGTGAAGGGAGGTTGAGAGGCCCGAGAGAGCAGCATCCTCCAGTACGGATTGAAGAGGTGACCTGAGGAGTCGAGGAAGAGGACCATTGAGTATACCGGATGGACGTGGGTGCCCAAGGAGGAATCAGTGTGATCTACGGAGGGGTGGGGTGCGATGCCATCTATAAGGTAAGCCTCCATACTATATCGTCAGAGCGTTGCTTTGACATCTCAAGCCCCACCCCGGAGGAGGGCATCACATTCTCCTGGAAGGATATGTCAGACCTTGAGGATCTGTTCTGTAATGTGCTGGTGATCTAGAAAGCAATTGAGAACTTCACCATCTCTCAGATCCTCGTCGACAATGGGAGCTCGGTCAACATCATCTTCAAGAAGACATTTGACGAGATGACGGTGGAGGAGAGAAGAGTGTCGGCCTTGGATGGGGTGTTGTTTGGTTTCTCCGGGGAGAGGGAGGAGGTGGAAGAGTGATTTGGACTCCATGCGACCTTGGGGGACAATCTCGGAACTGTCAGATTGTCATCGTCGATGCTCCGAGCAGCTACAATGTCATCTTCGGATAATCCCTCATTAGCGCGTCCTGGTGCACCCCCTCCTCATTCCACCAATTCCTGAAGTTCAACGTAGAAGGAGTGCAGTCAGGGTGTGAGGAGACCCGAAGATAACAATACAGTGCTACGTGACCGCCGTCAACACCATATCTTGGCAAGGGGAGGCCGAGGAGATGGACAAGGTCATGGAGGACTATGCTTAGTTGGAGGCTGAGGTAATGGTGAAGAAGAAGGTCCTCGCCTAGGATGAGAGGACGACAAAGTTGAAGGTCAGCGAAGAGCTCAGCCTAAGGGTCCAAGAAAAGATCCTGGCCTGCGTCCAACAAAACGTGGACATCTTCGCCTAGAGCGTGACATACATGTCAGAGATCGATGCAGATGTGATATGCCATCATCTCAACCTCAATGAAAGTGCTCGCCCCATCCAACAAAAAAGAAGGTCCATCACCAACAAGCTGATCAAGTCTATCAAGAGGTGGGTAAGCTTCTCAAGGTAGGATTTGTATCAGAGATCCAATACCTAAGTTGTGTCTCTAATGTGGTAATGGTGAAAAACGGTGAATGGAGGTGGAGGATGTGTGATGAATTTTCTTTACTGAATAAAGCATGCCCTAAAGATTATTATCCCTTACCTCGAATCGACGCGCTGGTAGACTCAGGCATCGGTTTTTCTCTAAATTGCTTTTAGATGCTTTTTCATGTTACCATCAGATCTGCATACACCCATCGGACATCAAGGATGTTTCTTCATCATCGAGGATGGGTGATACTGCTATAAGATGATGCCCTTTGGGGTAAATAATACAGGGGCAACGTATCAGAGAATGATGGATCGGGTCTTCTGAGAGTAAAAAGTCAGGAACTTGGATGTCTATGTGGATAACTTTATGATCAAAAGCAGGGATGTCGGGTCTCACCTCCAAAACTTGGCGGAAACTTTTGGCACCTTGAGAAGGTATAAGATGAAGCTCAACCCCATGAAGTGTGTATTTGAGGATAGTAAGGAAAATATTAGGCCGTATCCACACCCTGGCAGGGGTAGAGCCCAACCCTGACAAAGTAAAGTAGATTCTAGAGCTGGAGTCATCAAGGAATGCAAAAGAGATCCAATGCCTCGCGGGAAAGCTAGCCGAACTGAGCAGGTTCCTCTCCTAGGTAGGGTAAAAATGCTCACCCTTCTTCAGGTTATTGTGCTGGAATAAGAAGTTTGAATAGACCTCAAAGTGTGAGGAAGCTTTTCAAGCTTGAAAGAGACAGCTCACCTAAGATCTGCTGCTTTAGGGTTCAAGAGAGGGGGGGGGGGGGACCTGGCTTTGTACCTAGGAGTGGCAATAGAGGTAGTGAGCTCCATCCTGGAGTAGGAAGAAGGGAAAAAAGTAGCTTTCGGTTTATTACACCATCAGGGTTTTGAGGAAGGCGGAGTTCAGGTATCCAATCCTTAAGGAGCTAGTATTTACCCTGGTTGTTCATCCAGGAAGCTCTGGCCTTACTTTCAGGTGCATTCAATCCATGTAGTGACCGATCACCCCCTTCGCAGCATCATGGAAGGAGTGGAGCACTCAGGGAAGTTGGCAAAATGGTTAGTAGAGCTGAGTGAGTTCGACAACTCGTTTGTCCCCAAGTTGTCAATGAAGGTGCAAGCGATGGTGGATTTCTTGGCAGAATGTGTGGTCGAGGTCGAAGAGCCCAAGTATCCCCATTAGGCAGCATGGGAGATGTTGGTGGACAGAGCATATGGAAAGCATTCCTTTGGGGTAGGGGTGTTCCTAGTAAGCCCCCAAGGGACAAGGATCGAGCAAGCAATAAACATCCACTTCCCACTCACTAACAACTAGATCGAGTACAAAGCTATGATCGTGGGACTTTGCCTAAATATGGAGTTGGGAGTGCAAGATATAAAGGTCTCGACAAACTCAATGGTGGTGGATTATCGGATCAAGGTGGAGTTCGAGGCAAGAGAGAACCATCCTTCACTACCTAGTAAAGGTCAAGGGCCTCATAGGGTAGTTTCGCACCTTCTCGATTTGGAACGTGCTAGAGGAGGAAATTACCCCAGTGGACCAGCTGGCCAAGCTTGGCTCTCAGGCAGGATGCACATTGATGGAGCTCTTCTGATTGTCTATTGAAGAGGGAGAGTTAATTGAGTTAGATTAACAGGCATCATGGATGGATCCCTTCATCACATTCCTGACCTCAAGCAAGTTCCCGAAGGGGGACATAGACAAAATGCAGTTCCAGAACAAGTCTACATATTACTTATTACACGAGGGAGGACTGTATCAAAAAACCCTCTCAGGACTCCTAGCCAGATACGTATTGGAAGAAGAGGTCCCAAGAATCTTGGAGGTGATACAACTCCAAGTAGTGTGGCAGCCACTTCAGGAGTAGGAACCTAGAAGGAAGGGTGATAAGACAAGGCTATTTCTGTCCAAGCATCAACAAGGATGCGACAGATTTCACGAAGAAATGCTAAAAGGGTCAAATATCTCGCCCCCCCTCCAGCTCTTGCCGGCCCAAAGACCCAGGACCATTACGACCCCATGGCCCTTTGCAATATGGGGAATGGATCAGGTGGGTCCTTTTCTCTAGGCCAACGACCAAAAGAAGTTTCTGCTAATCATGATTGATTATTTCTCAAAGTGCCTGGAGGTAAAGGCACTAGCTAAGGTAACCTCTCAAATCATGAAGAATTTGTATGGGGAGAGATAATCTGTCAACATAGGCTACCTCTAGCCATATTCACAAACAATGGGACGTAGTTCGCTAACAATGAGTTCATCAGCTTCTGCGGACAGCAGGGCATAATTCTTTATTTTGCGTCGGTCCACCACCCTAGGAGTAATGGCAGGTGCAGGCGGCAAACAAGATAATCATAAATCTACTGAAAAATAAGGTTAAAAACCTAATGGGTAACTATGTGGAGAAACTCCTTTCAGTCCTTTAGGACTTGAGAACTATACCTAACACGGCTACGGGTGAAACCCCCTTCAAACTTAGTCATGGATCTAAAGCCATGTTGCCGGTACAGTTCAAGGTGAAGTCCCCGCGAGTGGTCGCCGCAAGAGAAGGGGATGAGGAATCGTGGGTGGAAAATGAAGAAGAGTAGAGACTCCCACTAGATCTAGTCAAAGAGCTCGGAGACTTGGTCACCATCTAGCAAGAAGAAGTCAAGCACCAAATGGCCAGGTATTTTGACAAGCACATCCGGGTCAAACAATTTATCAAGGGAGATCTTGTTCTCAAGAAGGTCGATGCAGCTGGGAGAGGGCAAACGGTTAGGAAGCTCAATCCCAACTGGGAGGGCTCTTATATAGTAGAAGAAGCTTTTAAGTTGGGAAGTTACCACCTCCAGAATGTGGAATGGGTTTCCCTCAGCCGCGCTTGGAGCAGTGATGATTTGAAATGTTTTTATCTCTGATTGATCTTTTTTAATATATGAATGATTTGTTCTATGGCTTTATTTTTTACATGTTTGTGTGTTGTATATGGTGAATGAAAGCCCATGATAGGATCCTACTGACTGGGTTCTCTCTAGCCGGCAGGGCAAATAGGTTGCTCGGGTGGTGGATGGTTATGAAAGAAAAAAATTTTGTGAAATCCCTCGATAAGACCCCATTTACTGGGATCTCATTAGCCTATAGGGCCGATCGGTTGCTCGAGTAGCAAAGCCCAAGATAGGATCCCGCTAACCAAGCTCTCACTAGCCAGCAGGGCATGTAGGTTACTCGGGTGGTGGATGGTTATGAAGGAAAAAATGTTTGTAAAAGCCCTTGATAGGACCCTGCTAACCATGCTCTCATTAGCCATTAGGGATGGCAGGTCAAACGATTGGCAAAGCCCCCGATATAATCCCGCTAACCGTACTTTAATTAGTTGTGAGGCTCGGCAGGTATCTCAGGTGGTGGATGGTTGTAAAAGAGAGATTGTTTTTGAAAGCTCTCGATAGGACCCTAATAATTGGGATCTCATCAGCAAGCAGGGCTGATAGGTCTCTCGAGTGGCAAAGCCCCTGATAAGATCCCGCTAACCAGGCGCTCACTAACCGGCAATGCAGAGAGGTCGTTCGGGTGTTGTATGGTTGTGAAATAAAGAATGTTTGAGGAAGCTCTCGATAGGACCCCGCTGACGGGGCTCTCATCAGCCGGCATGTCGCTCGAGTGTCAAAGCCCCTAATATGATACTACTCATCGGGTTCCCAATATCTAGAAGGGTAGGCAGGTCACTAGGGTGGTGGATGGTTGTGAAAAAAGAACGTTTAAGGAAGCCCTCAATAGGACCCTGCTGACCGGGCTCTCATCAGCCAGCAAGGCTGGCTGGTCGCTCGAGTGGCAAAGCCCCTGATAGGATCTCATTAATCGGCTCTCACTAGCAGGCAGAGCAGACATGTAGCTTGAGTGGTGGATGGTAGTGAAAGAAAGAATGTTTAAGGAAGCCCTCGATAAGATTCTACTGACTTGGCTCTCAATTGCCGGCAAAGCCTGCAGGTCACTCGAGTGGCAGAGCCCCCGATAAGATCCTGCTGACCAGACTCTCACTAGCCGACAGGGTAGACAGGTCGCTCGGGTGGTGGATGGTTGTGAAGAATGTTTGCCAAAGTGCTCGATAGTACTCCGCTGACCGTGCTCTCATTAGCCAGCAGGGCTGGTAGGTCGCTCGAGTGGCAAAGCCCCTGATAGGATCCCACTGATCGAGCTCTCACTGGTCGGCAGAGCAGGTAGGTTGCTCAGGTGGTGGTTGATTATGAATGAAAGAATGTTTGTGAAAGCCCTTGATAAGACCCAGCTAACCAGGCTCTCACTAGTCGGTAGGGCAAACATGTCACTCGAGTGACAAAGACAATTCATGAAGAAGGAGAAGCTCTCATGTGAATAAAGAGGGAATTGAATCACTCTCACGGAGAAGCCAATTCATGAAGAAGGATAAGCTAAGTAAAAAGGGTAAAACAAGAGAGGGAGGGCGAATGGAAGACGATCACGCCGGGGAGGCATTCGCCTGACAAGCAATCGTCTGCCCAGGGGGCGAGATTCATAGGTAGGTAACGAGTGGGCCGAACCCCTATCACTTTACCCTCGCTTGGGGGACCCTATCTTTGCCAAAGAAGTGTCAGAACATGTCTCACTGAGGGCCCTCCAATTGCGAGTAAGGAAAAGCCACGAGTAAGTGAGGTTAACCTAAGGGTTGATAGGACACTATTGTGTGAGGCTAGGTCAAGATCTCGCAAGGCGTTCCTTCCGCAAGATTTATTCAGTCGTGACCTAAAACTAAGGGCTGGCAATTTGCGAGTGGTCGAAATTAAAATCTAATTTCCATTTCTCAAAATGATCGCTATACCTTACAAAAGAACTCTTTGCTAAAAGGAAAATACATAAGGAGATAAAAGATAGAGGCAAGAGAAAAAAAGAAAGGAATTGCAGCAGCACTTCAGGAGGATTCCCCTACTTCTTTCTCTTACAAAGGATCGAGGCGAGATCATCCTCTGATTCCTCGATGGGGAGAAACAACTCAGGGACCAGGTCATTTACAATGACCCTCTTGTTGCCATCCTTCAGGAGGCCAGACCTCTGCATCATCTAGAACGAGTGCTCCGCCACCTTGATGGCATTCTGCTGCATCATTTCTTCAATTTTGTGATTAGAGTATTGTTGAAGCTTACTCCTCCTACCGGGAACTGGCGGTAGGACGACCTCGAGCAGCTGCTTGTTTTGGGCCTTCAGCCCCTCGTTCTCCTTCTCGAGACTGGCGATTCACACTCATAGTTGATCAGTGGTCGCGGCATCCTGCGGGAAGCATGGGGAGACTATGATTAGCAGGAGATGAATGTTAAGTAACGAGTGGGTGAGTGAGTTCACACTTCCCATGAGTGGTCGACCTTGACAAGGGTCCGTATAAGGTGAACGCTATGACATGCCATCATGTGAGCAAACTCAAGGGCCCAAAGCTGGTCTTGCGTGCTCTCAAGCATGAGCGCATGCATGGTCGCATCGTCATAGACAACAATGTCCTCCTGCCCATAGATCCTGAAGGCAAAGGCGTATGATTGGCCCCTAATGGTTTCCTGCTCCTGCCAGGATGGTAGGAGTGTAAAAATGGAGTCCATGTTGGCCTCCCTGTCCCAAATCAATAGGGACTCACTGTTATCGTCTATATACTTCTTGCTGAGACCGAAGTTTCGGTGCCCCTTCGACACAACTTTCTCGCGAGCTCCCTTTTCTTGCACTATCTAGGTCCCAATAATCTCACGGACGACCCTAGCTGCGGTCTCACCCATGACTGCGGCTTTCGCTAAGGCGGCCTCCCTAACCTCTTTCCCCTTAACATATACCAAGTTCTTTTGTTTTTAGGATCCAGCAAGGCAGAAGGCGTGTTGAGGTTTTTCCTATGGCCACTAGGTTTGGACGAGGTTCCCCGCTCTTTCCTGTAGGCTGCAACAGCAGATTCCGCACGAGCAAGGGTGGTGGCGGGACCCTACCACTCGTATAGGGTAGGTGTAAAGAAAGGTCTCACTCCCTACACCTTTTTAATATTGGCGAGAAAGCTCAAGGGAAGGAGGAGAGATCTAAGAGTAAGAAGGGTTGAAAGTACCTTCTCTAGGGGGGACAAGGAGGAGCGTGTCGACATTCCTCCTCAGATGGGGGACGTCAAAGTTACCCTCAAGGAGGAACTGTTGGAATTTGGACTCGTGACCTATAATGGTGGGGGGACAGTAGGTCATCTCATCTTATTGCATAAGAGAGAAGGGAATGTTGCCAAAGTCGCCCGTCATGAAGACAAACTTGCACATCCATTTGTTGTTTTTGTTGGCGAGACCTCAAACCTTGATTTGTTGGCCAGAGAAGAAAGAGTTCTTATCCTTCTTGGTCCTGGAGTTGAATAATTTACGGAAGATAATGAGGTTGAATTCTATCCACTCCTCGCACATGTAGCAAACAAATGCTACTAATAGGGCGATTGGGTTGGGGTTGCGTTGAGAGGGAACAACTCCAAAATACTGGTGAGCCTGGCGCAACGCCGACCACTGGGGGTGGTGGAGCCCTACCTCAAAGTGCTCCAAGGGGATCACGAGTTCATTCAGCAAGAAGTGTTTGATAGATACGTCCTCTCTCGGGCAGTGTATGACAAACCCTGGTGAGATGTAGTGCCCACTATCGGCTAGAACTCATCCTCTGTCAGATTATAGTTGTAGAAAGGTAGTCAGTGAATTCCTAGGCGCATTTAGACCGACGATCGACGTCAATACCCATCGCGCGAGTGCAAAAAGGGAAACTAAGAGTGCGAGTGCAAGAAAGAAAGAAGAAGGCAAAATATCGAACAGTAGTAAATGCTGCAGGTGAGGGGGCCTATTTATAGAAAAGTGTTGGGCGGGAAGGACCAGGATAGGGGGTGTGCGGATAACAAGCTCGCCGCCCCCACTTAAGACCTTGGGCAAACCCAGCACTCCCTCACCCACCTATGGGTTGAAGCGAATGCTCCATTAAAAGCCCTAAAAGCAGATCAACAAGAAGAAGAAAGCATCATAAAGCTTTATCATAAGGTTATTCAACACAGGTAATCAAGCGCATTCACAAGACATTCTGCGAGATTAAGGTTCAATACAAGCAAAGAAAAGAAAAGACTACACGACATGTATATTTGAAAAGAAGAGTACAAGGGGAGCGAGTGCCAGTAGAATCAATGTTGGAGCCATTACCACCGTCCCCTGCCACTCATCCCAGTCCTCGACAGCATACACGGGTAGTAGTATGCATGAGCAGCATGGAGATCCCGCTACACTAGGCGCAATTGGTCTTCTGCCTGCGCAATATGAACCCATGGGGAGGTCACCTTGCTACCAGCTCCCTACCATATCTCATCAAGAAGCTGCACATAGTCCCTTCCAAAATGACCCAACAGTCGCTCAATGACATCCTTATTCTCTCAAACCTTATCGTCGATATCGTGTTGCATGAGCCTGTATTTTCTGAACAACTCTGTCTTCCGCATCTTCAGCACCGCAGTGTCCATTGGGCACCTAGGAAGTCTGCAATCATATCAGGGGAAGGGGGCAGCGAGAACTCCTCCTCGTCAATTTCAATGTAAGTTGACGAGACCTCTCGGTAGCCTGTAGGATGGGGGTTGCCACACAAGATCAGATCTCAGCAAAAATAAAGTGAGTGACCTCACTAATCCTGTGAAGTATTGATCCCCTTGCCCGAGCATTAACGAGAGGGATTGGGCCACCCCTCGAAGGGCCCGTCGAAGGAAATTATGTGCTCTTTCCTGAGGCTGGGGCAGAGCGGTACCTGGTCGGCGACCAGATTAGTGGCAGGAGTCGAGTGGCTGAGAGTCCTTTGGTCGGGAGCCTTGAGCCTGAGGCAAGATCAAGAGTGATCACGCATACTCGTGACTCTGGCGGAAGAGTGTGCAAGCCCATGGTCCCAAAGGTCGGAGCTGTAATAAGCAGAGTGATGTGATGACCAGATATAAAGAAAGAGGGTCAGCGGGAAGACGATATGCAACTCACCATGTGTGGGTGGGGGACCACCCATGACAACCTGAGGATGGGTCTCCTAGGCCAGCATGCCATTCCCGACTTCGTGCAGGTATAAGAGGGCATTCATTGAGTCCTATCCCACGTTCTTTTCTTTTGAAAGTTCTGTCTGTGAGTAGCCAAAGCAGTTTTCATCCAATCTTTCTTGGCATTTAACAAGTTGGGGGTAAATATGAGTACCTAGGGAGCGAGCCCAGGGGATGGTGATGGAGTCAGGGGGATAGACTCGCCAACTATCTAGTCACGCCTGCCCATTTTAGCCCTTTTCAGTTTATGAGGCGAGCTTGAGGCTTTCCTGGAAAGCCAGGGAGCGAACTCGGCAATAAAATATTTGGTCTCCTCTCTCGCAACGACAATGCGATCATGAACTTCTTTTGAGAACTACTTTATCGAATAAGAGTAAAATAAATAGGTTGGAATGGTGAGGAGTGTGAAGCCCTCTTAATCCCGCGGTTTGGGGTATATATAGCGCAGTGGAGGGGACCACCGAAAGATTCCCTCCAGGCCAGCAGACACTCACCAACCACTAGGGGTTGGAATTTGTTTTCCAAGCTTGGTACAATCTCGCAAAGAGTTGAGATTGTATACAACATCATGTTCGTAGAGTGTGTTCATCAGAGAATTTCAGGGTATAAATGGCACCTCAGGATTATGTGAGCGGTGAGTGGGGAAAGCAGGCACACACTTGCCCAAAGCATCAGGTGTGCGGATAGCATGTCAGTAGGGCAATGAGGCCCCCACTTATTGAAAGCAGTAGGTGTGTGGATAGCGAGCGAATGAGGAATGCAAGATCGCACTCACCCAAAACAGTAGGTGTGTGGATAGTCGGGCGAGTGGGGCAGTTGGTCCGTACTCGCCCCAGGTAGTGAGTTAGAGGTGGGTGAGTGTCGGATTCATCGGGCACTCGCCTTCAGCTAGGAGTGAGCTGGCGATTGTCGTCCCCATCTAGGCACTCGCCACACCAGGGGAGTATGATATCATGGTCGACCCATCATAGAAAGTTTCTCCATGGAATAATATGTTTTGGCCTGCCAATAGTCCCTCCAAACCGTGTAGTTTAGATGTTAACAGACCAATTTTGGGTGCGTTTAGTAAAACCAAAAGGTATGATTCTGCTATTAGCAGACCAGACTTGGGAAACTATAAATAGACCCCGTGGGCACCTTTGGAGTGGATCCAGTCTCTTGGCTTCTTCCTCCTCAGGCTATTTTTGGTTGGCTTCGAGTGCCCTCCAAGGTGCCCATCTTAGCTTTTGGCTTGAGAGGAGAAACGCTCTAAGATCTTTCGGGTGTGTGGTGGGACCTCCACACTGTAGCCCAGGGTCAGTTCTCAGGTTCCCAGTATCCGGTCAAGCGACCTAGTTTGAGAGAAGTAGGTGTAAGATACTCAATGGGTCGGAACTCTCGTTGTGACCAATTTCTGATTTCGACACTAATATTCTTCCCAAGGCACATTTTATTCCTGCAGGAATTTCCTCTCGGAGGAACAATTAATTGAAGGCACTTTTCCTTTCAGTGAGAATTATAACTCAAAGGCACAATTCATTCCCGTAGGAATTACATCTTGGATGTACAATTTATTCCCATAGGAATTACGCCTCAAGGGGACAATTCATTCTCGAAGGAACTATATTTTGAAGGCAGAATTATTGAAGGTAATTCCCATTTCCAAAGGCACACTTAATTCCCGTACGAATTACATTTCAGAGGCACATTTATTGAAGGAACTTCGCATCCCCGAAGGCATATTTATTACACGTTGGAATTACATTTCGAAGGCCCATTTATCGAAGGCACTTTTCATTTCCAAAGGCACACTTAATTCTTGTAGGAATTACATTTCAGAAGAACATTTATCGAAGGGACATCTTATTCCTAGGCACACTTAATTTCCGTAGGAATTACATTTTGGAGGTCCATTTATCAAAGGCACTTGTCACTCCCGAAGGAAAACTTAATTATGGTAGGAATTACAATTCAGGGCCTAAATTATCAAAGGCACTTTCCATTCCCGAAGGTACACTTAATTCTCATAGGAATTTCATTTTGGAGGCACATTTATCAAATGCATTTTCCATTCCCGAAGTCACACTTAATTCTTGTAGGAATTACATTTTAGAGGCCTATTTAATGAAAGCACTTTTCACTCCATAAGACACTTAATTCTCATAAGAATTACAATTCAGAGGCACAATTAGCGTAGACACATTCCATGCATGAAGCCATATTTAATTCTCGTGGGAATTTTATTTCGTAGGCACATTTATTGAAGGCATTTTCCATTCCCGAAGGTACACTTAATTCTCATATGAATTATATTTCGAAGGCACATTTATCGAAGATACTTCTCATTCTTGAAGGTACACTTAATTACTGTAGGAATTATATTTAGGAGACCCATTTATCGAAAGCACTTTTCATTCCCGAAGGAAAACTTAATTCTCGTAAGAATTACATCTCAGAGGCACAAATTATCAAAGACGCTGTTTAAGTTCCAGTGGGATATTTTCCATCATAATAATATAATTTCTATCGAATGCAAATATATTAAAAATACAAAGCGATGGAAATCGGATTGTTCAACTAGAAACAAACCATTGCCAAGATAAACAAGGTTTGAGTCAAAGGTTGGAGCCATATCCTACTCAACAAACTCAAACACAATAATTAGTTATGTGACATTGGTAAGCCCCAGTCCCTGGCTATACTTGACATGCGTTATAGCCTCTTGGGTTACACACTGATTTAGTCATTATAATGGATATAGTAATTAACACTCGCCTGAGAGCTTTGCATATGAAAGCAAATTTTATATTTGAATTTGTCCACTTGTCTATCACCAAATTTTAAACAATTTGACAGGTGGCGAAGGCGTCAAACTCAACCACACGCTCCACTTATTGAGAGAGTTGATCGAATCCTACATTATTTGGATTTGACCTTGATGGAATGTCTCGTCACCCGGTCAGCTATAAATAACGGGTGACACCAATTAAAATGGCTTATCACCGAATCCGTCCTCTCTACTCTACTGATAAGAGTGGTGACCAGTTTAACGCTACATAGGTTTAATACTGTAGGGATGTCTCCTCTACAGGTCAACTTTAAATTATAAGCAATAATGATTAAAGCCAAAACCTCGTTCTGTCTACTCTGTTCCAAGAGCGGCGGCCAGTTCGCCACTATTATAGACAATACTGAATTTAAGGGCCAAAACATCAATTTGTCCCCTCTGCTTCACGAGTGGCAGACAGTTGGGCATTATTTAGAAGCAATACTAAAATAAAGGCCAAAACCTCGATCTGTCCGCTCTGCTCCACGAGCGACGACCAGTCGACACTATTTAGAGGCAATAATGAAATCAAAGCCAAAACCTTGATTTGTTTGCTCTGTTCCATGAGTGATGTCCAGTTCGACACTATCTAGAGGCAATACTGAAATAAAAGCAAAAAACTTTGACCTGTCCACTTTGATCCACGAGTGGCAGCTAGTTTTACACTCCTTAGAGTCGACCCTGATGAAATGAACCGTCCTAGGTCAACTTTTAATTTATAACAATAAGATCTGAGCAATTAGAGTTGTGTTACATGTATTATCTCTCATAATAGAAATGGTTCCCTCTTAGATAAAATAGTAATCCACACGAAAAAGTATCAAACTCTAGATCACTAAACAGCTCTGGCGGATAAAAGCCATAGAGCTGTTTTAAAATAGATTTCTAGAAAAAGCTGCAGAGTTTTGGGTATTCTGTGCAGAGCCTCGGAATCGCCCGAGGAAGGACGTAGCCGGAGGAAGGCCGTCGGGGCTAATCGCCGGAGGAAGGCCGTCCGACCTCTAAGGCCCATTAGTTTATTTAGCCACTCTAGATCACTAAATATAGCAAGAATCTTTCAAATATTATCAAACCCAGTCAGAGTGTATGTCATCCCTTCAAAATCTCAAAAATTTTGGAGGAGTTTTGACTTGAAGATTAATCCTCTAATAATTATAAACAGAGGTTTGTATTATAAAAATTAGTAAATATCATTCAAAGATCACCCATTAGCTATAGAGGGTGTATATCGGTATTAGAAATCTTGATGATTTATTTGAGAATTTTCTATAAATGTTAAGGCCCTATGCTATTGCAAAAACAGGAATTTTTCCCATTTAAAATTATTTAAAACTATTAAATATCATAAGAATTCTCAAAACTTTATTGGAGGTAGATCACATCAAAATCTAAAACATTCATGCTTGGAGTTTTTGATTTTGAGCTGTCGATTAGCTTTAGAAAAAGGGTGATGTTATATATAAATCGATTTTGACTATATACAAATCATTACTCAAAACAAATCAGTGCAAATATAAATTTGTTATACACAAAACTAATGGTTATATGCAAAGCTGCACAAAATAAATTTTTTTTTTTTAAAAAACCACTTAATAACACTAGCTCGTGAGATATTAATTTTTTTCTTACAAAAATCAATAGCTCTATAAATACTTTAAATCTTGCTATAATTGTGAACAGTGCTAAGTAGGAAGAAACATTCCAGCTGCAGACAAGCACTAGATTGTCAAATTTGGAGAATTTCCATTACACGTCGGCGAGGCGATATCGAGGGGCGGCGAAGGTTGTCGCGAGAAACCAAATAGGAGTGATTGGGAGGTGTATGTGTTGAAATTTCACAAGTCAATCAACTGATAGTTTGGTATCAAGTAAAACACTTCCAAAAACTATCAAGCTGATCACTTGATTAAGCGGAAGACGAGCACCAGTCACAGGAACACTCTAACCATAAACTGAGCAATGTATCAGTGACAATGAAGAGCACACACAGATCTTGAATTAACAATTATCAACTTTACAAGGCAAGGTTTATAAGACGAGATATGATTTCGCCAAGTACAACGAGAGAAAACAAACAAGAGCCAAAACTAAGCCGAGCGGACTGCCTCCCAGATCGCTAAGTCCGTCGAGACCGCCGAGACCGCTAGGACGCTGCTGCTATACTGAAATTATGGAGTTCGCACAAGCCGCACAGACAACCCGTTATTCTGCTGACGTCTGCTCTACACGCCGCTGCCGAACTGAATGAACAGACCACCAAGTCCGCCTAAATGGCGACCTGGTTATTGAACTTGGATCAAACTGAAGAGAGAAACTGGCTGGCCGCGACCTGCGACCTGCTGCAACTGCTGATTGTAAACGCAAGCTCCACTGCTTCCTGACCTTGATCAGAACCAGACGCCCGGCTTCACAGTGCTAGCCGCACAACCTGCAAACAATAACCAGTTAAACTCAAACCGCGCGACTTGGAAAACCGACTCCGCAACAATTTGATCTGCTCTCAACTTACAGTTCACTCTATTACTGTAGACGTGCCGGGGGAGGGGGGGGGTCTATTTATAGGTGAGGTGAGGAGTGTGGTCACCGCCCTAGTGATTAGAATCACCACCCCAGCTCGCAGCTAGCAACCACCAGTCCGCTGAGTCAGCAAAGACTTATTCTAACTACAACATCCCGCCAGGCGTCAAGACAAGTACAGTCCACAACTAGCGAACACAGAGCCAGTCCGCACACATGCAACACGCAGACACAACAACATTCCATTCACTGCATCAGTCTGCACGCTACATGCGGATACGTCAACAGTCCGCATAGCTCGACAACAACACCAAGCTCTCCGCAAGAGTCCACGACCAAAAGGCAGACCGCCCGGTCAACAGCGGAGTCTGCGGACACAACAGACACCATGAAATTGTCACAGAATGTGACCAAGTCCAACAACCACCAAAGAACAGGTGCGATCTTGACGGACATCAAAAAGCAAGACCGCAAACACCAGTGTCAGACCGCCGCCAAGAAAACGGCAACCACCACAACAATGGAGAGCTCGACAAGAACCAATGCCGATCTCTAACAACAGTCCATAACAGCGGACCCTGCGGACTCAAAATCAAGCCCGCCATAACATCACAGATATAAACACCAATCCACCTGACAACAACAAGAGCAAGAACTTCAGAATCACAGGTCGAGCTGAGCACTGCATCACAAGTCCGCCAAGGACAGGCCGCACATGCCGCTCCAGATGAACAACCAAGCCACCAAGCCCAAACACCCAGGCCGTAACACCAGTCCGCCCAAGCCGCGGACTTAGACAGCGCAGTCTGCCCGGCCTGCTCCACCCACTTTCACTTCAAAATTTTCAACACTCCCCCTTGACATGAGAAGTGGGGATCAACCCAAGCAGTCCTCGTAGCCGAGTAAACGACACCTTCGACAACGACTTCGTGAAAATATCTGCAATATTATCCTCACTCCGCACATGATGCACCATCAGAGATCCCTCCAAAACATTCTCCCATATGAAATGGTGCTCAATCTCGATGTGCTTGGTCCGAGCGTGACAAAATGGATTATTTACTAGTTTCAGGGCACTCTCATTGTCACCGCTCAGCAGAGTAGGACTGCACACTTCTTCATAGACATCCTCTACTAGTCTCCTAAGCCAGATGGCTTCCCGAGCTGCCAAGGCCGAGGCCTTGTATTCTGCTTCCGTAGTAGAGACGGACACCGAGTCTTGCTTCTTGCTACACCAAGAAATACTCCCTGATCCAAAAGTGAAGACATAACTGGATGTTGACTTCCGGACGTCTGAATCTCCCCCATAATCAGCATCCGAGTACCCTTGAAGAACAAACTTCGTGCCTCTACTATACAAGAGACCCATGTCAGAAGTAGCCTTCACGTATTTCAAGATATTTCTAGCCGCCATCAGATGAGGCTTCCTGGGTTCCGGCATATACCGACTTACGCGGCCAACTGCATAGGCAATGTCAGGCCTTGTAATTGTAAAATAAATGAGACTCCCAACTAGAGCCCGAAACACCAAAGTATCCTGATGAATCCTCCCCTCATCTTGCCAAAGCTTGATGCGAGAATCAAGTGGATAAGAACTACTCTTCCCCTCCTATATGCCAAATCGCTGAATGATCTATTCCGCATAGCCTTTCTGGGACACGAGTATGCCACTCTCCTTCCTCTCCACCTCAAGTCCAAGGAAATGGTGGAGCTCACCCAAATCCTTCATCTCGAACCTGATAACAAGATCTGCTCCGAGCCTTGCTACTTCCTCCTTGGAATTTCCCGTGATGATCATGTCATCCACGTACAACAGAACCAGGACTAGAAGCTCCCCCTTCTTCTTAACGAAGAGACTCGAATCAGAGTTTAAAGCTAGATATCCGTAGAACTGAAGATATTCTGCAATCTTCTTATACCAGGCTCGAGGAGCCCGCTTCGACCCATAGAGTGCCTTCCGGAGCTTGTAGACGTAGTCCGAATATTCTTCAGATATGTACCCGAGCGAATGATCCATGAAGATGTCCTTTCCAATCTCTCCGTAAAGAAAAGCGTTCTTTATGTCTAGCTGCCACATCTTCCAACCTTGGCAAGCCGCCAAAGAGATTACCACTCGAACTGAAGTCATCTTCGCTACCGGACTAAACGTATCCTCAAAGTCCTCATCGTACTGTTGCGAAAAACCTCGAGCTACAAGCCGAGCCTTGTACCTCTCGATGCTTCCATCCGCCTTCTTCTTGAGCTTGTAGACCCACTTGCAAGTAACAGGAGTAACGCCATTCACCTTAGGCACCAAGTCCCAAGTTTCATTCTTCCTGAGGGCAGCCATCTCCTCATCCATGGCATCAACCCACTCCTTTACTCCAGCAGCATCTTCAAACTTAGAAGGCTCCCGCTCATCCAAGGGACCTGTGAAGAAACATATAACAAAGCTCACCGTGTTTCCTTCGCAATATCGAGCAGGGGGATTAATGATCCTCTTTGATCTCCAAAGAGGCTGCTCCTTGCTCGCCACCTCCACTGCTTCTTCAGCACCAACTCTGTTCCCAGGCATACTTGGAGCATCGCTCCCCCTGCTTCCCGAACCGGAAGCTTCAGCCTCAGAGTTTGAAACACCTGGAGCTCCTGGTGACACAGGTAGCACCACCTGAAGATCTTCAACAGCTTCCTCCCGCCCTTCATCAACCCTGCTCTCCTGCAGTTCAACAGTGCCTCCTCCATACAACATCAGCTCATCAAAGACAACATCTCTTAAAACAAAGAACTTCTTTGTCGCAGGATCCATGCACTTCCACCCCTTCTTTCGCTCATCATAGCCCATAAAGACAAGCTTCCTTGCCTTTGCATCAAGCTTGCTTCTCTGAGCATCTGGGATATGAACATAGCAGGTTGATCCGAACACCTGAAGGTGTTCCACACTTGGCTTCTCCTTAAACATCAATTCAACTGGAGACTTCATGTTGATCGGACTCAGAGGCATCCAATTGATGACATACGTCGCGCAGGACATTCCTTCCGCCCAGAAGGACCTCAGAATGCCTTTTGCATGAAGCCAGCATTTGCAAGTTTCCATCAAGTGATAGATCTTCCTCTCCGCTATTCCATTTTGTTGTGGAGTATGAGCACAAGTAAGCTCCCTCTGGATTCCGTGCTTCCTGCAGAAACTAGAGAACTCAGATGAGACAAACTCACCACCGTTGTCTGATCTGAACTTCCTAATCCGCAAACCAAGCCGGCCCTCCACCAGCTCCTTAAACTCCACAAACAAATTGAAAGCTGTCGACTTCTCCTTCATGAAATACACCCAAGTGTATCTTGGGTAGTCATCAATCACCACAAGCATATATTTGCTGCCTCCAAGACTAGCAGTTGCTGTTGGCCCCATCAAGTCACCATGAATACATTCCAAGGGTGCCTTGCTTATCATTTGAGACTTATCAAACAGAAGGCGATGAGCCTTACCGTACTGACATCCCGCACAAACATGACCATCTCCGTAGGAGGACAACTTTGGCAAGCCTCTCACCAGGCTCTTCATTGACATAGCCTTGAGCTTGACCATCCCAACATGCCCTAGTCTCTCATGCCAGATAGCCGCGCTATCATTTTCCCTCATCCGATCAACATAAGAGCTTGTTGATAGAACAAACAAGTCTCTTACTCTTTTCCCTACACGAGCAACATCAGCCTTTACCGCTGATATGTTGCAGAGAAACCTTACTTCTGTTGGGCCAAACAAAACATGAAACCCCACATCGACCGCATTGGTCACCGAGAAGAGGTTCTTCTTCATGCAGGGTACGTGATACACACTTCTTAGAGTAAGCAGACCCTGAGCACTCTCCAAAGAGACAATACCATCCTTCTCTACAGAATGAATAAAATCATCAGCTGTAATAATTGCTTCGTTACCTATGAACGGTTGCAGAGATGAGAACTTCGACTCGTCTCCAGTGAGGTGATGACCACACCCAGAGTCGACTATCCAGTCATCTTGGTAGTCAACGGTGGCAAGAGTACGAACAACCGAGCTTGTCATGAAGGATCCTCCCTACCCGGCTTCCTCAGAACTGGAACAAGCTCCCTCCTTGATTGCAACATGCCCAGGTTACAATTTGACCTTGCAGTCGTGCTTGAAGTGGCCTGCCTGATTACATCTATAACACTTCAACTCTTTCTTCCAGTTCTTCTTAGGAGCAGAGCTCCTCTCTTGCTGATAAGAGGTTGAAGGTTCTTCTTCAGTAGCAGGCTTCTTCTTCTTCTCCCATCTCTTCTTCTTCTTCTCAGAGATGAGAGCTTCACTACCTCCATCAGAGATAGTCACCCCAGCCATCTGCCTGACCAAGCTCTCCTGTGACGCTAACAAATTTTCCAGCTCCAACAGAGAAGGTTGAGTTGCCCATCCTTGCACATAAGTCACAAAGGCCACATATTCCTTCCGCAAGCTGCGGACTATGTGCCTCTTCAACTTTGCTTCAAAGATGGGCTCATCAGGATCCAATGCTGATATTTCAGCGCACAGATTCTTCATCTTCAAGAATAACTTAGAGACGGATAGATCACCTTGAGTTACCTTAGCCAACTCATTCTCTAGGAACTGCAGCCTAGCCACATTCTTCCTGTTGAACAACCCATCAATGGTTTCCCAAATCTCTTCAGCAGACTCACATCCTAAGATGTGATCAAAGAGCCCATGTGAGACAGCCCGTTTGAGAGCAAACTCTGCCTTAGCATTAGTTTTTCTCCAAACTCTCACTTCCTCAACAGTACCAGTAGCAGCAGTAACATCTTACTCATCGTCACCACTGTAACGCCCCCGAATTTTTCGGCAATTATTTAAACCCTCGTTTGGCGTTACGTTGGCGCATTCCCGGCTCGTGCCGTTGTTAGAGTACCTCATTAGGTGTTCTTAGAGGTTATAGCCTGTTGTATGGTTTCCCCAGCTAGCCGGTGTCTGTTTTGGAGGCCCGGCTGAGCCTCTTAGGGAATCCCTGTACTTTGGCTTCGGGCGAGGTTTGCCCAAGTGTGTGGTCGTCGGAGGTTGTGTCCGAC
This sequence comes from Platanthera guangdongensis, assembly GCA_039583875.1. Lineage (NCBI taxonomy): Eukaryota > Viridiplantae > Streptophyta > Magnoliopsida > Asparagales > Orchidaceae > Platanthera > Platanthera guangdongensis. Next base: position 100,116,332 of record CM077159.1, read on the forward strand.
TTCGCCGATGTTTTCGTAGCCCGAGTGTTTAGCTACGGTGCGGAGTTGTTCGGAATCCGAGAGCGTTAGTTTTCGCGCCTGTTCGACGGTCGCTAGTTAGCGAGTCGTCATTTGTGCGAGCATATTTTTCATGTTTGCGCATTTAGGGCATAGCGTGTGTTGTAGACATGCAATGTTTTAATAATTTGCATGTGCGTGCCTGCGATCATGTGTTAGTGTGTATGTATAAATATATATATGTGTGTTAGTGTGTATGTATAAATATATATATATATGTGTGTTAGGGTGTATGTATAGGTATATATATATGAGTGTTGGTGTGTATATATAAAAATATATATATATATATATATATATATATATATATATATATATATATATATATATATATATATATATATATATATATATATATATATATATATATATATATATATATATATATATATATAACCCGATTAGGTTATCTCCCCCCCCAAAAGCCCGACGGCGCTGCTGCAGGTCCCGAGCGGAAGAACAGGCGGGAGTCCCTAGCGCTCCGGCCGCCTGTTCGCCGGCCAAATCAGCCCGGATCTCCAGTTCGAGGCCGATTTCGGACTCCTCTAGGCTAGATCTGCGTTCCGAGGTAACTAATTTGGGATTTCACCATCCTTTTTTTTCCGATCGGTGTTGGAGTTCTCGTTTCTTCCATGCTTGACCGCCCAGTGTTTTTGTCCAGTGTTTTCATAGGGCTATTGGCTGTGATCTTGACCTTTTGGGAAGAACGTGCTGGCCGAATTCCTCTAAAGATTTAGGCAAGTAATCCCTTGCCAAAGTAAATCCTTTTTTTCATGCTAGTTTCGTTGCTTGATTAATGAGAAGTTCTTGGTATGATTTCAGCCCTAAGAATTTCGATATGATTTCAGCATTTGGAATTTTGATGTGATTTCGGCACTAGGAATCTTGGTGTGATTTCATTATTATTAGTTGAAAGGATTTTTTTTCGTAGTTGCCCCATGATTTTCTCCGAAATCGGATTTGTATCAGAAGCCCCCCCCCCCAAATTCTCATGTTTTGTCTAGCGTTAATCCTCCGGTTTGCATGAAATGTCGAATCCCCGTGCTTTTGTGCGGTATCAAACCCCTAAATTTACGCGTATATGTGTTGTTAGTGAACTAATCGTGCATGTGTTGTATCGATTTACTTGTGTGGGTGTAGTATCGAACTACGCAGTTACAGTTAGTATTGTGTTACTTTCTTTCACTCATATTAAGTCGCTTGAATAAACGAAGTTTGGGCTCGGTTCCCTGGTAAGCATATGAGATTTCGTAGGTGTAAAACCTCTTGAGACGGAAGTTTAGCCTAAGATAACAGCTGATGATAGGATATTATCAAGTGTTTTATTAACTGTGGTGCTTTGCGTACTCAAGCTTAATGTATTTGTGCGAGGTTAGATGCGAGTCTAGTTAACCAACGCCGTCAGCCGCTTGGCAGCTAAGTCTCCTAGGTGGGTTACTCTAGATGTTTAGGGTTCAGTGTTGACTTCATGGTGGTTCTTGGAACTACCAGTTAGGGTTTTCCCGAGTCACTTAGTGCTGGAGTAGGATGTGGTTTTGAGGTGGGTCGGACCGATGCCACCACCCTGGTTTTACTTCTTGTCTTATTAAGATAATGTGAGCTGTTTGGTTGAGTTGGACTGATGCAACCACAACAGCACCTTGAGATGTTTAGGCCTGTTAGACGTGGTTGGACCGTTGCCACCAGTCTAGGCCCTTATTTCTGATTTTGTCCATCTCCAGCATTAGGTGACTCTTCCTGCTCTAGCTTCATGATAGGATTTATTTATTTTGCTAATCCTTCTTGCAGAGATTTGTGAGGCTTGACTTCACCCGTGCACTTGGTGCACCCCTTTTTACTCACTCATGGCGAGTATTCCTCCTTCACTTGTTTACTTTAGCTCTTACCTGTTTCACTTCTTTCTTATACTATTGTTTCATTTCCATATTTATATATTGCTTTGCTGAGGCGTTCTTTTCTTTGAATGCCTCAGGTTCAGGTTTATAGCCGACTGCGCGGCTAGGGTTCTTCTGGAGTTTGCTAGTGTTATAACTGCTGCTGAGTTTCTTTTCCTCACTCTTGGGAGGTAGTTACTTTAGACTTGTAGTACAAATATACCTACTCACCAGTGGGTTCGTGTCAGTTGTTGGCGCCCACTGGTGGTTTCTCTTTTAGATGCTTTGTACTTTGCTTATGCTGTTAGATTTCCTGTTTTGGAGTTTATTCAACTTTCTTCTGGGATGATTTATGTTAGGTTGCTAGTTACTTTAAAACCTATAAAAGAAAATAACTATTATATCAAAAATATAGACATCATGTTTCCCTTTCTAAAAAGCTTAATCACTATTTTCAAACCACGTAAAAAGGGTATTTCCTATATATAATATATAAATTAAATCTAGGGTTTTGCATAGCCTTAGGCGTCCCCTGGGGACGCTTAAGCATTCTCTTAGGGTGTTAAAAAATGAATAAAGTATTTTCCGCTACGTATAAGTATAATTTTGAAGGGTGGACTAGTTGATCCACGAAGCCGAGGGATACGGCCTCAAAAAATATAATTGATTTTCACATCATTAAAGCTTTTGAACTTTCTTAGTCTTAGTAGCTGGTGGTTGCCTGAGCGTCGACAGTTATCCCCTGTCCGACGTGGCATCGCAACGCGCGTTTTCTTCTACTCTGATTCTTCTTAAATTTCGGAGAAAATGCGGGTTGTGACGACCACCGATGACCTCCCATAACTCCTCACCCAAGAGATAGCTCTTCATGCAGGACTTCCACTTCTTGAAGTAAGTCGCTGTCAAAAGTTCAATGCCAAGACCTCTTTTGTAGGCTCCTTCCATTGCAAAATCACCACTGATCACAAGGCTTCCAGAAGCACCAAACACTATCTGAGGTTGATAACAGTTCACTGCTCAAGCCACTAATAGATCTGATACCATGTTGAAATTTCACAAGGCAATCAAAAGATAGTTTGGTATTAAGTAAAACACTTCCAAAAACTATCAAGCTGATCACTTGATTAAGCAGAAGACAAGCACCAGGCACAGGAACACTCCAACCATAAACTGAGCAATGTATCAGTGATAATGAAGAGCACACACAGATCTTGCATTAACAACTATCAACTTTACAAGGCAAGGTTTACAAGGCGAGACATGATTTCGCCAAGTATAATAAGAAAAAACAAACAAAAGCCAAAACTAAGCCGAGCGGACTGCCTCCCGGACCGCTAAGTCCGCCGAGACCGCCGAGACCGCCAGGCCGTTGCTGCTATACTGAAACTACGGAGTCCACACAAGCCGCGTGGACAACCCGTTATTCTGCTGACATCTGCTCTACACGCCGCTGCCGAACTGAATGAACAGACCGCCAAGTCCGCCTAGATGGCGACCTGTTTATTGAACTTGGATCAAACTAAAGCGAAAAACTGGCTGGCCGCGACCTGCGACCTGCTGCAACTGCTGATTGTAAACCACAAGCTCCACTGCTTCCTGACCTTGATTAGAACCAGACACCCGACTTCACAGTGCTAGCCGCAAAACATGCAAACAACAACCAGTTAAACTCAAACCGCACGACCTGGAAAAATGAGTCCGCAACAATTTGATCTGCGCTCAACTTACTGTTCACTCTGTTACTGTAGACGTGTCGGGGGGGGGGGGGGGGGGTGGTCTATTTATAGGCGAGGTGAGGAGTGTGGTCACCGCCCTAGTGAATAGAGTCACCACCCTAGCTCGCAGCTAGAAACCACCAGTCCGCTGAGTCCGCAAAGAGTTAGCTAAACTGCAACATCCCGCCAGGCGTCAAGACAAGGACAGTCCACAACTGGCGAACACAGAGCCAATCCGCACACATGTAACATGCAAACACAACAACATTCCATTCACTACATCAGTCCGCACACTACATGCGGACACGTCAACAATCCGCATAGCTCGACAACAACACCAAGCTCGCCGCAAGAGTCCACAACCAAAAGGCAGACCGCCCGATCAACAGCGGACTCTGCGGACACAACAAACACCATGAACTTGTCACAAAATATGACCAAGTCTAGCAACCACCAAAGAACAGGTACGATCTTGGCGGATACCAAAAAACAAGACCGCAAACACCAGGGTCAGACCACCGCCAAGAAAACGGCAACCACAGCAACAATGGAGAGCTCGGCAAGGACCAATGCCGATCTCCAACAACAGTGCGCAACAGCGGACCATGCAGACTCAAAATCAAGCCCGCCACAACACCACGTATATAAACACCAATCCGCCTGGCAACAACAAGAGCAAGAACTACAGAATCGCAGGTCGAGCTGAGCACTACATCACAATTCCGCCAAGGACAGGCCGCACAGGCCGCTCCAGAAGAACAACCAAGCCACCAAGCCCAAACACCCAGGCCGCAACACCAGTCCTCCCAAGCCGTGGACTTAGACCACGCAGTCCGCCCGGCCTGCTCCATCACCCACTTTCACTTCAAAATTTTTACCAGTATGCGGATGGGTATCGGGAGCAGGCGAACCAAATATGAGAGATCACCAACCAGGGGCAGCTTCCGCCACCAAGGCTCCATTGCGTGACAGGGACTTTAGCATGATTGTTATAAGAGATATCAGGATGTGTATGCGAGGGGTATCAGGAGCGGGCGAACATCTCGTGAGACAGACTTGAAATGAAAAATTTTGATTTTTTGAGTATTTAAGTTGGTTTGTCTATAGTGTTTTTAAAGGATCCAAAAAATTCTAAAAATTGGTTTGTATATATCCAAATGTGGTTTATATATAACATCACCCTTAGAAAATCAAGATGATTTAAGTTATTTATCCAACAACACTGATCTTAAAGATTAGTGCTTGGCTGAGATTGAGCAGCGTCAAAAAGAGATGCAACGGTCCCCACAGTAGATCCTCCTTTGATTTGCTATGGGGTGATTGAATAGCGTGAGTTAAAAATATCTGAGCTGCAAGATCATTATAGTGAGATCTAGAGGCAGCTATAGGCCGGTTGTGGCTAAAATCTTTCGAGCCTTCACCACCGTCAACAACTTGTTAGTTGATTGCACCTATAGGCAGGTGCATCCCCCAGCAGTTGTCTGCCAACCTAGCGCCTCCTTCGACCGGTGGGAAGAACAATTACAGGCAAATAGGCCCAGACACTGCTAAGAGCTTTATTTTATGGTGGTGCCTCTACTTGGAAGTCTATTGAGAGGGGTCGATGTTCCCTTTCTAGGTACGTACAACATCACAGGGGACTTAGATTCCTCGAGGAGTCTTTCCCAAGCAAGGAGGTATGGAGGGTGACGAGATAGAGGTGGAACTCAGCTTTTTGTCTCCTCTCCGGCAGGGCTTCTGTTAGAAGTAACAAAAGCATTTGTATTGATGTATAAAAGGATGACCCTTGGGGTACATATAGGAGAAGGAGGAAACAACATAGACGGTGTGGGACTAACCTAAAACAATGAATACAATAAATGCATATATATTTAACATCTCCCCTCAAACTCACGGTGGATCATGAACCGAGAGTTTGCTAATAAGATATCAGAATCTAGCAGATGTGAGAGACTTGGTGAGGAAGTCTGTTGTGAAATTGGGACCAAATTCGTGACTACGGTAGTTCGTCGCGGATTTAGCAACGGAGGCTAGTCTGAGCAATAATATGATAAACGAAATTTAAATTCAAGTAAGCACAACCAAACGACAAAATAATTACGTGGTTCGGAGTTTGGACTCCTACGTCCACGGGGAGAGCGCGCCAGAAAGATCCACAAAAAAAACTGATGAGGTTACAAGATACAAACTGAGACCGAAAATACGGTCGAACAACAAAGGAAAACCCAAAGAAGCCAAAATCCTGAAGAACTGCTACCGCCGGGCGGTAGTGATGTCGCCGGGCGATAGTGCACTGCTCTTCTTCCTCCGCTGGATTCGCCATTTCCTGCACCTGGTGTCTCCGCCTAGAGCTGCCTGCCTATTGGAACCCTAGTTCTGATTAGGGCAAGGATCACTATTAGGTTTGTTTAGTTTGACCCATCATGTATAGCCAGGGTCATGGTTGTGTCCTAGAGTCTAGGATAAGTCCTTAGTATCAACATCATCACATGAACCAGCCTTCAACAGATTACCAGAGACTCAAGAAGTTGTGTTGACACCAGAAGCAACTATGTCGACACTTCAGCAAGATTGTGTCGACACTTCAACAAGGCTGTGTCGACACCAGAAGCAATTGTGTCGACACATAAAAGGCTTGTGTCGACACCCAAAATATCTGTCGACACCAGCTGTGTCGACACCAGAAGCAAGATTGTGTCGACACACAGAAGACTTGTGTCGACACCCAGAATATCTATCGACACCAACTGTGTCGACACCAGAGCCAGATTGTGTCGATACACATGACTTGTGTCGACACATAGTACATCTGTCGACATCAACTGTGTCGACACACAGGACTTGTGTCGACACACTCCAGATTTATGTCAACACAACAACTATGTCGAGACATGAAATAATTGTGTCGACACACAGGACTTGTGTCGACACATTCCACAGAAGCTGTGTCAATTAGTTCAAGTCAGATTCTCAGCTCGACGAACTCCAAGCTCAGGTCGACAAATTCTGTGCATTTATTCCAGGCCTAATTATTTATAGCTGGCAGAATTAATTAAAGCTTAATTAAAGGCGATTACAGCTATCAGAATTAATGATATATATTCTTATGAATATAGCCGTTTGGAGGCTGTATTAATTATGGATTAAATCAGAAATTAATGCTAATTGATTCCCAAAACAATTACCATTCTCGGGAATGATTCAGCCATCTTAAAGATAAATGAATTCAAATGTTTGAATTCGATATAGAAGAGAATAACAGAAAACACAAAGCACCAGAGAACAAATAGAGAGTAGACAGTGAACAATAATACAGTGAAGGCTTTCCAGTTTATAGAAACGGAGAAACTCTGCATCAATCTATATACTCACAGAGTTCTTCATCTGCTCCAGGCTTCTCAAGAGACACACAATCAATATCAGTCTAAGAAGCTTGCTGGAGACATCATCAATCTGAAGGAATACTCACCCTGAAGCAAAGCTCCATCTTCCTGAATCATTCAACATCTCAGGGGGAGCCTTTTGCTAACATCATATCCACTTAAGTCTTCTCAGTTGTTCTGAGAGCGAGAAGACATAATCATCTCTCATCCCCCCCTCTATATAAAGGGTTATAACTCCCTTCAAAAGTTAACCCCCTTGGTTGCAAGCCTCCTGACCAAAAGACTTGAGGATTGGTTTTTGAGCACCTGATCAAAAGCTCATTGGTGTCAGACACCTGATCAAAAATCTGAGTGCATTCCTACGAGGGATGTACCCAGGTTGGGGAACCACTATAATCCTTGTGTCTTCTATTGCCTGCGTTGTTTTCTTTACTTTTGTGCTGTGATTTTCCTTTCTTGAATATATATTTAACTCTAACAGTGCAAATTAAGATCTATCCCCTAACTTTCACTACCACCGCTGGATAGAGCCGCCTCCGCCTGAGGTTAACCTATGCGTCACCACTGAGTCGCAGCACGCCTGCTGCCGCCGCCGCGCCTGGTTTGTACTGGTGCCGTTGCCGCTGCCACCGCCTGAAGCCTTTCGATGACTGCCTGGAGATCTCCGCTGCAACCCGCTGACGCCGCCTCTGATCCTACTGCACCGACAAGGTTTGCCTATGCCGCTACCGCCGGAAAACTCCCACAGACCTGCTTTCACACTCTTGTTTCTCACTAGTTGCTCAAGCATAGATTCTCTCTCCTGTTTTTCTTGCACTGATTGCTATAGCAGCCCCCTCCATTAAATAGGAGAAGCACCACCTACTCCTAAGAAGGAAGAAGCACCAACAAAGGAGAGCTATTAATGACACTTAACTAGCATGGAAATATCCAGCTGGCCATGGTTGGAAACAGCAATAACCGCAAGAGTCAGCCCCCCTAACTCCTCACAAAAAAATCAGCCCCTCACTAAACCACTTCCTAATCAGGATTAGGACAAACTAGGCAAATAAACCTCCCTAGGATCGATGATGTGGCGCGATCCTGACGGTCCGAGATTGGCGACGAGGTGTCATAATCTCAACAAACTCCACCTTGACGCCTCACGCCACAAATGAACTCCACCTCGAAGCCTAACAAACATATCTGTACCTCCAATCTGGATCTCTCCTACTGGCGACTACAAGCCCCCTCTCCCTGGGGTCCTCCTCGATCAATATGCATCAGAATGAGTCAAGTCAAGACCGTTCTTGAACTTGACTCCTGTCACGGATTTCGTCCGCATGTTCGTATCGATTTCCTCCGTAGAGATCTTTCGCAACTTCATGCCTCCACCTCCAGCAAACTCCCTCGACTCCTGGTGGCGCACTCCGATGTGCTTTATCCTTGTATGATAGACCATGTCTGTTGCAAGACTAGCACTGTGCAGCTCTACCTTCTCCTGAGTAAAACTGAGTTCCATGGTAGGACACCTGAGCCAGATGGCTCCCCTTGCGGTGGCTGGGCACTTCTGAGACGACACTCTGCCCTTCTTCTCCACGACTGCAAATATTTTAACTTTGCCAAGACCCTTTCTCTGCGCGAACTCCTTCGCCATGAATCTTGCCTCGTTCCTCCACTGGTCCTTCCTAGCATTCCTTTGAGAGCGGTCTCTGCTCTCTAAAGCTTTTCCATAGGAACCAGGATCTGAGGAACTAGCCTGAAAGACATATGCTACCTTGTCCTGTAGCCTGAGAGGCAGTCTGACCTCTCTCCTCGCCCTTCCACTCGTAATCATGGTGTCGATCAGTGTATAGAGAGTACAAGAATGCTCTCCTACCATGACTACTTACGCATCTCTTCTGACCTTCAAACATCTGTCGTTTCTGGTATAAGAATACCCTACGACCTCGAGAGTGCCTAGAGAAATCAAGCTTTTTCTCAAATTGGGCACATACCAAACGTTGGTGAGTGTCTTGACCACTCCGCCGAACATCCTAATCCTGATGCTACCAACTCCCAAAATCTCGCACTCTGATTCGTTCCCCATAAAAACACGACCACCTTCACACTGCCTAAAACTGGAGAACCAATCTTTGTTCGGGCACATGTGGTACGTGCATTTTGTATCCAAGATCCAGGAGCCTGTGGTCTCACCGCTGGGTGAAACATGAAGAACGTCGGCTTCGTTCTCATCCTCGGATGCCACCGCAGCCTGATGTGGCTCATGCGTCTGTTCTCTAAACTTCCTCTTCGGGCACTCATTCTTCCAGTGCCCCTCCTCCTTGCAGTAGTGACACTTTGTATTCCTGCCCCGGACTTAAACCTAGGTCGGTCTTCCTCCTTCCCTTTTCCTCTCGATCTACCCCGGGTGGGGTCTTTGCTCTTAACGAATAAGCCCTCGTCGGCTCTAGGGCTCGACTTGCTTATCATTTCGTTCGAGAGCAGCGTTGTCATCACTTCTTCCATCTTCAGGGTGTCCTTACCATACAGAATCGTGGTGACCAGATGATCAAAGTACTTCAGCAATGAAGATAACAGGAGAAGAGCCTGGTCTTCCTCCTCGACCTTAATGTCCATACTACGCAATTGAGAAATCAGTTTATTAAACGAATTCATGTGGTCAAGAAGCGGAGTGCTATCCGACATCCTCAAGCTGTAAAGTTGTTTCTTTACATATAGCTTATTCGTGAGGGATTTTGACATATAAACCTCCTCCAACTAAATCCACAGATCCGCTGTAGTCTCAACATTGACTACATTATACATAACCTCATCGGCCAAACACAACTGGATTGTGTTGATGGCCTTCAGATCTAGCTCATCCCACTCGTCGTCCTTCTTCCCAGACTTCTCCTTTCCGAGGAGAGCCTTATGAAGACCTTGCTGGACGAGAACCGCTTTAGCCCGTTTCTGCCACAGACCAAAGTCAATTTTGTCGTCGTATTGGGGACTTCAAATTTCGCTGTCATTATTGCTCACCGGGGTCCGAAGGGTCGAACCTGGCTCTGATACCAATTATTGTGAAATTGGGACCGAGTTCACGACTACGGTAGTTCGTCGCGGATCTAGCAACGGAGGCTAGTCTGAGCAATAATATGATAAACAAAATTTAAATCCAAGCAAGCACAACCAGATGACAAAATAACTACGTGGTTCAGAGTTTGGGCTCCTACGTCCATGGGGAGAGCGCGCCAGAAAGATCCACCAAAAACAACTGATGAGGTTACAAGATACAAACTAAGACCGAAAACACGGTCGAACAATAAAGGAAAACCCAAAGAACCCAAAATCCTGAAGAACCGTAACCGCCGAGCAGTAGTGATGTCGCCGGGAGACAGTGCACTGTTCTTCTTCCTCCGCTGGATCCGTCATTTCCTACACCTGCTGTCGCCGCCTGGAGCTGCCTGCCGTCGCTGGACAGGGCCGCCTCTGCCTGAGGTGAACCGATGTGCCGCCGCTGAATCGCAGCACGCCTGCTGCCGCTGCCGCGCCTGGTCTGTACTGGAGCCGTCGCCGCCGTCGCCTGAAGCCTTTTGATGACTGCCTGGAGATCGCTGCTGCAACCCGCTGCAGCCGCCTCTGATCCTCCTGCACCGACAAGGTTTGCCTGCACTGCTGCGCCAGAAAACTCCTACAGACCTGCTTTCACACTTTTGTTTCTCACTGGTGGCTCAAGCATGGATTCTCTCTCCTGTTTTTCTTACACCGTTTGCTGTAGCAGCCCCCTCCATTAAATAGGAGAAGCCCACCTACTCCTAGAAGGAAGAAGCACCAACAAAGGAGAGCTATTAATGAAACCTAACCAGCATGGAAATATCCAGCTGGCTATGGCTGGAAACAGCCATAACTGCAAGAGTTAGCCCCCTAACTCCTCCCAAAAAAATCAACCCCCTCACTAAACCACTTCCTAATTAGTATTAGGACAAACTAGGTAAATAAACCTCTCTAGGATCGATGACGTGGCACGATCCTGACGGTCCGAGATTGGCGATGTGGTGTCATAATCTCAACAAAAGTCCGCTATTTGTTCTCCAGAGGCAATGAATGGTAGAGAGATGGTGTTGGCGAGAAACTCTTGGCATGTGAAGTGAATCAATTTCGATGTGTTTTGTCCATTCATGAAAAACTGGGTTGGAATCTATTTGTATAGCACTTCGATTATCAGAGAATAAAGGAGTGGTTCTGAATATCGAAACACCAAGATCACAGAGTAGACGACGAAGCCAAATGATCTCAGCAGTGGTGGAAGCCATGCCATGATACTCGACCTCAGTGCTGGAGCGCGAAATGGAGTCATGTTTCTTGCTACGCTAGGATATAAGAGAGTCACCCGGGAAGATATAAAAACCAGTAGTGGAGCGATGACTTTTAACATTCCCCGCCCAGGCAGCATCTGAGAATGCTCGGAGGGTGAGGGTAGAAGTGGCAGAGCAAAACAGAGACCGAGTGACGGAGGTGCACAGGTAGCGAAGAATCTGGAGGACTGCGTCATAGTGAACTGAGCGCAGAGCTTTGACAAACTGACTGACAAATCTAACAACATAGGCAATGTTAGGCCTAGTCATGGTGAGATAGGCCAGCATCCCGATGAGGCGCCAATAGCGGGAGACATTTGGAAGAGATTCGCCGTCAGTGGGGAGGAGTTTGAGATTGAGCTCGATCAAAGTATCAACTGTCCGGGTGTCAGTGAGAGCTGCAACAGAAAGGATGTCAGAGATGTACTTATGTTGGGAGACCAAAATGCCATGTTTGGATCGGGAGATTTCCAGCCCAAGGAAGTAGTGGAGGGATCCCATGTCCTTCATTTCGAACTGATTGCGATGGTGTTGTTGAAGAGAGGCAATGGTGGCATGGTCATCGCCACCGATAATCATATCATCAACATGGAGAAGGAGGATAGAACATTCTTGAGCAGAAGTGAGAGTGAACAAGGCATGATCAGTTTCCTCTCAATTAACCCAACATTGAGAACAGTTGTGCGAAAGCGCTCAAACCAGGCTCGTGGGGCCTATACGAGACCATAGAGGGCTCGACGGAGAAGACATACGTGGTCAGTGGGAACGAAGAGACCCAATAGAGGATCCATGTACACCACCTCTGCAAGATCACAATGAAGAAAAGCATCAGTGACATCCATCTGATGTAACAGCCAGTCTCAGGCAGCAGAAATTGCAAGTAAAGTGTGCACGATTGTCATGAGGGCAACCAGTGCAAAAGTATCATCGTATAAGATTCCATGCTCCTACGAGAACTCTCGGGCAACCAAACGGGTTTTGTATCGCTCAATAGACCCATCCGTCCAGGTCTTAATTTTGAATATCCATTTGCAGCTGATAGGAGTGACACCGGGGGGGGGGGGGGGACAGGGGACGAGGTCTCAGGTATAGGTTCAGTGAAAAGCTTGAAATTCAACTGCCATGGTTTGCTGCCATTCGGTATGTGCAACTGCTTCTCGGTATGACTGGGGCTCCTGGTGGTGGTGGAGAGCACGAGGAAGGCCTGAAAAGTAAGGGAATAAGAGGTACCAGCGGTGAGAGCAGATGGGTTATACTTGTCATGGCTATGGTCATAGCGGGCAGGCGAGTGTCGTGGGCATGCAAGGTTACGCCGAAGAGGACCAAGATCCACATATGGAGGAGCGAAAAAAGCATCAGATGGAGCCATATCAGAATGAGCAGGAGAGGGAGAGGGAGATATTGTGGACGGAGAACCATCGTCTGGAGGGCTATCTAGTGTCGTGGTAGGAGGACCAATGTGAGTCCTGGGACGAGTGGGTATAGGAGGAAGCAGAGGAAGGGTGAGTGGTGGAGCAGTAGTGGTTGGTGGGGGAAGTTTTGTTGGATTAGGCATGGTGGAAGAGGAGAACGTCTCATGTTCAATGAAGGATACATGAAGGGAGATGCGGACGCGACGAGTCATTGGGTCGTAGCAATGATATACTTTGTGGTGGGGACTGAGGCCCATATAGATACAGTGATTCGAGCGAGTAGAGAGTTTGGTGCGCTCAGGGCCAAGAAGGAGAACAAAGCAGGTGCACACAAACGTTCGGAGAGGTGCGTAGGTTGGTGGAAGAGAGTACAATCATTCATAAGGAGTAACTTCTGAGATGGCCGAGGAGGGAGTGATGTTGATAAGGTGAACCGTGGTGAGAACAATTTCGGCCTAGAGGGAATGAGGAGCAGAGGTGGAGATGAGAAGGGCACGAGAAGTTTTGATGATGTGACGATTTTTCGTTCGGCAACCCCATTTTGTTCGTGGGTGTGCGGGTAGGACTACTGATGGAGGGTGCCATGGGATTGGGTGAGGTTGCGCATGGTGGTGGAGAGAAACTCCTGAGCGCAGTCGGAACGAAAAATTTTAATGTGATGCCCGAACTGAGTATAAATCATTGCGGTGAACGTGTGATATACAGTGGGAATTTTAGAGTGATGTTGTAGAAGATAAACCCAGACACAGCGAGATAAGTCATCAATAAAACTAACATAATAAAGATATCCAGAATGAGAGGCAATAGGGTCAGAGCCCCAAATGTCAGAATACACTAGATCAAAGGGGGCTGTTGTTTGAAAGCACTACTGGAAAGGGCAGAGCACGGTGTTTTGCCAAACAACAACCTATATAGACAAAGAGGGGGGAATAAGAGACACGTACCAAAGCTCTGGAGCGTATAACTCTTCAGAGACGGTCACCGAACAAATGACCTAAACGTCTATGCCACAAGTCGGCATCAGAGATAACAGAAAGAACAGAAGGTAATGAAGATGAAGATGGTGGAACGTGAAGATACTCCAGCTGATACATACCACCAGTCCTACGACCCCGTTCAATCCTCTAAGCCATTTGGGAATCCTACACAACACAATCAGAGGAGGAAAATAAAATAGTTAGGCCAATATCACAGAGAGTACTAATAGAAATAAGGTTCATGTGGAGACGAGTGGCATGATGGATGTTAGAGAGGGTATGGTGACCAGAGGGAGCAAAGATTTGGGTGATTGAGCCAGACTGCATAATGGAGACAGAACCCCCGTCAGCAGTGGTGACCTGAAGGTCGGTGGGGTTTGAGGTATAATTAGTGAGAGTTTTTGAATCATTGGTAAGGTGGCAGGAGGACTCAGAGTCAAAATACCAAGGCGCAGTTGGTGGAACCCGAACAGCAGTAGTACCAGGAATGACAGACAGGCTTTGGGATGCAGAGGTGGCACGTTGAAGTAGTAGTGACTGAAGAAGTAACTCCTCGAGACGCTATAGACAATCTATAACAGTAGCAATGGGATTAGGACTTGGTCCGTGACCACGCCCCCGAACACGGCTGTTACGACGGTTGTCATCAGGGCGTGGAGGACGAGTAGGTCATTCGAACTTCATATGACCCACCTTTTTACAATAGTTGAAGGCAATAGTGGCATCTCGTGGTCGAACTGCAAGAACTATGTCGATCCAGGAGGAGGCAGAAGGTCTGCAGGAGGACGAAGGCAAGTCTCCTCATCAAGTAAGGCAATTAGGGCTTCATCCTAAGTAGGAAGTGGAACCCGATGAAGGAACTGGGTGGCTAGAAGAGCAAACTTGGGTCGCAGGGCAGCGAGAAACTTATGGAGGTGCCCTCAAAATGATGGTGCGGAAACTCCAAGGAGCAAGCACAGCCGCAGGGTAAGGCGATCATGGAATCCAATTCATGCGAAAAGGTGCTCATCTCGGTGAATAAAATCCTGAATAGATCGTCCTTACTATCATGTAGACTAAGAATCACAGATGAGACGATAACGTTGTGCTCCACTACGGGGAACAAACCGATCCCAAAGATATTCCCACATAGCACGAGCGGAGGAGAGGCGGCCAATGGTGGTGAGGAGCAGACGAGCAACAGACACCAGGATGTAAGCCCGAATAGCTTGATCGTGATGTAGCCAGAGAGTAGCGTCATCAAGAGTGGTGGTGGCATCGGTGGTGATGGCAGAGCTGATAGCAGTAGAGCTTGCAGATGTGGGGGGAGCACCGATGATGTGATCTCAAAGATCACGGGTGGAGAGAGCGGCTTCAACTGTAAGAGCCCAGTCCGACCAGTCGCTGGCGGTGGCAAGTTGGAAGGAAGTGGCCTTCAGAGGAGGCGAGATCAAATGGGCAACCATGAAGAAGGGCGGCAACCCGCTGCAGGAAGGAAGGCAGACTGGCGGCTAGCAGAGCAGGTCGTAGTTAACAGAATAGGTCCCCGATGGATGGGGGCTAGTGGCTAGCGAATAGGTCGCAATAATAGTGTCGGCTAGCTGAGCAGGTTGCTGATGGATGGAGGACTGCAGCTGGACTGAGTAGGTCGCAGCTAGGTGCAGGTTGTCGGGCGGTTCGCAGCGGACTGATCAAGTCGTAGTGGGAAGAGGTGGCAGAATGAGCAGCTCGCAAGGTGCAGGATGCTAGGCGAGTTGGCGGCAAGATCGCTGAGTAGGTTGCAGACATATCACTGAGTAGGGCACAGTTTGAGTAGATCGTGGACAAATCGCTGAGTAGGTCACTGGAGCAGGTCGCAAACTGAGTAGGTCGCGAACTGAGTAGACAACTGAGTAGGCGAGCTGGGAAGAGGTAGTGGACTAAGCAGGTCGTAGATAGATAACTGAGTAGATCGCTGGAGCAGGTCGCAGATAGATCGCTGGAGCAGGCCGCAGACAAGTCACAGATAGAGCGGGCTGTAGCGGCTTCTTGGGAACAGGTCGCGGACAGAGCGCGCAAGCAGGGGTGCGAAAGCGAATAAAAATTAAGGAGAACCTGAGTCCGATACCATGTTAGAAGTAAAAAAAGAGTTTGTATTGATGTATAAAAGGAGGACCCTTGGGGTCTACATATAGGAGAAGAGAAAGAGGAAACACCACATGCGGTGTGACACTAATCTAAAATAATAAATGCAATAAATACATATATATTTAACAGCTTCAAATGGAAGAGTCTTGTTTCAAAAAGACTTGGGTTGGAGCTCTATAGGTTGTCCCCATCTCTGAAGCTTAGGAGGTCCTTAAATAGGAGTGGAAAATCCCTCCCCGCACCTTCATTCTCTCACACTTGGGTAGAGGTTAGGGTTGCCACCAACCATGGTTGGGTGGAGGGGGACAACTGGTTGGTGGGGGAGAAACTGTTGGTATATAGGTTAAGGCAAGTACAACTAAGAGATCCTTTGTTGAGTTTAGACCCCTCCCCTCACCTTCACTCTTGGCCAAGCAAGGTTTGGTGGGGTGCCAGGTGGAAGCTCTTGGGTGTAAGGGCTATGCTTCCTGGGGTTAGTGGAAAAGGGGTTGGGTTTGGCTTGGAGCTCGCCATGGCCCAAGTCAAGAGATACCTTAGGGTGTGCTACCATGTGTCTGAATTCCCCTATCTTTGGGATTGGTGCTAGTTTTCTGATTAGCCAATTAGGAGATGGTGTGGGGATTTTGTTTTTCTTGAGTGGAGGATGAGTTGGGAGGGTTCAAAATTCAATAAAGAAAACTACTCTTTTTAGGAGGGTTGAGCAAAGTACTCCTAGTGGGTCCCCCCATGTGTGTCAAGGTGATTGTAGGTCCGAGTCGTCGAGTGTTGAGTCAACATTGTATCGACGAAGTTGAATTCAAGTGTTCTCGTATCTCAAGGTGTTGTATAATTTTACAAAATTTATTTTTATTTAACAGATCAAATGATATTGGGATGAAGTAGAACGAATTTTGTTGCACTCGTATCCATTATACTAGTTTAACAAAACATACATAAGTTGGTTCAAAGCTCATTTGCTCAATATTTTAAAATGACATCATTGCGACGCACAACATTACTCAAAATGATCATTTTCTCCAAACAACCTCAGATCAAAATAAAATGAGTTTCGGTACACTCGTATAGACTATAAGAGACCAATGCAACTGATGAAAGTCGATTCAAAAAACATATGCACAATATTTTAACACGACTTCACTGTGATGCACAATATTACTCAAAATGATTGTTATCTCCAAATGACCTTGAATTGAAACAAAACGAGTTCTGCTGCAGTCGTATCGACTATATGAGACCAAATGCAACTGACATAAGTCAATTTGAAGCACGTCTTCTCAATTGTTTAATACGTTATCGTTGCGACGTGCAACATTACTCAAAATGGGCATATTCTCCAAACGTTCTCGGATTGAAATGAAACGAGTTCCTTTGCACTCGTATTGACTATATGAGACCAATGCAACTGATGAAAGTCAATTCGGTTCACGTATGCTCAATATTTAACACAGTGTCATTGCTACACACAACATGACTCAATTCGGTTCTCCAAACGACCTGTAACGCCCCAAGTTCAGGAAACACTTTTTGGAAGGTACTGCGCGACAGTATAGCTACCGCTGGCGGCAGGCCGGTGTTATCGATGCTCTCAATGCTCTCGATGCTCTTGGCATCTCAGCGCAAGCTAGTGCCGGGCGGTAATGCATACCATGCGGCGGTAGTCCGCTCGACGTTTGGTTCGGGGCACTCAGTGCTCGACGTTCTCAAGAAGTGCTAGCGCTCGGCGGTAGCGGTAGCGCGGGGTGGTAACCTGACGACTTATTTGACAGAGCTCTCGGGTTGTTACCGCGCGACGTTAACCCAAACGCAGGCGGTAGCGTAGTTTTGTCGTTTCCTTCCAAACGTGTAAGCTACCGCGCGGCGATAGTTTTCTACCACTTGGCGGTAGCATAACAGTTATGACGTGTCCATGTGTCACCGCCCAATTGGGTTTCTAAGCAGTGGCGTCCTCGAGAAGCCGAACGATTGGGCTACCGCGTGGCGATAACTTCCTATCGGGCGACGGTAGTTCTCGTAAACTGAATTCTTGGAGGAATCAGGACCATCCACTGGCTTTATTTGGAGATCCGGTGGTTGGTGCGTGCCTCTGCGGGTATATAGCCGGTGAGTTAGGTTTTTCCAACTCATTTCTTCATTGGCACTCTCTTTCTAAGTACTAGAGAGAAGGGAGAGTGAAGAAGAAAGAAGAAGGGAGAGATCCCGCCACCATAAGAGTTCTGAAGCTTCAATTCGCAAGCCGAGTCTGGATTTGTGGAGGCAAGATCGTTGCAGTCGCGTTCATCTATCTAGATCTTGCGCATGTCACCGAAGAAATCGCAAAGGGTAATGATTCTCAACTTGGACATGTGAAGTCCTCTTCCTTTTGCATAGAAAACCCTCTCCCGTGAGTGTGCGGTGATCGTGAGGTATTCCTTCGGGTAGATATGGTTTATCCCCGTAGTTTTGCATATAGAGTTCAGAATCGAAGTACGGGCATTGACATGGTGTGTGAAGCCCATCCGGATGGGTTGGTCTGGATTGGTGATGTTTTCATTATGCATGTATTGCCGGAAAAGACTATGTGCAGTTTGTTTTTTGGGTTTCTACGCGGTAGATTGCAGCAGGGAACTTTGGGGACTAACCCCAAGGAGCACCCAAAAAACTAGGCAGAAATGCATTTCTGCCAGGTACCGCACGGCGTTAATGATACTGCTAGCGGTAGCTTTGTGAAAGAGCTTTTGTGAGGCCTGTCTCGCGGAGAACTGGGGGCTAGTGTGGGGCTGTGTGCTCTGGGAGCCAAGCTTGGTGACCTGAGAGTTGACCTTGTGCATAACTGGGTTATGTACTATTGTTTGATCGATTCGATGGGCCTCGGGGAAGCATAATCGGTGCCGATGACTTAAATTGACATGGCAGTGTGAGCAACGGGTTTAGTGGAACCGTACCCGCTCTATGTGATTCAGTTGAAGAGATCTAAGGTACTTGTCACTTACCATTGGCATAGAAGGACGAGTCTTAGGCTTCAGCCAGAAAGACTCAAATGCTCACGATGGTTGCCATCCTGGGGGCGGTAGTGAAGACTCGGATTGGACTGGAGTCACTAAGAATGTGCCCTGAGAGCATGGGGTGTGTGGCCGTTCATGCCTATGCCTGTGGTGAAGTGTGTTTAAATTGCACTTTCATGTATATGTTGGATTTTGCTAATACAATTACAGGGAAGGAGCTCCGCCGCCCCGAGTAAGGGGCGGGGTCGTTATAATTTAGTCAGATTTAGCTGACCGTTGCTTTGTTTTGTCGCCGTGCGGTGAATTGTTCTTATGTAGGAACAGGTGAGCCTAGTGACAAATAGCGGGCTGAAGCCCTTGTTGCTGTGCTGGCCCTTGAAGGCCAAGGCGAAGTGTTTTTCTTTTAATACTATCATGTATGGCCGGCCTGCGAGCCAATGTATGTAAAACATTTTAATTCAAGTTGAATGTTTTAAGGCCATAAAGCCAAGACTTTTGTGTATGTTATTTCATTCCTGTTGTGGCTGTAATGGACATTCATATTATGTTTATGGGTTCTTCTAACTCACTTATAAGCTTACGCTAGAATGATCTGTGTTAGTTTTCGATATTGTTTCATAGTATTTTGGTATTAATATGTAACTCCGCTAACTGTCTGTGGAATATGCCGTGGGGCCCCGACCGGACCTTCTGTTATATCCCACGTAATGGATGAGGGTGTTACAATTTGGTATCAGACTACGGTGTCGGTCTTTCTTAGAAGAATTTGTGGTCGAATTCTTTTTAAGAGGTGGTGAGCACAGTCATGTGCGTCATCATTATAACATGAAAAGAACCTTTGAATGTCCACTTAGGAATAAAAATTACACATGTTTGAGGAACTTGAGTGTTCCTATGATTGCTTTTTGGCAATTGTTTGTCACCTAATTGAGCGTTTTCCCGATTTTAGGTGATTAGGAGTGGTGCAGTGCAGTCGCAAGGTCAACACTCTGTGGAGGTAAGTGCGCTTAACGACGTACCTATGACCGCTCCTTCTGCGGAAACCATCCGAATGATAGCAGAAGTAGTGTTCGCTATGATCAATGCCCAACAGAGAAGTCATGTGCAACCCCTATCCCCGGGGTGGCTCCAATGCCGGTTGGTTCTCTGGAGCATGTGGAAATTAGAAGATCATCCGATTAGCAGTTGAACATGCTTTTGGCACAAGGGACGCACTCTGTTGACAAGTATTTTCATGTGTTTGTCATGTTAAGGTGCTACCCAGGGGTTGAGTTGGAAGACAAGCAGACTATGGTAAACAGGTTTTATAACGATCTGTGTGATGATTTACGAATTCTATTTGTAGGACCGAAGTTGTTGGTATTCCGAGTGTTGGTGAAGTCGGCTAGATCGTTGGAAGTAGAATTGGGAAAAGTCCACCAGATGTCATTGTGCAGGGTACCGAACTCTGCAGATTCTGCAAAGTCTGCATACCACAGGAGGCGACATAAGTGGTCTAGAACCTCTATCGGTCAAGTTCCTTATGCTTTCCGTACTTGTGGCAAGTCAGGACACCTTGCCCGTGATTGTCGTGCTGATGCCTCAAAGACAAAGAAATCTAAGTCAGGAGAAGCTGCAGGGCGAGTCCCACTTACTTGTTATAATTGTGGCAAGCCGGGACATATGGCTTGTGACTGTTGGGATAGGTTTCCGAAGAAAAAGGAAAAGGCAGAAGACCATAAGCAATATGACAAGATGACAGGTATGGTTTAGCTTATAGCTTTTATACTCGTGACATGATTAGTTACTGGCTTATGTTTTGTGTAAGTGGACTTTGTCCCACTCTTGGTGGTGGAGAGTATTGTTTGTTACATGACTTCTTTCTCCTTAGCACCCAAGATGTTCTTGTAGTTCGTCCTAGTACTTCCCGTTTATGGGTATTTAAACCAAACGAAAACATTGTAATTAAAGATTGTAGGTGGTTTGATCTTAGGCATGGACTGACTCTCGGAGCAGCATGCATAGGTTGACTACAACCTTAAGTGGGGTCACACTAGGGCAAAACCCACAGGATGTGAGACCAAGTTAGCAGTCCTTAAGGGGGCGGAGTTGTTATTAACTCTACTAGAGAATAAGAACCCAAGCCTGGGTTGGTCGGTGTTTCGGTGGTGTCAAAATTTACTGAAGTGTTCCTCAAGCTCTCCCAAGAGCTCCACCTATGAAAGAGAGATTTAGTTCACCATTGAGTTGGTTCCTGGTGCCAAGCCCGTGTCGTGGTCCCCTTACCGCTTAGCACCGAGTGAAGTGGCTAGGTTGAAAGCACAGCTTCAAGTATTGTTGGGGCAGGGGCATGTGCGTCCAAGTTCATCACCATAGAGTGTCCCAGTTCTTTTCTTGAAGACAGACTATAGTCTGCGACTGTGTATCTATTATCGGGAACTCAATAATTTAATAGAGAGGAATAAGTGACCGATTTTAAGTTGTTCGATCAGCTAGTTTGGATCGATTATGCATTCGAAGCTGGATTCGAATTCTGGTTATTTTCAGCTAAGAATCAGTGAGAGTGATGTTCCTAAGATGGCGTTCAGCACGCGTTATGGGAATTATGAGTTCACTGTCATGCCTTTCACGCTGACTAACGTGCCATCAGTGGTTATCAATCTAATGAATAGGACGTTTGTGGAGTATTTGGATTAGTTCCTGACTATGTTCATCGATGATATCCTAGTGTACTCCCAATCTAAGTATAATCATGCAGAACACTTGCATATTGTTCCGGAGACCAAGAGAAGTAATCAAAGTATGCCAAATTCTTTGAGTGTGAGTTTTGGCTATCTTCTATGGCATTCCATGATTATATAGTCGTGGTCAGGATATCGTTGTGGATCTAACAAATGTTGTTGTAATACGTGAGTGGCCTGTGTGGTTTACTGTAGCGGAAGTCCGGGGTTTTCGGTGGCTTGTCGGATACTACAGGCGCTTTGTAGAGAACTTCTAACGGAGAGCGTTGCCTCTCACAACCCTGACAAGGAAGAATCAAAAATTGGTTTGGTCACCAGCTTGTGAACAAACTTTCAAAGATCTAAAGTTTCGCTTGACCACGACACCTATCTTATGTTCGCTTTGTGGTTTTGAAGGCTTTGAGGTTTATAGTGATGCCTCTGGGAGTGGTTTAGGCCGTATTATACTTCAGCATGGGTCGGTGATAACCTATGAATCACGTTAGTTAAAGGTGCATGAGAGGAACTACCCGATCCATGATTTGGAGTTGGCGGCCGTGGTATTCTCTCTCAAGCTTTGGATGAATTATCTGGTCCATGAATTGGTGATTAGCGGCCGTGATATTCACACTGAAACTTTTGAGGCGCTACCTATATGGTGTGAAGGTTGACATTTACACACACCATAAGAGCTTGAAGTACCTATCCGATAAAAAGGATTTGAATATGCATTGTCGAAGGTGGACGGAGTACCTTGGGGACTACACCATCAAGATATACTATGTACCTGGGAAGGGTAATGCAGTTGCGGATGCGTTAAGTCGCAGAGCTCCCGTACAGGTCAATTGGTTAATGATGCATGTTGAGCATCTCGCTCGAAATTTAAAAGCCTTGTAGATCTATTGTGTTAATAAGATGCCTAATGTTGGAGCACAGTTGAGCCTGGCAGAAGTGCAGTATGCCCTGACAGATCAAATTCGGCGGGCTTTGGAGTTGGATGACATCATGAAGCGGTTCATGGATGAGGCTTTGGATGGGTCAAACAACCAATTTACCGTCGATGATGGGTTATTGTAGAAAGACGGTCATTTGTGTGTCCCAAATATGGGCAAACGATAGGAGGAATTGATGTACGAGGCTCCTCATACTAAGTACTCGGTTTATCCGAGGAACTCAAGGTTGTACAGAGTTATGAAAAAGTTATTCTTGTGGCAGGGACTGAAGGAAGACATAGCACTTTATGTGGCAAAATGTCAAACATGCACCTTAGTAAAGGCAAAGTGCCAGAAGCCTGGAGGATTATTAGAGTCTTTTCCTATAACAGAGTGTATGCTCGATGACATCTTCATGGATTTCGTGCATGGTTTGCCGAGATCGCACAAGGGGAATGACGCCATTTGGTTGGTCATTGATCGTTTAACAAAGGTGTCACATTTTATACCCAATAAAAAGGATGATTCAGAGGAAAAGCTGGTGAAGCTTTATGTGGACAACACCGTCTGATTGCACGACGTGCCCCGGTGCATAGTAAGTAACCGAGATGGTCGGTTCACGTCTAATGACTGGAGGCTCATTCATCAGTTGTTGGATACCACGTTGCATTTCAGGGCGTCTTTTCACCCACAGACTAATGGGAAAACTGAAAGAGTGAATAGGACTATGAAAGATATGCTTCGTATATGTGCATTGGATTTTGGGAAAAGATGGGAGGTGTCGTACGCCATTATCTTAGGTAGAAACGGGAGAATCGAAGTTGTACTAGCGCATGGACGTTGAAGATGCTACTTCAATGATTCGGTTGATACGAGAATGGCTACTGATCGCTCAAGATAGGCAGGATAAGTACTTTAATGCCAAGCAATAGAACGCGGAGTTTGCGGTGGGTGATTGGGTGTACCTCAAGATAAAACCGTTTAAAGGCGTATCAAGGATTCAATGCTTAAAGAAGCTTAGTCCGAGGTATGTTAGGCCTTTTGAGATCTTGGTGTGGATTGGTGAAGCCGTCTATCATTTGGCTCTTTCAGCGGAGTTGAGCAGTTTACATGATGTATTTCACTTCTTAGTGCTGCGGAAGGCTATGCAAGAGCCTTCACAAGTGGTAGTTGTGAATTATGTGCCGATCGACAGTGGGTTGAAGACGAAGGTCAAGCCCATTCGCATTAAGGATATGGAAGTCAAGCAACTCAGTAATAAATCCATCAGGATGGTCAAAGACCGTTGGGACAATTGTGCCCGAGAAGAGTTGTCTTGGGAGTGCGAGCAAACTTTGAGGGAGGAGTTTCCCGAACTTTTTCCCTAAGGTAACCTGATGTATTGTAACTCTTTCTGTTTTCCTGTAACTTTAAATTTCAAGACAAAATTTCTTTAAGTGGGGGTGATTTGTAATGCCCTAGGTTTAGGAAACACTTTTTGGAAGGTACCGCGCGGCGATAGAGCTACTGCTGGCGGTAGGTCAGTGTTCTCAACACTCTCAACGCTCTTGGCATCTCGACGCAAGCTAGCGCCGGGCGGTAATGCATACCGCTCAGCAGTAGTCCGCTAGACGTTTGGGTCGGGGCACTCAGAGCTCGACATCTCAAGAAGCGCTAGTGCTCGGCAGTTGCGGTAGCATGGGGTAGTAGTATGATGATTTATTTGATAGAGCTCTCGGGTAGTTACCGCACGACGTTAACCCTAACGCAGGCGGTAGCGTAGTTTTGTCGTTTCCTTCCAAACGTGTAAACTACCGCTCGAAGATAGTTTTCTATCGCGTGGCGGTAGTATAGCAGTTATGACGTGTGCACGTGTCACCGACCAATTAGGTTTCTAAGCGGTGGCATCCTCGAGAAGCCAAACAATTGGGCTACCGCGTGGCGATAACTCTTGTAAACTGAATTCTTGGAGGAATCAGGACTGTCCACTGGCTTTATTTGGAGATCCTACGGCTGGTGCGTGCCTCTGCGGGTATATAGCTGGGAGTTAGGTTTTCTCAACTCATTTCTTCATTGACACTCTCTTTCTAAGTATTAGAGAGAAGGGAGAGTGAAAAAGGAAGAAGAAGGGAGAGATCCCACTACCATAGGAGTTCCGAAGCTCCGATTCGCAAGCCGAGTCCGGATTTGTGGAGGCAAGGTCTTTGCAGTCGCGTTCATCCATCTAGATCTTGCACATGGCACCGAAGAAATCGCAAAGGGTAACGATTCTCAACTTGGACATGTGAAGTCCTCTTCCTTTTGCATAGGAAACCCTCTCCCGTGAGTGTGTGGTGATCGTGAGGTATTCCTTCGGGTAGATATGATTTATCCCCGTAGTTTTGCATATAGAGTACAGAATCGAAGTACAGACATAGGCATGGTGTGTGAAGCCCATCGATACGGGTTGGTCTGGATTGGTGATGTTTTCATTATGCATGTATTACCGGAGAAGACTCAGTGCCGTTTGATTTTTTGGGTTTCAACGCGGTTGATTGCAGCAAGAAACTTTGGGGACTAACCCCAAGGAGCACCCAAAAAACTGGGCAGAAACTCATTTCTGCCAAGTACTGCGCGACGCTAATGATACCGCTGGCGGTAGCTTTGTGAAAGAGCTTTTGTGAGGCCTGTCTCGCGGAGACCTAGGGGCTAGTGTATGGGGCTGCGTGCTCTGGGAGCCCAACTTGGTGGCCTGAGAGCCGACCTTGTGCATAATCGGGTTATATACAATTGTTTGATCGATTCGATGGGCCTCGAGGAAGCTTAATTTACGTCGATGACTTAAATTGACATGGTGATGTGAGCAATGGGTTGAGAGGAACCGTACCCGCTCTATGTAGTTCGGTTAAAGAGACCTAAGGTACTTGACACTTACCATTGGCATAGAAGGACGAGTCTTAGGCTTTGGCTGAAAAGACTAAAATGCTTATGATGGTTGCCATCTTGGGGGCGGTAGTGAAGGCTCAGATTGGACCGGTGTCACTAAGAATGTGCCTGGAGAGCACGGGGTGTGTGGCCGTTCGTGCCTACGCCTGTGGTGAACTGTGCTTAAATTGCACTTTCATTTATATGTTGGATTTTGCTAATACAATCGCAGGAAAGGAGCTCCGCCGCCCCGAGTAAGGGGTGGGGTCGTTATAATTTGGTCAGCTTTAACTGTCCATTGCTTTGTTTTGCCACCGTGCGGTGGATTGTTCTTATGTAGGAACAGGTGAGCCTAGTGACAAATAGCGGGCTGAAGCTCTTGTTGTTGTGCTGTCCCTTGTAGGCCAAGGCGAAGTGTTTTTCTTTTAATACAATCTTGTATGGCCGACCTGCAAGCCGATGTATGTAAAACACTTTAATTCAAGTTGAATGTTGTAAGGCCATAAGGCCAAGACTTTTGTTTATTTTATTTCATTCCTGTTGTGGCTGTAGTGGACATTCACGTTATGTTTATGAGTTCTCCTAACTCACTTATAAGCTTCCACTAGAATGCTCTATGTTAGGTTTCGATATTGTTTCATAGTATTTTGGTATTAATATGTAACTCAGCTAACTGTCCGTGGAATATGGCGTGGGGCCCCAACCGGACCTTCTATTATATCTCACGTGATCGATGAGGGTGTTACACGACCTCAGATCGAAACAAAATGAGTTCTGTTCTACTTATATCGACTATACAAGACTAGCGCAATTGGCGGAATTCGACTCAGAGCACGTATACTCAGTAATTTACTTCGAATACCTTAACCCGTCATCATTTTATAGTGGAAGTCGGGTCGTGGTTCACTAGGACCCAATCCAAGCCCCTTCTTGAGTTCAATTGAACCGGCTAGACCCCCTTATTAGAGACGGGATGTTACAAATCTAATAAACAAAGAAAATTTTCGTCCCCAAAAATGTGAGTAGGTCTCGGGGTTCTCTAAGCGAGACATATTTGGGACAACTATAAGCATTTTGTGCTTGATAAATTACTATGTTACAATGAGTAGGAACTGTAGTATATGTGGACCTATCTAATTTATACCCATCACAATTGTAAAAATCAACGAGTTGCATCTTGAAAGTAAACAAAATAAGCTCATTAATATATAACAACCTCTCATACAAAGGTTATATGTTAGTGAAACTGTTATAAGTTGCAATTGATATAAAATCATCGTTGTAATGGCCGCCCTAGCAGACATCTCACAAGGATGGCCGCTGGAACCCCCTATCCAGTTTGAAAGGGTTCAGTCTCAATAGGTCTGCAGACCAAGCACCCTAACTCATCTCCATGCTTGTTTCTCATCCTCGACGTGATGTTGAGACCAGGGATTGAACCTAAGACCTCCTTGATAAGGAGACTTCAAACCACTCCTTATCACCAATTGTGCTGCACACCGCCTAGTGATAGATGAAACATAGCGAGTGCTCTGACAAACCAATGTTGGGAGGTCAACGAGACGAACTTGACCTTTCCTGGAAAGGTGGGCCTAGAGGAAGCGCAAGTGAGTACCCGTGGTCGGGGCGAGTAGGATCCTAGTTAGGTACCAGAGAATAAGAAGGGATGGGAATATGAGCGGTGCCAGACATCACAAGTGTTGGGTTGAGGATGATCTTGTGCAATGGATTGCAAACCAGCGACCGTGTTGGCGGAGTACCCATGCCAGTGGATCCGAAGGGAAGAGCTGCACCCATCAACATAGAGTTAGGCCGAGATAAAAATCAGAGTAAGAGCACTGGAGTTAGAACAACTGGTAGCTTACTGGATCCCTATAGGGAGCTCTTGGGAGTAGCATGAGTGCACGCGTCTACCTGGGGGGAGCTCCCTGGTATGTTCGTGAAGTTGTGTCGTCACAAGGATGCACGTTGACATCCATCGAGGCCGCATCTACAACCTGTTGGATCGTGTGGCCAACCATAGGGGGGTGATTAAGGTTTTGAGCGTTAATTAAAAATTCGAAATATTTTTGTCTAGAAAAACTAGTTCTGGAAGCTATCGCGGGGAGCAAGCTTGATAGCGCGTGGCGGTAGGTCATAAACCTCATTTTCATGGGCAAATTTCTTCTTGGAGAGATATACCCCCTTCGAATATCCACTAGAGAACAACCAGGATGATATATATAGTGAAAGTGCAAGTTAGATCTGATATACTCTAGAGGGGGGGGGGGGTGAATAGAGTATGATGCTTGCTAAAAATGTTTTACAACTGTTGTTGTATTCCTAAGTGAACAAAGAAGCAAATAACATAAAGTAAATCTAAATACAGAATAATCACAGATCAATCACAAAGCAATCACAAACCACAGCCAGAAATAAAAGAAAGACAAGCAACCAGATGATACAAGGAGCTATAGTGGTTCCCCAACCAATCTGGGTACATCCACTCTTCTACCACCCTAGGTAGGAATCCACTGCAGGATGAGTTGATCAGGTGTCCTGGGCACCAATGAGCTTTTGGTAAGGTGCTCAAAAACCAAACCAGATTTTTTGATCAGGTGTCTTTCCACCACTGAGTTTTGAGAAGGTCTCAGAAACCAATCACAAACTTTTGAAGGGAGTTTGAAAAACCCTTTACAATAGAGAGAGAGAGAGGGATGAGATGATCTTCTCTGTCAATAGTCAGAGAGAAGATAGTGGATGCTGTCAAAGCTCCTCCTGAGATCTTGAGTTATTCAAGAAGTGAAGCTTTGTAGTAGGGTGATAGACCTTCAGATGATTTGATCTCCAGCAAAAGATGATTTCAACAACAGCTGAAATGTGAGGTGTCTGGAGTCTTGAATGATGATGGCCTTTGAACACTTGAATCAAGAGAGATCTGAAAATTTCAGTTAGTTGATCTCCTTTTGTGATGTGTGTTCTTGTATGAATTTTTGAGACTGAGAATGTCTGCAACTCTCTTTCTTTCTGTTGTGTAATTATTGTTGTTGCAGAATATGTGTGTCTAACTCTCTGAGAGGAGAATGAAAAACTGGTCTTTTATTCCTTTGATCTGAATAGAAATGATCCTCTGTCCAAGATAGCCGTTAGACTGTCATAAATGACTTCCTTAACTGCATTTGTCTTCTAGAGGAAAGTCCAATAAAACATTCCTTGAAAATTCCTTGAAACTTGCTCCAGATTAATTAAAAATGGCTACAGGATCTCTGACATAAATGCTGAGAATAATTTCACAACTGTCTGAATTTGAATCTTGAAAAACATCCAACTCTTCAGAAAAACATCAAACTGAGCTCCACTATCGTTGAACTAAGCTCAGAGACTGAACTTAGATAGAAACAGAGATCGTCGATCTGAGCTCAACTATCGTCGAACTGAGCTCAGAGATAGAGAATCAAACTGGAGTCAAGAACGTCGATCTGAGCTCGAAGATCGTCGAATAGAGTTTGATGACTCGTTGAAGTTGAGCTCAGAGATCGTCGAATGGAGTTCGACGATTCGTCTAAGTGAGCTCAACGATAGTCGAATGGAGTTCGACGATTCGTCATACTGAGCTCAACAAA
Organism: Platanthera guangdongensis; assembly: GCA_039583875.1. Classification (NCBI taxonomy): domain Eukaryota; kingdom Viridiplantae; phylum Streptophyta; class Magnoliopsida; order Asparagales; family Orchidaceae; genus Platanthera; species Platanthera guangdongensis. The sequence goes on from CM077159.1 coordinate 100,145,269, forward strand.
ATGACTTAGTCTCCAAAACTGAAAAACCTGGTCTTGAGGGCAGCTTCCAAACCTAACTACTAACCCTTAGACTCAATTCGAATTGACCTTTAGATCTATACAATGAGGTCAAGACAGGTTTCCTAAGAGACATAGTGATCCTTGCCCAAATCAGTAATAGGGTGTTCAACATATAGAAATAAGAACACAAGAAAATTTATTCAATCAAAATCAAATGGTGTTTTATAATTACAAAAGTTTGATCTCTGCGACGCCGGAGATCGGAGGCGGTGAAGGAAGAAAATCTTTTGGTTTTCTATACCGACCCACTACTCAGACTGGATGGCTCTCTCCCTTTCCCTCCAAGAAAGGTCTTCGAGCCGACTATTCACCTTCGCACAAGGAATTGTCTTAGATCCCCGCTAGATCCCCCAATGTAGACGTCCCTTCATCGGGATGATTTCTTACGAAATCCTCCCCGAATTCTGACGACCTTTACCGATCGATTTCCCTTACCACAAGAATATAAAAAAGAAGAAAATACAACAAGTATAAAAATACTAAGGATTGAATCTTCCTCAAGATGATTTCTTGGTTGAGTGATCCATGACTGGTGCTAGAGATCTTCGTGTTCTTGCAACCGATCAACTCCTCATAGTCGTTGTAGTCCTTAGCTCGCCAGAGAACTTCATGTGCGAACGAGAGGGAGGCAGTTTTCTCTTCCTTTGACGGAGACGACATTTCGATGCTCCAAAGGCGGCACACGAACCCTAGGCTTGAGAATATGTTTCTCCTTATGTTTGGAACGAAAAACGAAGCCTTTTATACATTTTTCGAAAATAGACTACTGCCAGCGATAGCGCTAGCGCCCGACGGTAGGTTGACGCGCTTTATGCTGACAACTATCCAGCAAATTTGGAAAAATATTCAAAGAGAATATTTTCCTCTTTTTCTTGCTAGCGTCGTGCAGTACTATTCTATCGCCTCACGATAGCTCATGTGTTTCGACGAATCTGTCTCGACGATCGTTGAGTGTGCTAGCCTTGCGCGGCAGGTTCCAGAGCGCCTGTTCAGATTAAAAATAGAATCTAGCGCGAGCGTTTGTTCTAGCACCGTGCAGTAAAATCCCGAGTGCCTTGTCAATTTAATCCAGTCGACCGCCTGACGGTAAAGGCTACCGCGCAGCGGTAGGTGCCAGAAAGGAGTTCTTCACTTTACTTGATCTTGTAAACCTGCACACTATACAAAACATAAGATGTGATCAAACACAACATGAGAATTGATATTATCAAACTAAGGAAATGTGAACCGTCGGCTCCAACAAACTTCCCCTTTTGATAATATCAAGTCCCGTTCATGAGATATAATAATGTGATGCATGATACAACACTTATAAGAGATAATTCTTAAAAAGGTCAGGTTTCAGGTTACATATAACTTCCCCTACACACGCACTCCCCCTATATATGTGTTTTATGCGCTCCTCCTATCTACGTGTTCTACACGCTCCCCTATCTATGTGCACACAGTGTAACAAGCTACCCCTATACGTGATCTTCCTTAACCCATGACTCATGACATTTTATTCTCCCCCTTTGATATTATCGAAAGGGGGTGGACCTTGAGCGAAAACAATGATACGCGTGTACGAAACAAGGAATGCATTCACAATAAGCGTGATAAAGAGCAAACACTGCACTTGATAAAGAAACTCGAGAAGCAAACACAATAAAGGTGATCAAATATAGATCAGAGGAAATGATGTGTGCAGATCAAATATACGAGCAGAGTACACAGAAGCAAATCATATAAGTTTTCATAGTAAAAAGAAATTGGACAACATAGGTGAAACTAAGTACACAATGATTTGGAATACAATGTTACAGGATTTATAGAATTAACACAGTGGAACATTGTGCGTGTCAAGAATAGAAATCGTGTACTAGTACCTATGTGCAGTAGGCATATAGTGTAGTTTCAATCCAATTCTTATGCTTGGAAGCGCTAGATAGAGAAATGATGTGTGAACGTGTAGCATCGAAAGAAAAAACATCAAGTATAAAGAACCTTCATTAAATATCTTAACTCAGTAATTTATTATGCTATCACAAGAGAAGTAAAGTGAAAAATCACATCACGTGTATATCTACTTCATACCAAGACTAGAACAAGGGGCACTATACTTAAGGTTTAGTCTGTGCAAAAGATTGAAATGATTCTTTTAACTAAGGTGCTCACCCTCACAATACTCATGAAAACTTATCAAGAGTGAGTAGTGCTTGGGGGGAATCCTTGACAAATTAGTTGATAGCAAGCATTTTTCATTCATTTGTTCTTTTTGTACAATCATTATTATAACATTTATTTTAAGGACCCCGAATCAATCGAATTCTACCCACATAGATGCACATTAAATTGTATACACAAGACATGATCACTAGACATTTGGCCCGAAGTTCTAACCCTTATATAGGAGCATGTACAACGTGATATTGATTGTTCAAGTCATTCCTAAAGTGTTGGACACAATATCATGAGTTATAACATATAACCATAGAATTTCTACATGAGTGCTTTGTTTAGGGATGTGTGACCAATATGAAGTCATTACGCTATCTAAATCCTCACATATACCAAAAGACATATTCAACATGCACTGCCATATCTAGTGTAACACCCCAGATTTTTCGATATTTGGTTTAATTCGCTATCTGGCGTATTTATGACGTCAGGACATTACGTTGACGAGTTTTCGTCTTATGTCATTGTTAGAGCAAGGTTTTAGCTCTTAGTTTTTCTCTGTGTGGCTGGGTTTAGCCTGTTTGCAAGATTTCCTAGCGAGTCGGGTCTGTTTTGGTGACTCGGTGGAGCCTCTTTGGGAATGCTTGTGTTTTAGCTTTGGGAGGTGTTTGCCCGAGTTTGGTTCGTTGAATCTTAATTTCGACCGCATCATTGGGTTCACAGTGTTAGTATTTAGTTACAATGTGATTTTCGTAGAAATCCATGTTGGCGCGAATTTTGGGTCGTTTGGATCATTATTTAATAATAAACTATTATTATAATACTTATATTTCTAAGTATAAATAGCCTTGTGAATAGATAAACCTCATTCATCGTCTTAGTGGTTGTGGTGAGGGAGCATTGTTACAGGAGAAATCTCTTCCCGTGTGAGCATAACAGTATGTTGTTCTTGGTCTAGGTTTAGATGTTGTCAAAAAAAATTATTAATACTATTAATTAAATTATTGAAAAATTAGTGGTTGTTGTAAGTCTATATCCTCTGTTTAGGTATGATAGCATTTCTGCCAAGTTTCTATCTTAGGCGTTGAGTATAACTTAACACTGATATTCAGTTTCTAGCCCAAGTATAAAAGCGCTGAGTGTGGTGTACACACTCAACGCGGCGTTGAGTGTGGTGCACACACTCAACGCGGCGTTGAGTGTGGTGCACACACTCAACGCGGCGTTGAGTGTGGTGCACACACTCAACGCGGCGTTGAGTGTGGTCACACACTCAACGCCATCATATTTTAACGCTAAGTTAAAAGCGTTGAGTGTGTTGTACACACTCAACGCGGCGTTGAGTGCGTTTAAGACACTCAATGCCATTAGAATTTAATCTAAGGCAAAAGCATTGAGTGTGCTGACCACACTCAACGCGTCGTTGAGTGTGTTGAATACACTCAACGCCATCGTTTAATGTTGACCTAAGTTAAAAGCATTGAGTGTGTTGACCACACTCAACGTAGCGTTGTGTGTGTTGACCACACTCAACGCAGCGTTGAGTGTGTTGAATACACTCAACACCATAGATTTATTTTGAGCCCGTGTAAAAGCGTTGAGTGGGCTGACTACACTCAACACGGCGTTGAGTGTGTTGAATACACTCAACTCCATCAATAAATTTTTAATTCTAAGTTAAAAGCATTGAGTGTGCTAAATACACTCAACGCGACGTTGAGTGTGCTGAACACATTCAACGCCACCGTTTAATTTTGGGAAGACCAAAGTTAAAAGAGTTGACTGACTGCAATGTACTCAACACAACGTTGAGTGGACTCGACGCGACGTTGAGTGAAGCTGGTTAAACTGAATTATCTGGTTGCCGTCGAGTGCGTTGACTGCGCTCGATACGACATCGAGTACACTCGATGCTTGTTTGTGGACTTAGTTTTATTCTTTCCGATTTTTGGTACATCACCCGTATGCTAGTTTTGTTAAATAAAATTGGTCCAGTGCCTGCTGTTTTCGTCAAATTTGGTCTTAGGCTGATCCTTTTTTGGGAGTTGTTCCTGCATTTATTGTGAGAAGTCTAATGTTTTGGTCATGGGTTTTCTGTTTCTTGGCTATGATTGCCGGCATCTTGGCAGATCTTTTGACCCTGATGGGTTATGACTGTGGGTATGCTGGTGGATGTGTCTCCCCCCACAGGTGTCGATTTTTCCCCAATTTGGGAGTGACAATATGTAAGACCTCTTTTCCATAGGCCTTTGAAAAGTTTTATTGTGGGTGTGTCGGCGAAGGTGTCTCCCCCCACAGGTACCAGATTATATCGGTGTATTTGCTCACTAATGTTGAGTTGAGCAATTTCTTACATTTGTATACTTACTTGTAAATGTATCTTATGAAGTTTAGTTCTTATTTGCTCCTGGTGCAAATCCCTTACCCTTGGATTTGGTAAGTTAATCGTTTACAATAATTTTATTCCTTACTTTGTTGAGGTTTTGTCAGTTATTATTGGGTTTGGGGCTGGTTATCTTTTTTGCCACTTTTGGTTATTGCTACTACTGACCCTTGTTCACCACTTGTATTTTTATTTCTTGCTGAGGTGTTCTTTCTTTGAATGCCTCAGGTTTGGAGCAGTAGCCGGTTGAGCAGCTAAGAGTTTTCGTTCTAGGCTGGTGTTCTGCAGCTGTCTTTTCCTCACTGGTTGTGAGGTAGATGTTTACTTTTCCTTTAGTTCAGACATATATTTTAGTAGTGGGTTCGTGTCAAGCTGTTGACACCCACTGGATTCGTTTAAATGATGAGTACTTGATAGCTGCTAAGCTTTTGTATATAGGACTGGTTGGTTTTACTTCTTCTTCGGGAATGTTTATGCTAGGTTGCATATTAGGTATTTTAACCTATAAAAGTATTACTACTAGTATTTCATACGTGCCATTTTTCTAAAACTAAAATGCTATTTTATAACTAACGTAAAGAATATTTCAATACTTATAATAAATCTAGAGTCTTGCATACCGCGAGTTGTCCTTCAGGGATGTTGATGCCCGTGTAGGATGTTAATCTAACATAATCAAAGTATTTCCGCAGCGTATAACTATGCTTTTACTCGTGGACTAGCTGATCCACTATGCCGAGGGATACGACCATCGAAACTTAAACTGGTTTTTACTTAATGACTTGTGGATTTCATATAAACTGTATAGTTTGGAGTCTTTCTTGAGTGCCTGCAGTTATCCCTTGCACGATGTGGCATCACGATGCGTATTTTCTCTTACTCTAATATAATTTAAATGCTGAAAAAATGCGGGTTGTGATAGTTGGTATCAGAGGGATGGATTGTTTGATAATTGGTCGAACGACCGTCTCTAGTTAGTGTTAGTCGTCTAGTTACATTTCATACACACGCCGATGTGTCATCTGTACGTCTTGGCTGAAGCATGAACACTACACTCATAGCATGATAAGAAGTATACGAGGCATATTATATAGTATGGGATGCATAATATGTGTTTGGATATGGATCCACCATAGGTGACAACATATGATGGTTATATAGTATGGGATGCATAACCACCATCACATGGGTGCCCATTAGCACGTTTTATTTTTTTGTTACATGTGATGTTATGTAGTATGAGATGCATAACATTTCATGTGTACGCCGCTCATAACATGCATTAAGGCTTTTTTAGATTGCATAGCACAACATGCATGACATAACATTACATCAGCACACGTGTCATGCTAAAGATTTAAATGATGATTCATGTACACACATGGTCTTTGGGTAAAAAAAAATAAGAATTCATGCATTCATGGTCTATGCCCATGAGTCAATAGGATGATGGTATATCATCCTAAGTTTAGGCATGACATCATTAATGATATCCCTAGAGCAATTTAGCAGCTTAAGCAAGTATTTGTAAATGTATTGTCTGAACTAAAATTGGTAGTCTAGCGGTAAGCTAGGTTTTGATTAGTTCATAATTGTGATATCAGGATGTCGAGAAGTCCTACGACAAGATCGACTCCCCAGTCTGAGGGTGAGTCATCTAGAGCTCATATTGAGTCCGTAATAGATGGATTACAGCAGGGTAATGAAGCTTTATCTAGGAAAATGTTGGAGATGCAATCGCAGATCCAAGCCTTGTTGACTGTTGTATCAGGACAACCAATTAGAGTTCAGGACCCTACTGTGGGTCAGGCTATTCTTGCACCTCTGATACCCCCACCTATGATGCCACCGGAGATGAACTTTATTTCGCACTTCCAGCGATTGGGACCTCCCACCTATGTTGGTTGGGCGGACTTCATGGCTTTGGATGACTGGATTATAGCCATTGAGGAGATGTTCTCTTACACTGGAGTTTCTGTCGACCAGAGAGTGATGGTCGCTGCTTATCAACTCAAGGGACTTACAAAGAGTTGGTGGCTGAGAGAAAAGAAAAAATTGAAGGATGGATGTTCATGGGAAGCCTTCAAGGAGCTTTTGCTGAAAAAGTTTCTTCCATCGGTTGAGCGAGACCGTTTGTTGAATGATTTCCTACACTTAAAGCAGAGGCAGCTCACGGTGAGTGAGTATGAGGTGGAGTTTAGCAAGCTGAGCCGATTCACCCCAGATTTAGTTATTTTTTAAGCCAGCAGAGTTAAATGTTTTTTGGGTGGTCTAAAGAGTGACATCCATCAGCTAGCAAATTCTTATGGGTCATAAACCTATGCTGAAGAAGTAGAAGCTTCTCTGAAGGTCAAAGCGATCGACAATGCTAAGAACCGAGGTTAGTAGCTGAGAAAAGAAAAGAGGAAGTTTGATGAGGTAAAGGATCCCCAGGGATCGGGTTCTGCTTCGAGGAAGAGAAATAAGGAGATATACAACTTTTGTGGCCGACCAAGGCACCCGTACGAGAAGTGATTCAAGAGAATAGGAGCCCAGAAGAAGGAGCATGTTCATACTATTCAGGGCGCTCCCAGAGTAGATCTGGTGTGTACCCCGTACAAGAGAAAGGGGCACGATATTGCCCGTTGTTGGAGCAAGGATAAAGTGTGCTAACAGTATGTACAGAAAGGTCACATGAAGCCAAATTGCCCCCAACTTCAGCCCACACTGCAGCCAGTTCTACTACAAGCCATACCGCTGCCGCATCGATTGGACAAGGGAAAGGGAAAGCTGAACGTGGTGTCTCTGGAGGAAGCCCAGACATCTACCCAAGTATTTAAGGTTAGTTTTTAACCTGGTTTTGTTTCGGCCTAGCTCGTAGTTGTAGTTTCGATGTAGTTCAATTAGTTATGTGAGTGTTTTTATAGGGAAATTTAAAGTAAAGAACTGTTGGGAACGTGTTGTCTTTGATTCCGGTGCTACCCACTTGTTTGTGGCTGGGGACTTTGTTTAGCGTCATCGTTTGACTCTCGATCAAGTTGGCGATGCGTTTTAGGTCAAGTTTCCCTCCTGTGATTCAGTGGTGTCAGACCAGGGTATCCCGAGTTGTCCTATTTTGCTAGGCAATTTCCTAGCGTTTACTGATTTGAAAGTAATAGACCTGGAGGATTTTGATGTGATCTTGTGAATGAGCTGGTTATCCAAATATGATGCGGTTATCCCATGCAAGGTTAAGCACTTGGACTTCAGGATGGACAACAATCAACCCAGGAGTGTTTATGGCTATCCGCGCCAGAGTTCTCCGATTATTTCTGCGGTATATGCTCGGAAACTTTTAGATTCTGACTGTTTTGCTTGTTTGGTTTCAGTTTTGGAAACCAAGGTTGTTTTGCCGCATTTAGAAGAGATCCTTGTGGTGCGTGAGTTTCTTGATGTATTTCCTGATAATCTTCCTGGTCTTCTGCCTGAGAGAGATGTAGAGTTTGTGATAGATTTGGAGCCGGGTACTCGTCCTATTCCTAAGGCACTATACCGTATGGCCCCTTGTGAGCTGGAGGAGTTGCGTACCCAACTGGATGATTTGTTGCAAAGCGGATTTATTAGTCTGAGTTCTTTACCTTGGGGTGCTCTCATTTTGTTTGTAAAGAAAAAAGATGGATTAATGAGGTTGTGCATTGATTATAGAGAACTGAACAAGGTGACTATCAAGAACAGGTATCCCTTGTCGAGAATTGATGACCTGTTTGATCAGTTGTGTGGTAGCCCTATGTTTTCAAAGATAAATCTTCGTTTAGGCTACCATCAGTTGAGCATTTGCGAGACAGATATTCCACGGACTGCCTTTCGTTCACGACATGAGCATTTTGAGTTTTTGGTAATGTCTTTTGGTTTGAGCAATGCATCCTCTGCCTTTTTGGATATGATGAACAGAGTGTTCAAGGATTTCTTAGATTGTTTTGTGGTCGTATTTATAGACGATGTTCTAGTTTATTCTCGTAGTGCTGATGAGCATGCCCAATACTTGCGTCTAGTTTTGTCTGATTTGAGGGACCATAAGCTATTTGCTAAGCTGAGCAAGTGTGAGTTTTGGTTGCCTCAAGTTTCTTCTTGTGTTATGTGGTTAATAGAGATGAGATTTCAGTTGACCCCGAGAAGATAGCTGTCGTTATGTATTGAGATAGGCCCACCACACCCAAGGAGATAAGGAGCTTCTTAGGGTTGGCTGGCTATTATAGAAGGTTTGTAGAGAGTTTCTCTACATTGTCTGTGCCATTGACTAAACTGATGGAGAAGAACTAAGCTTTTATCTGGAGTGATAAGTGTGAGAAAGCTTTTCAGGAATTAAAGAAGAGATTGTGAACTGCTCCAGTTTTGTCTCTGCCTACTGAAGGGTTGGATTATGCTGTGTATGTGGACACATCACACGTGAGACTTGGTTGCGTGCTGATGCAAGAGGGCAAAGTAATAGCGTATGGGTCGAGACAGCTAAAGATTCATGAAAGGAATGACCTTACGCATGATTTAGAGTTTGTGGCTGTCATTTATTCCATGAAGCAGTGGAGACACCTATTATATGGCGTATTGTGTAAGATTTACACGGATCATAAAAGTTTGAAGTATGTTTTCACTCAAAAGGAGTTGAGTTTGTGCCAGCAGAGATGGTTGGAGTATGTTGCAGACTATGATATTGAGATTCTGTATCATCCGGGCAAAGATAATGTGGTGGTCGACGCCCTGAGTAGGAAGACGGGGAAAATTCTTAACCTCTCCGTGTGTTGGATCCCTAGTTTGATTTGGGCTAGGTTCACTAAGTCACTAAGCTAGGATCATTTGACCCAACATGTATAGCCAGGGTCATAGTTGTGTCCGAGAGTCTAGGCCAAGTTCTTAGTAACAACATCACATGGACCAGCCATCATCAGACTGCCAGAGACTCAAGGACTTAGAGATTCTCCAGAGACCAAGTAAAATGAGTTCGACATTCGTCGAACTCAGGTCGACGATTGTCGTGCTCAGCTCGACGATCTCAGAGAAAATTCTCTGAGCTGAGCTCGACGAACTCTATTCTTTGGTCGACGAAAACTTGGACACTACAACAACACTTCAAGTTCAGAAAACATCAAGATATTCTAAGTCCTTAGAATCAGACTTTGGTCGACGAACTTAGTTCTCAGCTCGACGAACTCTATTCTTTGGTCGACGATCTTTGGTCTACCTTCTGCATTCTGTCCAAGACTGTGTTCTCTAGACTCAGGTCGACGAACTTAGTTCTCTGCCCGATAATTTCTGGATTCTTTACTTCAACTTCTTAAAGCCAGAAGCTTCTCATATTTTTTTAAGTCCAGATTCATCTTCAGTCGACGAATTCCAGATTCTCAGCTCGACGAACTTTGACCACTTTGGTTAGAGTTATCCAGCAACAATTAGTGGTCCTCAGCTCGATGAAATCAAATTCTTAGGTCGACGATTTCTGGACACTTCAACTCTTTCATTTCAGAAGCATCTGTGTATATTCTTAAGTCCGAAATCAACTTCAGTCGACGAATTCCAGATTCTCAGCTCGACGAACTTTGACCACTTTGGCTAGAGTTATCCAACAACAATTAGTGGTCCTCAGCTCGATGAAATCAAATTCTTAGGTCGTAGATTTCTGGACACTTCAACTCTTTCATTTCAGAAGCATCTGTGTATATTCTTAAGTCCGAAGTCAACTCCAGTCGACAAAGCCAGTTATCAGCTCGACGAACTTCAGACACAGAAAAGGCAAAGTTTCTGAAGCATACAGTTCTATTATCAGATCGACGATCTTGGAACTCAGCTCGACGAACAGAAGTTATCTGATAGACGAACACAGCAACTCAGCTCGACGAACTGTGGACTCAGCTCGACGATTTCTGTCATCTGTTCGACGATTCCAGACTTAGTATTTCTTTCCTCTGTCCTCATTCTATGACAATAATTTCTGAATGATTAATGATAAAATATTCTCTGAATATTACCGTTGGACGGTGAATTGATCACGACTTTCATCAAAATTATTGCCTTCTATTTTTCCAAGGGACAGTTGGGGAAATAAATCAATGTAGTTTATTCTCTAGGCCATCAGCATTGATTGCAGCAGAGGAATACAAATTTTGAAATACAAATTCCTTCAGAAAATATAAAAGAGATTTTTCTCTTTTCTTGGATATAAAGAAGAACACAGTACACCCAAGAACACAGACACATAGAGAATCACAGTCAGTCTGTCTTCAAGAGTTTTCTCTGCTCCATCATACTTTCACAGCTTTCTGATACAAAAAAGAAGCCCTAGGCCAGAAGAAGATCATCTATTGAAGAAGAAGAACAATCAATCTAAATCAAGAGTCTTCTTTCTTCATCTCTCCAGGAAACTTCAAAGGACAACAACTACTCCATCTGTCAAGAAGTTCCTGTAAATTTCTCTGATAGATGCTTAAAGACTGAAGGCCTATCACCCTGCAGCGAAGCTCCAGATTTCCCTGAACTATTCTACATCTCAGGGGGAGCTACTTGCTAATATCATATCCACTTGTCCTCTCTCTGATTGTTGACAGATAATATACCATCACCTCTCACCCCTCTCTGTATAAAGGGTTGTCATCTCCCTTCAAAAGTGATTCTTGGTTACAAGTCACCTGACCAAAAGACTTGAGATTTGGTTTTTGAGCACCTGATCAAAGGCTCATTGGTGTCAGGCAACTGATCAAAAATCTGAGTGGATTCCTACCAGGGTGATAGAAGAGTGGATGTACCCAGGTTGGGGAACCACTATAAATTTCTTATGTCGTCTGGTTGTCCTTTCTTTTGTTTCTTGTTGTGGCTGTGATTATTAGTTAGTTGTTGCTGTGTTTTATCCTTCAATGTATTTCTTACTTGTCTGCAATATTCAAAAAATTTTATAAGCTTGAAACAATCTATTCACCCCCCTCTAGAGTATTTCTGATCTAACTGCTCACTTTCAATTGGTATCAGAGGGGGTTCCTTTGGTTGTACAAGCTAACCCTTGAACCAAAGATCCTTTGTTAGATCTAAATTTTATTTTTATTTCCATTTAGATTTATATACACAGCTATGACACAGAACAAGGATTATGCAAGCACCAGACCTCCAGTTTGCAACCTAAACAGGTTTTCCATCTGGAAGGCAAGAATTAAATAATACATTAATTCTATTTATGAGGATATATACAACTCTATTTTGACATGTCCTCCTTAAGCTTCAACTTCTGCAACATCTACAAGCACTACTGCAGTTCCACCACCTGAGTGGCCTGAGGCCCAGAAGAAAGCAAAGATTGCTGATGCCAAGGCAATGAACATATTGGCTCAGACTATGTCAGATGACATCTTTCAGAAGGTGGCTGAGTGCACCTCTACAAAAGCAATCTAGGATTCACTCAACCAAATGGTTGCTGGCTTAGCAGATGAGAGTAAAGATAGAAGATCAAAGCTCATCACACAATATGAAAACTTCAAAAATTATGAACCAGAAACAGTTGAAGTAATGTACAATATGCTTAGCTCCATCATCAATGAGCTAAGGACCTTAGACAAAGAAATCACCTTGACTGAAGTAAATGACAGGATCCTAATGTGCTTCCCAAGCTCATGAGATTCAAGGATCTGGCCCATCAAGGAGGCCAGAAGCCGGAATGAGATTTCCATTGAATCTCTGTTAGGCAAGTTAAAGTCCTATGAATAGCTGATCAAGTACAGGGAGGCAGTTGAGCAAAGAACACCCCCTCCAGTAAGAAAAGAGCATAGCATTGCTTTTAAGGTAGCTGAGGAGACAGAGACATCATCAACAAATGAAGAGCTCATGAGTCTGTTTGCCAAAATATTCTATAAGATGACAAGAAAGGATTTCAGGAGAAAGTCATCAAGGCAGGATGACAAGCCTAGATATGATAAGACACCAACCAAAGAAGTTGTGTGTTTTGGATGCAGGAAGCCTGGGCACTTCATCTCTGAGTGTCCAGAGAATCATAAGAAAGAAAAGAGTAGAGAAAAGGATACCAGGAGACAGCACCACAGCAGACCTTCTTCCAGCAAATATAAGAAGAAGGATAAAGGTTTTGTGGATGAAACATGGAGTGAGACTGAAGAAGAATCAACATCTTCCAGCTCCAGTGAAGATGAGGAAGAAGCAAGGGCCAAGGAGGTTTGCCTCATGACAATTGATGCTTCCAGGAGCTATTCAGAAGAAGAGGACTCAGACAATGAAGAAGCTTTAGATTCTGAAGATGACAAGCTATTGTCTTCTTTTGACTACAATTCAGATTCTTTTAAAGTTGAATTTAAAACAATGTGTATTGACCTAATTAACTCAAAAAAAGAGATTAAAACTCTTAGGGAGAAACCAGGAAATTTAGAAAATATTAACTCTGAAAATAATAGGTTAAAGGGTGAGTTGTGTTTAGCTAATGAACAAATAACACTGCTAAAAACTGAGCTTTGTGAGGCTAAACAACTTGAGGAAACTCTCAATGAAAGAAGCCTCAAGCTGTAACACCCCAAATTTTGAGAGGGGATCGACCAGCGTTTTCTGGCCAAATTTTGTTTTCTGGCAGGGGGCACACGGCCTGGGACACGGGCGTGTCATGCTGGAGTCGACGACTTGGCCGCGTAGTCGACATTTTTTCGCTCGACAAAGTGTCGAGACTGGGCACATGGCCTGAGACACGGGAGTGTCTCAGGGCGTATCGAGCCCTTGTCGACAAGCAGCCTGGGGTGTCGACATTTTCGCTCGACGATGTGTCGAGACAAGACACACGTCCTAGGACACGGGCATTGCCAAGGCCGTGTCAGTCAGTCGACGAACTTCTCTCGACGAAGTTCACTCGACCAGTGTCGAGTGTCGAGTGTCGAGACAGGGGCACACGACCTGTGACACGGGAGTGTCACAGGGCGTGTCCCGCACGGTCGACGATCTTCGCTCGATGTTTTTCCACGGTGTCGACACAAAGGCAGTCGACGAGTGTCGAGACTTAGCACACGGCTTGGGACACGGGCATGTCCCAGGCCATGTCCTTCTCGGGTTGTTTTCGTGGCTGTGTCGATGGAGAGACACGGCCGACCACACGGTCGTGTCAGTCGGGACACGTGCATGTCGGGTCGAACACGGGCTTGTCGGATGCCCGTGTGTTGTTTCAGGCGCGTCGATTTGAGACGAAGAATGAGGAACACGGCCCTGGACACGGGCGTGTGCCAGGCCGTGTTCGGCCCAGGTGTTTTATTTTTCAGACGGATCGTGGCCATTCTTTCCCTTATTTTGGGATCTGATGGTTCAGGACTGCTCTTGGGGAGTTAAGTCCGAGAATAGGGTTGGAAACCCTCATTCTTCTTCAAGCTTTCTCTTACTAAATTCTAGAGAGAAGGGAGAGCAAGGAAGAAGGTGAAGGAGGGTTTGGGCTGTAGAAGAGGCTTCGGTGCTCCAAATCGCGAGCCGAGTCTAGATCCGTGGAGGCTAGAGCTTTGCGAAGGTTTTCATCGGCCTATTTTGCCATGGCTAGGAGGAGGAGTCAGAAGGTAACGACACTTCTCCTCTCGGTTTTAGGATGCACGTTTTAGCATCTTTTCTTTTCTAGTTTTGGGCACCAAACACTCAAATGTTTTTGGGTCGCAAGGTTCAAGAGGAACCTCCGAGTCGATTGAGTCTATCCCCGATATGTTTTGCATTAGAAATCCGCTCCGTTAGTGGATTAGGCATGGTTTGTGAAGCCGTAGTCGCGACCATTAGTCCGACTCGGTGATGTTGCATACGTGCTTTAAGGATTTGTAGAGATCCATTGCGGCAAGATGCCGTTTGTGATGTGGTGATGTTTTCCCCTTTTTCTCGAGTGAGTACGAGTAGTCAGAACCGGACAAGGTTAGCTCCTTAATGGCGGTAGATGGTTTCCTTGGTGGACAAGGTTAACTCCGCATGAGTGGAAGATGGTTTCCTTGGTGCGCGGGAACACTGCAGTACAAATGAGGGACTAGGGTGGATTTGTCTTGGTTTGTGATGTGCCAAGGCGTGGCTATGTCTCCGTGGTCGGCTGGCTATCCCGTGACGTTCACGTCATGTGTGGAGGGTGTCCTGGCGAGACTAGTCCCCTTCTGTGAGACTGACGAGAATGCCAAGCATGGGGGAAAGCCCGGGCAATGAGGCCATGAGCGGGTGGGGTCCGGCAAGGCTTCTTAGAATCGGTCAGTTTGTGTTTGTTGGAATCCTGACATGAGACTTCAGAGCTTGCAGGCAAGCCCGGGTTTAAGACCTTGAGCGGGTGGGGCCTTAGCAAGAGTTCCATGTGGCGGCTTGAGTGCCGTTGGGGGGAATTGTGTTACCCCCTTTGTTTGTGGATTTATGCTGATGGGGAACGATGAGTACCCATATGATGTGATGAGGTGCTAGATGCATACGCTATAGGGTGCCTTGGGTGAAACCCGCGTGTTGCATACATGTTGCATAAGTAGGCCCTTTTTTTATTATATGCTCAACCCGTAGAGAACGTGTATGATGTTTGAGACATCCAAGCTTGTTCTTAATGCACTTCTTATTTATATTTATACATTGCATACGAAGTGCTGACTTGCAGGTTGGAGGGTTCCCCGTGGTCCGTTAGGGGTGGCCGGGAGGAGATGTGTTTGTTACACAGTTTGAGGTCAGCCTTTGCTGACCCCACGTTACTAATAATTTTTACAGGGCAAGGATCGCACGTAGGAGCTAGCTCGCCGGCCAGAAAGGCCTAAGCCTCATGAAGTGTTAACCTTTGTAGTAGCTCTACTCATTATGGCATTTTATGTTTTGATGCTCATGTTGTCCGACGTGCATGCCGAGGTAAACTAGGAGTGCTTGTGCACTTTCATGATTGTTGTATTATGTGAGTTCAGACTCTCTGTGTTGTAAGGCCATAAGGTCATCTTTTTATTACTCTTATAGTGGTGGATAACTTCTAGTCTTGCTTGTGTTTCCGTTGTGTTGTGCAAAGAGTTTTGAGTGTGGGTAGTTATATCATCTAATAATACTAAAGCTGTGGCGTCCGTATGTTGTGGGGCCCCGGCCGAACCCATATTATACGGTCATTACAGGGGAGGTGTTACAATTTGGTATCAGAAGGAGGTTCGATTCAAGGTCAATGCGTAGAGAAGTTATCCACATAAGAGTAATACGGAACCATGAGTGTACTTATGTTTAAGTCTTGAGATTAGAGACTGATTCCTTGTTTCTTGTTTTCTTGAAGAGTGCAAGCAACGAGGCGGGAACGTCGAGAGCAAGAGAGGAACTCGCGGCGAGCAGTGCCATTGCTCCAGGTCTTTTGGGCACGGGTGTTAACCCGACCGATTTCTGCCGCATGCTTGCAGAAGCGATGGTGGTAGCCCAAGCTGCAGCGGCAGCTCAGGTATCAACCCCTGCTACACCGGACACGGCGACGGCCATGCCAGGCAGAGAGGCCAGGCGAGTGGAGCCTTTGGCAGAAAGGGTGGTTGTCGGACATGGAGACCAGCACATGAAGTATTTCCTGAGCTTACATCCCCCGTCGTTCAAGGGAGTTGGTACGCCAACGGATGCAGAGGATTGGTGGGTCTGAATTCAAGAGCTTTTGAGGGCGGCAGAGACGCTAGAAGAAAAGAAATCTGAGTATGCGGCGTTCATGTTGGAAGGAGACGCCAAGTTGTGGTGGGTGAGCCATAGCGGCCGCCAGTTCCCTGGTCGCACCCCGTCAATGGAGGAATTTGGGGATGCTTTTCTAAAGAGGTACATTCCCGTTTCTACACGGTTGGCCCTTTAGAGGCAGTTTCTGCACTTAATGTAGCGAGACAAGATGGTGGATGAGTATGTGCAGGAGTTCACCCGTTTGGGTCGTTACGCGGGAACGACGATGGCAGATGATGTAGAGAGGGATAACCTCTTCTACCAGGGGATGGGGGAGAATCTGAGGCAACCCCTCATTTCCATGAAGAGAGCTGGTTTCAATGAACTAGTTGAGGCTGCCAGGATTTTGGAAAGTGATCTGGAGCGAACCCAACGTCGTAAGGGTTTCACTCCCAAGCAAGGGGAAGGGAAGCCTCCCCAATCCCAGGGAAAGTCTGAAGGGAGTAGGTGGAGGAAAAAGCCTCATACTTCCAGATCTGGTGAGAAGAGCAAGTGGACGCCTGAAGGTTCTCAGTCTAGGGGACCTCCGACGTGCTACAACTGCGGTAAGGTGGGGCACATAGCTCGAGTTTGTCCTCAAGGAGGAGCGGAGCAAGAGGCAAGGCAGGAGCAGACTGCGCGCTCCGGCCCCAGTGCCACGGAGAAAGCGAAGATGGTGGAGTCAAGCGCTTCTCGGTTCCAACCGGTGCAACCAAGGGCCTACAACCTTGGACAGCAGGAAGCGATCCGCCAAACCGATGTGGTGACAGGTATGAAGAAAATTTAAGTTTAAATTTTGTGCTTCATACTTTTAGACCTTTTTGTGTGATGTCTATGTTGTAGGCTTCGTATTAGTTTCCGGATACCCCGCTAGGGTATTGTTCGATACGGGAGCATCGCACTCCTTTCTTGCGGAGAGCTTCATCCGGAGAATAGGAGTTGAGTCTTTCTCGGCGGACGCGGAGCTAAAAGTGCGCATGCCCAATGGGTCATCCATGAACACCGGGTTTAAAGGGCGCATCTGTTGGGAGCTGGACGGAGTTGATTTCGTTTTGGTAGCAGCAGTTTTACCATTGGTTGAGTTCGATGTCATTTTGGGCATGGACTGGCTTACAGAGCAACGCGCTAGTATTGACTGCCTATCTAAGGTAGTGACCCTAAAGAGCAAAGGGCAGGTGGATGTCAAATTTGAGGGCCTTTGTGGAGTGGCCTGTTCCCTGATTTCGGCCATGCAATTGATGCGGGAGGTTAACCAGGGTGGTGTAGCGCTGGTAGCGTTATTGGAGGTTTGTCTCTCCCAGTTGTCTATTAAGGAAGTGCCCGTAGTGGCAGAGTTCAAGGATGTGTTTCCGGATGAACTTCCTGGAGCGCCTCCTCGGCGGGAGATCGATTTCTCGACCGAGTTAGTGCCGGAGGCTAGGCCGGTGTCACGTCCTCCGTTTAGGATGGCACCAAAGGAGTTGGCTGAACTCAAAGTACAGTTATAGAAACTGTTGGAGCAAGGGTATATCAGACCCAGCTCTTCGCCGTAGACCGCGTCGGTGTTGTTTGTAAAGAAGAAAGACGGTAGTATGCGGCTGTGCATAGACTACCGAGAGCTGAATAAATTGACCGTTAAGAATAAGTATCTGATTCCTCGGATAAACGACTTGTTCGACCAGTTAGTGGGGTCGGTGGTGTACTCAAAATTGGACTTGAAGTCAGGCTACTATCAGTTGCGAATTCGGGATGAGGATATACCCAAGACTACTTTTGGTACGAGGTACAGACACTTTGAGTTTACGGTGATGCTGTTCGGGCTGACGAACGCGCCATATGTGTTCATGGACCTTATGAATCAGGTATTTCGGGAATACTTGGATTCTTTTGTGGTTGTCTTCATCGATGACATCTTGGTGTATTCCAAATCTGAAGTGGAGCATGAGACCCACTTGAGAGTGGTCTTGCAAGTGTTGAGGGAGAATCAATTGTATGCAAAGTTATCCAAGTGCGAGTTCTGGTTAGAGAAGGTGGCATTTTTGGGCCACGTTATTAGTGGGGATGGGGTGGCAGTGGATCCAAAAAAAGTGAAAGCCATCAGAGATTGGCCTGTTTTGAGGACCGTGGCGGAAGTCCGAAGTTTTCTTAGACTAGCCGGGTATTGTAGGAGATTCGTGGAGAATTTTTTGCGGATAGCTCTACCCCTCACCTCACTCACCCGTAAAGATCATAAGTTTGTGTGGACTCAAGAGTGCAATCAAGCATTTGAAGCACTGAAGGAGAGACTGATGATGGCTCCAATCCTAAGTCTACCGCAAGGGACCAAGGGATTTCAGATCTTCAGTGACGCATCGGGATGCGGTTTGGGTTGCGTTTTGGTGCAACATGGCAAGGTGATAGCTTTTTGGGTCTAGACAGCTGAAGCCTCATGAGAGGAATTACTCCGTCCATGACTTGGAGTTGGCGGCGGTAATTTTTGCGTTGAAAATATGGCGACATTATGTGTATGGTGCAAAGGTGGAGATCTTCACGGATCATAAAAGCCTGAAGTATCTCTTGGATCAAAAGGACTTGAACATGCGGCAACGCAAGTGGGTTGAGTTTCTTGGAGACTATGAGGTGGCGATTTAGTATACGCCAGGTAAAGCCAACGTGGTGGAGGATGCCTTAAGTAGAAAGTACTCGGGGCATGGGAATTGGATCGAAGCTCATGATGAGCGGTTGGTACGGGAATGAGAGTCCCTTGGTTTGGAATGTGTTGCGAGAGGCGAGTCCAGTGTGACTCGGTTGAACTGGATTGAAATACAGAACGACTTGTCCGATCGCATTCGGGAAGCGACTCGGTTGGATGTGGAGTTTCAACCTTTTGTGTTGGAGGCTCAAAAGGGCGAGAGCAGCGCCTGGGAGATGTTCGATGGGATTCTGAGGAAGGACGGAAGGGTTTGTATACCGCAATTCGGCAAACTCCGTGAGGAGTTGATGTTTGAGGCTCACTTCACAAAGTACTCCATTCACCCGGGCAGTACAAAGATGTACTTGGATATGAAGAAATCCTTTTGGTGGTCGGGGCTGAAGCGGGACGTAGCTTTGTATGTGAATCGTTGCCAAACTTGCGCCTTGGTGAAGGCCGAGTGTTAGAAGCCGGGCGGGTTCCTGAAGCCCCTTCCAATCCCTGAATAGAAATTTGATGACATCTCCATGGATTTTGTACATGGGTTGCCTAGATCGCAGCAGGGTAATGATGCTATTTGGGTGATCGTGGACCGCTTAACCAAGGTGACCCACTTCATCCCAAATCGGAAAGAGGACAACATGGAGAAGCTGGTGTAGTTGTATGTTCGCAACATTGTGCGACTGCATGGGATTTCTAAGAGCATAGTTAGCGATCGAGATGGACGGTTTACGTCCAAGGACTGAAGATTGGTTCAGAAGAGTTTGGGCACGAAGCTAAAGTTCAGTACGGCATTCCATCCTCAAACTGATGGGCAAACCGAAAGAACGAACCGTACTATGGAGGATATGCTGAGAATGTGCATTCTTGACTTCGACAAGAAGTGGGAGGATCACCTCTTCATGGTGGAATTCACGTACAATAACAATTACCAAGCAAGCATAAAAATGGCGCCATACGAAGCTTTGTATGGGAGACGGTGTCGAACACCGATGTCTTGGACAGAGGCGGAAGACACCAAAATTTTGGGAAAGGAGGTGGTAGCTGACGCTTGTGAGTTGGTATGGACCATTCAAGAGCGTATGAAGGTGACGCAAGACCAGCAAGAAAAATACTTTAATGCTCGTCACAGGAAGTTGGAGTTTGCGGTAGGCGATTGGGCCTATTTGAAGATCAAGCCGTTCAAAGGCGTCTCACGGATTCGCCGACTCAAGAAGTTGAGTCCAAGGTTTTTGGGGCCTTTTGAAGTTGTTGAACAGGTGGGAGAAGTAGCCTATCGGTTGGCGTTGTCCGCGGAGCTTAGTGGATTGCACGACGTCTTCCATGTCTCCGTCTTGAGGAAAGCCTTGGTGGAGGCTAGTGTGGTGATCGTGCCGGCATTGGTGCCGATAGAGGAAGACTTGAGGACGCGATTCCTTCCAATTGCTATAGAGGATTCGGAGACTCGGCAGTTGCGGAATAAAGAGGTTAAACTCGTGAAAGTCTGATGGGACAACTGCGGTCGTGAGGAGTTCTCTTGGGAGCAAGAACAAGCCATGCTAGAAGAGTATCCAGAGCTCTTCAAATCAGGTACCATTTAAGTTGTGTTCCCTTTTGCTTTGTAATTTCGGGACGAAATTCTATTAAGGGGAGAGAGTTGTAACACCCCAAAATTTGAGACGGGATCGACCAACGTTTTTTGGCCAAATTTTGTTTTCTGGTAAGGGGCACACGGCCTAGGACGCGGGCATGTCCCAGGGCGTGTCAGGCTGGAGTCGACGACTTGGCCGCGTAGTCGACATTTTTTCGCTCGACAAAGTGTCAAGACTGGGCACACGGCCTGAGACACGGGCGTATCTCAGGGCGTGTCGAGCCCGTGTCGACAAGCGGCCCGGGGTGTCGACATTTTCGCTCGACGATATGTCGAGACAAGGCACACGGCCTAGGACACGAGCGTGCCCAAGGCCGTGTCAGTCAGTCGACGAACTTCTCTCGACGAAAGTTCACTCGACCGATGTCGAGTGTCGATTGTCGAGACAGGGGCACACGGCCTATGACACGGGCGTGTCACAGGGCGTGTCCCGCATGGTCGACGATCTTCGCTCGACGTTTTTCCGCGGTGTCGACACAAAGGTAGTCGACGAGTGTCGAGACTTAGCACACAGCTTGGGACACAGGCGTGTCCCAGGCCGTGTCCTTCTCGGGTTGTTTTCAGGGCTGTGTCGATGGAGAGACACGACCAACCACACGACCGTGTCAGTCGGGACACGGGCGTGTCGGGTCGAACACGGGCGTGTCGGATGCCTGTGTATTGTTCCAGGCGCGTCGATTTGAGATGACGAATGAGGAACATGGCCCTGGCCACGGGCGTGTGCCAGGCCGTGTTCGGCCCAGGTGTTTTATTTTTCAGACGGATCGTGGCCATTCTTTCCCTTATTTTGGGATCTGATGGTTCAGGACTGCTCTTGGGGAGTTAAGTTCGAGAATAGGGTTGGAAACCCTCATTCTTCTCCAAGCTTTCTCTTACTAAATTCTAGAGAGAAGGGAGAGCAAGGAAGAAGGTGAAGGAGGGTTTGGGCTGTAGAAGAGGCTTCAGTGCTCCAAATCGCGAGCCGAGTCCAGATCCGTGGAGGCTAGAGCTTTACGAAGGTTTTCATCCAGCTATTTTGCCATGGCTAGGAAGAGGAGTCGGAAGGTAACGACACTTCTCCTCTCGGTTTTAGGATGCACGTTTTAGCATCTTTTCTTTTCTAGTTTTGGGCACCAAACACTCAAATGAGAGGGGTTTTGGGTCGCCAAGGTTCAAGAGGAACCTCCGGGTCGATTGAGTCCGTCCCCGACATGTTTTGCATTAGAGATCCGCTCCGTTAGTGGATTAGGCATGGTGTGTGAAGCCGTAGTCGCGACCGTTAGTCCGACTCGGTGATGTTGCATACAAGCTTTAAGGATTCGTAGAGATCCGTTGCGGCAAGATGCCGTTTGTGATGTGGTAATGTTTTCCCCTTTTTCTCGAGTGAGTATGGGTAGTCGGAACCGGACAAGGTTAGCTCCTCAATGGCGGTAGATGGTTTCCTTGGGGGACAAGGTTAGCTCCGCATGAGTGGAAGATGGTTTCCTTGGTGCGCGGGAACACTGCAGCACAAATGAGGGACTAGAGTGGATTTGTCTTGGTTTGTGATGTGCCAAGGCGTGACTATGTCTCCGTGGTCGGCTGGCTATCCCGTGACATTTACGTCATGTGTGGAGGGTGTCCCGGCGAGACTAGTCCCCTTCTGTGAGACTGACGAGAATGCCAAGCATGGGGGCAAGCCCGGGCAATGAGGCCATGAGCGGGTGGGGTCCAGCAAGGCTTCTTAGAATCGGTCAGTTTGTGTTTGTTGGAATCCTGACATGAGACGTCAGAGCTTTCAGGCAAGCCCGGGTTTAAGACCTTGAGCGGGTGGGGCCTTAGCAAGAGTTCCATGTGGTGGCTTGAGTGCCGTTGGGGGGAATTGTGTTACCCCCTTTGTTTGTGGCTTTATGCTAATGGGGAACGATGAGTACCCATATGATGTGATGAGGTGCTAGATGCATACGCTATAGGGTGCCTTGGGTGAAACCCGGGTGTTGCATACATGTTGCATAAGTAGGCCCTTTTTTTATTATATGCTCAACCCGTAGAGAACGTGTATGATGTTTGAGACATCCAAGCTTGTTCTTAATGCACTTCTTGTTTATATTTATACATTGCATACGAAGTGTTGACTTGCAGGTTGGAGGGTTCCCTGGGGTCCGTTAGGGGCGGCCGGGAGGAGATGTGTTTGTTACACAGTTTGAGGTCAGCCTTTGCTGACCCACGTTACTAATAATTTTTACAGGGCAAGGATCACACGTAGGAGCTAGCTCGCCGGCCAGAAAGGCCTAAGCCTCATGAAGTGTTAACTTTTGTAGTAGCTCTACTCATTATGGCATTTTATGTTTTGATGCTCATGTTGTCCGACTTGCATGCCAAGGTAGACTAGGAGTGCTTGTGCACTTTCATGATTGTTGTATTATGTGAGTTCGGACTCTCTGTGTTGTAAGGCCATAAGGCCATCTTTTTATTACTCTTATAGTGGTGGATAACTTCTAGTCTTGCTTGTGTTTTCGCTGTGTTGTGCAAAGAGTTTTGAGTGTGGGTAGTTATATCATCTTATAATACTAAAGTTGTGGCGTCCGTATGTTGTGCGGCCCCGGCCGGACCCATATTATACGGTCATTACAGGGGAGGTGTTACACAAGCTGATGGACATCACAAGCACTGTTAATGCCAGACTTAATGGCAAGCTAGGCTTGGGTGCTTCATCAAGTTTGCCCCCTATCCTCAGGAAAATATTTTAACTACCCCCATCAAATTTGTCTCTGCTAAAGGGAAAGAAAAAGTAAATAATAAACCAACAACAGAAAATGTTCCTAAATCAATAGGTCAGAAAACCAATAGTCAGAAAACCATAGGTAAAAACAAGGTTCAGCAAAATTCGTTGAACTTAGATCAACAAAATGTAGCAGTTCGTCAAACCCAGATCGACGAACTCTGAACGCAAACTATAATTATAATTATTCGTTTAACTGCGATCGACGAACTCTGTATGGTTCGTTGAGTAGAGGTCGACGAACATGGCACACAGAAAATGGATATGTTCATTTTTTGGGCAGAGATCGACGAACTCAACCCAATTCATCGAACTCTGATCGACGAATTCACAGAAATTCGTCGAACCCAGAAAGACTTAACCAAAACTTTAATTATAACAGAAACTTAAATAATTCTAGGAAAGCTTTTAATCCACTAGCTGATTGGGTCATACCACCTAGGAGATATCACCCTCTAGGATATAAATCCCAACCAGAACATTCTGTTATTTCCAGCTTTTCATACCAGGAAAACAAAGGACCCAAGGTAACCTGGGTCAAGAACATTTAACTATTTTTCATTAAAGGTGAAGAGCTGTCCAAGTGTGAATCAGACCTGGTACTTGGACAGTGGTTGCTCCAAACATATGACAGGCAGTAAGGACATTCTATCCAATTACAAGTCCAAGCTGGGGCCAAAGGTCATCTTTGGTGACTCCAAATGTGGCAAGTCAGAAGGTTTTGGAGAAGTGAAGATTGGAGCTGTCACATTCAAGAAAGTGACATATGTCAGAGGACTGAAGCATAACCTCATCTCCATAAGTCAATTATGTGATGAACGTTATCAGGTACATTTTAGTTCATCTTCATGTATTATCTCTAATAAAGAAAACCAAACAGTTTTAATTGGGAATAGACAAGGTAATATATATTTAGTTGATTTTTTATCTACCAATTCTGATATCTGTTTACTTAATATAACTAGTAATCAGAATGAGTTATGACATAAAATTCTAGGTCATGTAAAATTGAAAAACATTGATAGGTTATCAAAAGACAACCTTGTTAGAGGTCTACCTTCTGGTGTCTACAAGAAGCAAGGCCTTTGCAGGGCTTATCAATTAGGCAAGCAAACTAAATTTAGCTTTAAATCTGTAAATAAAAGTGATTCACCTATGAAAGTGCAGGTTAGATCTGATATACTCTAGATGGGGGGGGGGTGAATAGAGTATGGTGCTCACTAAAAACTTTTTACAACCTTTGTTGTATTCCTAAGTGAACAGGGAAGCAAATACAATAAAGTAAGTACAACAACTATCTAAACACAGATCAACACAGAGCAATCACAGAACAATCACAGAGTACAGCCAGAAAACAAAAGAAAAGAGCAACTAGACGATACAAGAATTTTATAGTGTTCCCCAACCTGGGTACATCCACTCTTCTACCACCCTGGTAGGAATCCACTCAGGTTTTTGATCAGGTGCCTGACACCAATGAGCTTTTGTTCAGGTGCTCAAAAACCAAACCTCAAGTCTTTTGGAAGGAGACTTGTAACCAGAATAATTTTGAAGGGATTTAAAACCCTGTACATGAATTGGAAAGAAGGGATGGTGTCTTCTCTGTCAACAATCAGAGAGAAGACTTGTGGATTGATTGTAGCAGATATTGCTCCCCCTGAGATCTCGAATTGGTCAGGAAAGCTGGAGCACTGCTTCAGGGTGATAGGTCTTCAAAGACCTAGAATGCCTGGACTAGGAGAAAGAACTAGTGCCTAAACCACCTAGAGGGGGGGGGGGGGTGAATAGGTGCACTTAATCTTTTTTAATTTTTATGGTAGAAACACAGAATTATATGCAATTCTTCACAGCAATTCAGCAAAGATAACAACAATCACACAAGCATACAATCACAGAGAGCACACATGATTTATAGTGGTTCCCCAAGGTCTGCGTACATCCACTTTCCCCCTTTGCCTATCTAGTAGTGTACTAGATTCAGCCTAACTTCTCCACTACTTCTCAGATCCACAGATCTTACAGCTCAGAACCCCAAATAGGTTCCTACAACTCAGAGTGATCCCACTCCTACAACGCATGCACAAAAGACCTACCACTCAGTCTTCACCAAGACCTACACTCAGCCTTCAATAAGGCCTACACTCAGCCTTCAACAAGGCCTACACTCAGAGAAATGTATCTCCTACACTCAGGCACACAAGCCCTACCACTCAGCCTTTATAAATACAGGCTTACAACTCAGATCCCTTAGGATCCTACAGAAAATAAAGAGTACAAGAATAATAACCACAACTCTGATTGAGAAAGCTGCGTTGACTGGCTTCTTGATGAGTTCTTGAAAGAACTTTGCTTGAGATCAACCTCCCTTGGCTTTCTTCAAAGCTTCTTGAATTAGAACACAGTAGGGTTGAATCTCTAGGCAGATGATTTTCAATCAACTGCTGACTTGTGAATCAGATCTCAATCTGAAACTTTCTTTATCAGCCTGGTTCAATAGCTGTCTTCTTAGAAGGAGCTTTCTCTCTCCAACTTCTTACATCTTCACTTGAAGGTCTTCTTCTAGTTTGTTGTTTCTCACTTCATTGATTGCTATGTTCTTCAATCTGATTTCATTGAATTTTTTTTGTTGAAGGAATAAGCATTTATATAGGCTTTCTTCATGGTGACCGGCTGATCCGGTGTTTAAGAAACTTCTGACAGCTCTGACAGTATCAGTTGACCAGTTGAAATGGCAGCTGTCAAGTCATCCAGTCACTTCTTGAAAACTCTGTCACATTCTGAAAGTGTCGAGATAGACAGTCTTTATGTGTCGACACAAATAGACCAAGTGTCGACACAAGTAGACTAAGTGTCGACACTAGCCTTCATGGTGTCGACACAACTCCTTGTGTTGTAGAAATTACTTCTCGACACTGCTTCTTCAGAATGTGTCGACACTAATCCTATGTGTCGACACAAGTCCTTCTTCTTCAATACTTAGTTGATTTCTGCTAAGTGTCGACACAACTCCTTTGTGTCGACACATCTTCTTGTGTTGAAACTTGCTAAGTGTCGACACATCTTCTTTGTGTCGACACATGCCTTCTGTGTTGAAACTTTTGCTGAGTGTCGACACATCTCCTTTGTGTCGACACATGTACTTAGACTTTGTTGAAGTTTGCTGAGTGTCGACACAACCTCCTAGTGTCGACACTTGTACTTGTACTTTGTTGAAGTTTTGCTGAGTGTCGACACAGCCTCCTAGTATCGACACTTTTGATGTCGACAAAGTTCCTCTGGGTGTCGACACTGCTTCTAAGTGTCGACACTGATTATGTAGACATTTCTTCATTGTGTGTCGACACAGCCTGTATGTGTCGACACTTTCCTTCTGGTGTCGACTCTGCATTCCTGATGTCGACACAATTACTTCAAGTGTCGACACTACTTCTCTAGGTGTCGACACAAGCCTTCTTAAGTGTCGACACTTTTCTTCTAGGTGTCGACACATGGACTTAGAAAATTTTCTGCAAACTTGCAGTTACTTAACATGCACAAAGAAACTCAAAGCACATCAAATACATCTTGATGTATATCATTGAGTAGGGTGAGGCTTCTTCAAATCAGGTACATATATTCCAATGTACCCAACACCAGGAATGTTTCAGGAACTTCTTCTGACAGATAAAGTTTTGTTGTCCTTTGAAGTTATCCTGAGAATAGAGAGAGGAAGACTCTTGATTGAATTTGATTGTTCTTCTTCTTCTTCTTCTTGAAAATGTTCTCTGGTCAAGGCTGATTGCAGTCAAGAACTTTTGATTTGATAATGATTGTTCTTCTCTGCAACCTCAGAGTGTATGTCTGATTGTGTATATCTTGCTGTACTGTAATTCTATGTATCTCAGGTTGATTGTTTTCTTCTTGTCTGTATATCTCTGACTGAGGAGCATTCAAAATTTGAATGTTTAGTAGTAATGGCAGTCGGCCTAGGAAGGAAGCAACAATCAATAATTTCCCTAACTGTCCCAAGGAAAAATGGCATGTAATCATCCATAGTCAATGCACGTTCTAACGGTAACATTCCGAGAAGATCTGACATTAAATGTTTAGGAATCATCGCCAAGAAACGGGACGGGAAACTTGAAGAAAACCTAGTCTGGATTCGTCGAGCGGAGAACACAATTCGTCGAGCTGCACTTGTGTTCGTTGAGCTGAACTTAGGTTCGTCGACCAGACAATCTTCATTCGTCAAACAGACAGACTTCATTCGTCGAGCTGAGAATCAAATTCGTCGAGCTGAGAAAAGTTCTAGACTTAGGCAAAACATTCTGCATCTGCTGAAATACTGTGTCGATATAAGTTGGTGTCGATAGATTGATCTTGGTGTCGACACAAATCCTCTGTTATCGACATAAGCGGGTGTCGACTGATATCCTGGTGTCGACAAAAATCCTCTGGTGTCAACATAAGCTGGTGTCGACATAATTTGTCTGGTGTCGACACAAACCCTAAGTATCGACACAAATTCTCTGAGTCCAGAAATCGTCGAGTAGAGTATAGCATTCGTCAACCGGAGAAGCTGACTTCGTCGACCTGAGAAATTGACAACTTGAGGTCCATGTTCGTCGAGCTCAGAATATAATTCGTCGACCGAAGCTTGAAGCTGGACTTAGAAAAATTTGAAGTTCTCCTGACTTTGGCTTGATGTAGAAACTGAGTCTTCATCGAATAGAGAACACAGATCATCAAGCTCAGCACTAAGAATTGTCTCACGATCGTCGAGCGCAGAACTCCTTTCGTCGAGCTGAGTTCGACGAACATCGAACTCACTTTACTTAGTCTTGAAAACTTGTTAGACTGGGGTCTCTGATGGTCTTGTTAAAAGCTGGTCCATCTGGAGTTGAGCCTAAGGACTTGACCTAGACTCTAGGACACAAATTGACCCTGACTATACATGATGGGTCACATCCTAAGTCAGTGAATCTAGCCCAAATCAACTAGGGATCCAACAATCTCCCTCTATTTGGGTGAGGTCACTAACAGAGACTCAAAACAAAAAAACAAAGCAAGAAAAGAGATATATCTGGCAGAGAATTATAACACATGCAATAGATATATATATACACAGCTTTGTTTAAACAGATAACATAGTTTGAAAAACAACAACAGACAGAAAATGAAATAACACAAAAGGATTACTTCTTTGGCTTCTTTTGTTGAGGTTTGTCTTCAGATGTTTGCTCTCCTGTATTCTTGAAAACGATTTCTCTCTTTGGATCTCGAGCTTGAGCTATTGTCATAGTCATGTCAGCTGCCCCAATAATATTCAATGAAGTTGCTCTGGGGACAACTGCTTCTGGATGAAGTTTCATATAATCATCAACATTAAATAATTTATTTCCTTTGTCAAACCTTTTCAGCTCTTCTTTTCTAAACTTTGACATGGCTGATAATCCTGATATATCTTTACCTTCAGCCTTGGCTTTATTTATCAAAGATAATCCAATCAATTCTTGGTATCTAGCCATTTTTGAGCTGTATTAGCAGTTTCAGGATCTTCAAAAGGGATTGGAGGAGAGAGAGGTCTTTTTGGACTTTCAGCTTTTTGAACTTCAGAACTTTGTTGCTGCTGCTGATGATGCTGTTTACTTTGACTTCCTGAGGAGGATGGCCTCTGCTGGCTGCTTCCAGAAGATCTCCCTGACTGTCTCTGGTATGTTTGCATTGGGGCAGATCTCTGGGAGCTAGAGCCACTAGCACCAGCTGCTGGAGGAGGAGGATCCTTCCTGTATCTGTTCACTGGAGGAGGGGATTATCTCCTGCTTCTCTTTCTATCTTTCTGCTGGTTTTTGGAGAGCCACATCCATGCAGGCATTCCCTTATATGGAGTTACATTGTGCAGGATGTAGTAAGGGATGTCAGCATTGGGATTAGGCTTTGGAGCTGGAGGAGGAGGAGCCTTCCTTTTCTTAGACAACATTCTCTTTTTCTTACTTGCAGCATCTTCATCTGAGTCATCATCATCTTCCTCAGACTCAGAAACTTGAGGGATGTCATAAAGAGCATCCAAAGCTTTCAAAGCTTTATCAGAAATAACTGCCTTTTCTGGAGGAGGGGCAGAAGGTTCGGGAACTGGAATATCAACAATAGAGGAGGAGGGGACTACACAGGAGTCAGAAACAATAGGGACAGAGCTTTCAGCTGCTATCCTGTTTTCTTCTTCAATGTCAGCCTGAATAAGCTCATCCAAATCTGGCAGGGGAGAGTCATCCATAAGAAAATCTGGTGCTGAAACTGGCACTGGAGTGTCTTCTGGAATGACCTCTGAACTATAAGCTGAGATGGAAGCTGAAACTGAGAGAGAAAAATTTTCACAGAGTTGCTTAGCAACTGCTGGACTAGCTGGAGAGGTGTAAGGTACAATAGCCAAACTTGACTTAGTAAAATCTGCTGGAAAGAATTGCATATGTGCAGTATCAAAAGTACTCAACAAAACAGATAAATTCACTGTGGGATTTAAATAGAAATCACCAATAGGTTTTATTTTTTCAACTGACTCATCTAAATCAATGTTAGTATCCATAAATTGAATTAACTCAATCATTTCAGAATCAAAATCTGTCAAAGTTTCTGTATCCTCATCTGAATCTGCATTTGCTGGAGAGGGAACTGCTGTTGTGACTACTGCTACTGCTGCAACTGCATCTGCTGCAACTTCATCACTGAGCATCTCCTCCTGCCTGGGTTCAGGAAAACCTGGAGCCAGGCCCCTAAATGAAGAGGGGGAAGCAGATAGGATAGAGATCTAGGCAGATAAGGAATTGATGGAGGACACAAGAGGTGTAATGGCCTCTTGGATGAGAGATTTTATGATAAGAGTGAGTAGAGAGATGATGGTATATGGATCAAATGGGGAGGGGGAAGAAGATGGAACAGATGGAGTGGGGGCATCTGGAATGATTATGTCTGAGGGTATGATGTAAGATGGAATGGTGGATAAGTATGGGGGAAGAGGAGACTGAGGAGGTGAAGGAATGTGAGTGTACTGAGGTGAAGCTGGAGGGGTGGGTGGTTGATTTGCTGGTAGAGGGGAATGTGGAGATGGGATGATGGTGAGGTCTAGAGGTGGAGATGAAGGAGGGGTAGGCACAAGTGGAGTCTTCTGTGGAGGAAGGAGTGCTGGAAGAGATGGTTGAGATGGAGGGACCTCTTCAGTAGGGAGGGGAGTGGCCTTTACAGCCCTTGTGCTCTCAGAAGGTGGGATGGAAGAGGAAGAACCCTTGGAGGGTTTGGATATAGCCTCTCCTACCTTCCAAACAGAGCGCACGTGAGGCGCTTGCTGGCGTTTATGAAGATGGTTGGGGAGACCATACATTTAGCAGCCTTCTCTTGAAGAAAAACTCCCAAAATTCTGCCAAAGCAGACTTCCTTCTTGCTATTCTTTTTCCTTATCAATTCAAAGAAGATTGTGCCCCAGTTGACACGTCTCTTATTCACCACGCTGCACATAACCATAAATTGGTGCCGGGTTACGTAGTCATGCGCTGAGTGCTTTCCCATTAGCACTTTCCCTACAATGTCTACCAGAAATTGGTACGCGGCAGATAGTTGCTTCTTCAGCAGTTTGTTAGGGTTGCTACCTAAAAAACCCATTAGCTTCAACATATCATTGTATTCCTCAGAATCCATGTCTATATTGTCTTCTCCATTTACTAATACAAATATCTCAGAAAGAATCGCGGGAGAGAGGGAAACAGCAGTATTCCCTATATTGCCGGTCAGAACATCTTCTTCAGAAATTCTAGATGTATAAACCCATTCTCTTATTTCAATTC
The DNA here is from genome assembly GCA_039583875.1 of Platanthera guangdongensis. Classification (NCBI taxonomy): domain Eukaryota; kingdom Viridiplantae; phylum Streptophyta; class Magnoliopsida; order Asparagales; family Orchidaceae; genus Platanthera; species Platanthera guangdongensis. The sequence continues at coordinate 100,176,319 of CM077159.1, forward strand.
CATGTAGTTTAATGCACCTGGTCATGAAATCCTTTAGATTAAGTTCTTCCAGTAATTCCAAGATGTAGAGAAAGATGGGGTCCGAATGTTGAAAAGAATCGAAGTCCATATCGAACCCAGTATCAAACTTCATCGCTGCTAACGTGCTTGCTGGAATCGCCATTGATGACCTGCAGGAAAAACATAGAGAAAAATGGCGATCAAGTGCAAAAGAACTGAAAGCGCGGGACGAAGGTCGAAGAAAACCTAGATATAAGTTTTCCAGAATATGAATCGACAAACTCCGTTCCATGAAAAAAGAAAAATTCTTCGAACTGAGGTCGACGAAAAAAATTGTAGACAAATAACTCGTCGATCTCATCCAGAAGAATCGAACACAGTTCGTCGAACTCCGTTCGATGAAATGTCTTCTGAAGCAAAGTTCGTCGATCTCCGGTCGATGAAAATTGTTTCCACACACAGAGAATTCGTCGATCTGCGGTCGACGAGAATCTCTCAAACTTTTCTTAATTCGTCGAACACCGTTCGATGAACTCTGGAAAATTCGTCGAATGTAGACAGAAACTAGGTTAACTATTCTCCATTAATCATTCCTAGTTGATTTATAAGGAACAGATGGGTTTTCTCATCCAATGGCTTGGTGAAAATGTCTGCTCTCTGTAAATCAATAGGAATATGGATTAAGTTAATTTTCTTTTTGTCCACATTATCTCTAATGAAATGATGTCTTATTTCAATATATTTAGTCCTAAAATGGTGAACTGGATTCTGTGCTATAGCAATAACACTAATATTATCACAAAATAATGATGAATTATTTAAATTGACACCATAGTCTAAGAGTTGGTTTTGTATCCATAGCATTTGTGAACAGCAACTGCCAGCAGCCATATATTCTGCTTCTACAGTTGATGTGGGCACAAATGTCTGCTTTTTACAAAACCAGGAGACAAGTCTCATACCTAGGAACTGGCAAGTTCCAGAGGTACTCTTCCTGTCCACTCTACATCCAGCATAGTCAGCATCTGAGTATCCAGTTAACTCAAACTCTAACTCTACAGGATACCAGAGTCCTAGACTAGGGCAACTCTTTATATATCTCAAAATTCTTTTTAAGAAAATAAGGTGAGATTCTTTAGGGTTCACTTGGAACCTAGCACAAAGGTATGTGGCAAACATTATATCAGGTCTGCTAGCTGTTAGGTATAATAGGGATCCAACAATTGCCCTATAATTTTTCTGATATACAGGTTTCCCTACTGCATCAGAATCCACAATAGTATTTGTAGCTATAGGGGTTTTCATCCCTGAAGCATCACCCATCCCAAACTTTTTGATAAGCTCTTTAGCATACTTAGCTTGGGAGAGGAAGATACCATCTGGGAGATGCTTCACTTGGAGACCAAGGAAGTATGAAAGCTCACTCATGCTACTCATCTCAAATTTAGAATGCATAAGGTCAGCAAACCTTTTGTACAATTTGGGATCAGTAGACCAAAAAATGATGTCATCCACATATATTTGTACTAATAAAATTTGGTCCTTATGATGTCTAGTGAAAAGTGTTTTATTTATGGTTCCTCTTGTAAATTTATGCTCTAAAAGAAAGCTTGCTAGGGTCTCATACCAAGCTCTTGGAGCTTACTTTAAACCATAAAGAGCTTTATGCAATTTAAAAACAAAAGAGGGTTGAGTTGGAGAGATAAAACCTGGAGGTTGTTCTACATAAACCTCTTCTTGAAGTACTCCATTCAGAAATACACTCTTGACATCCATTTGGTAGACCTTGAATCTCTTGTGAGCTGCATAGGCAAGAAATATTCTAATGGCCTCTAACCTTGCAACATGGGCAAATGTTTGGTCATAATCAATTCCTTCCTCTTGCCTGTAGCCTTGAGCAACAAGCCTAGCCTTGTTCCTCACTATGTTGCCTTGAGCATCCAACTTGTTCCTGTAGACCCATTTGGTTCCAATAACTGGGTAGTTATGGGGTCTTGGAACCAAATCCCAAACTCTACATCTCTCAAACTGATTTAGTTGCTCTTGCATTGCAATGATCCAGTGGGGATCTTGCTCAGCTTCATGGATGGTGAGAGGTTCAATTTGAGAGAGAAAACAGGCATGCATCAAGTCTTGGTTGAGTTGATGCCTTGTCTGTACACCTGCTGAAATATCTCCAATCACTTGAGATCTGGGGTGATCTCTAAGTGTGATAAGATCAGTTGGTGGAGTTGGTTGAACAACAGCTTCTGTAATTAATTCCTCTTGGGGAATGATACTAGCTGTTGAGGGAAGTTCAGCCACTTCCTCTGGAATTTCTTCTTCACTTTCTTCAGCAACCTGTGGAGTAGGATGGTTTGATACCTCTTGGGTGAGGTTTAGTCCATCCATAGACTCACACAGTTGAGGTACCTGCAATAAGCTATTGGTAGAAATCTCTTTCTCCTTATATGACATGTTAGCTTCATCAAAAGATACATGAACAGATTCTTCAATTTTAAGATATGATTTATTATACACCCTATAAGCTTTACTGATCATGCAGTATCCCAGAAACACTCCTTCATCAGCTTTAGCTTGAAATTTTGATATGTATCTCTTGTCATTATTATGAATGTAACAAATGCAACAAAAAATTTTAAGATAATCTACTTTAGATTTCTTCCCTTTAAGTAATTCATAGGGAGTCTTGCCCTTCAGCTTATGTATCAAACTTCTATTCAACACATAGTTGGAGGTGTTCACTGCCTCTGCCCAAAAGGATAGGGGAAGGTGAGCATCTGACAATAATGTAGTAGCAGATTCAATAAGGGTTCTATTTTTCCTTTCAGCTACCCCATTTTGTTGAGGAGTTCTAGGAGCTGAGAAAGTATGCCTGATCCCTTCACTTTGACAGAACTCTTGCATAAGAAGAGAATCAAACTCTGTCCCATGATCACTTCTGATCAGGGCAATGTGAGTATTGAACTCACTCTATATGCATTTGAGAAACTCTGTCAAACACTTAGTTATCAGACTTCTTCCTCAGAAAGAACACCCATGTGAATCTAGAGAAGTCATCTACAACTACTAAAATATAAGATTTCCCTCCTAAGCTTTGTACTGTAATGGGTCCAAAGAGATCCATGTGTAACAGATACAAAATCCTAGGTGAATCACTCTTATTAAGTGACTTGAAGCTATTTTTGGTTTGCTTGCCTAATTGACAAGCCCTGCAAAGTCCTTCCTTCTTGTAGGGGCCAGAAGGTAGTTCTCTAACAAGGTTGTCCTTGGATAGCCTAGCAAAGGTTCTAAGGTTTATATGGCCTAATCTTTTATGCCATACTTCATTAGGTCTACAAATGGAATTGAACAAGCATATATCTACCTTAGTTGAAAGAAAATCTACAATATAAATGTTACCTTTCCTTTTATCTATCAACACAGTTGTGTTGTCCTCTGATTTGATTTTGCATAACGATTTGTTGAAAATCACTTGGTAGCCTTCATCACACAGTTGACTGATGCTGATTAAGTTGTGCTTCAGTCCTTCCACATAAGCTATTTCCTTGAATGTGACTGAGCCAATCTGGACTGCACCAAATCCTTTTGTTAGACCAAAGTTTGAATCACCAAATATTACTTTGGGTCCAAGTTTGGCTTTGAAGGATGTGAAATTTTCCTTGTTTCCTGTCATGTGCTTTGAACACCCACTATCCAGATACCATTGCTAGTTTGATGTTGGATAGGTCTTCACCTGTACCTGCAAGGAAAAACAAAATTCAATTATTCTTGACCCAGGTTACCTTGGGTCCTTTGTTTGGTTGGAATGAAAAACTAGATATAACTGATAAAGCAGGTTGTGATTTATAACCTAAAGGGTGATATCTCCTAGGTGGAATTACCCAATCAGTTACTGGATTAAATGTCTTATTAATTGGCTTAGAGTATCTGTAATAGGAATGGTTTAGGTTTGGCCTTTTTGGGTTCGACGAATTGTTGTAAGTTCGTCGACCAGAGTTCGACGAATAGGGATGAGATCGTCGATCTCTCCTCAGAGAATGACAATAGTCATTTTCTATGCCCCAAGTTCGTCGACCTCTGATGGGTTAAAACCCGAACATGCAAGTGTACCTGTCGAATTGTAGTATCAAGGTCATATTTAAACACGGGGTTGTCAAGTACTGCTACTCACGCTTGAACTATTATCCTACCAGAAGAAAGTGGGTTTTGAGAATTTTTAAAATTAAACTGAAACGAAATTTAAAACGGAACTATGGATTAAAAGATAGCACTTGATCGATGATTCACCATGAAAAGAGATAGGAGAAATAAAAATAATATTTTATAATTGCGACTTAACTCGACCGTGACGGATCCGAAAATAAGACAAAATCTCGCTAGAGCATTAAGTCTCCTAACTTATAGACGCTTTGATCAAAATCTCTTTACAAATCAAAGGGGCCTAAAGTTGCATTATCGAGATGATCCGCACTATTGGATTTGACTCCAATCCGGAGGATTTACGTCGTCCTATCTCTAGGATTGCGTGCAACTCCTTCCCTCTTTGAGTGATCTTTCAAATCAATGAGTCTCTCGACTATTATGAAATGAGATCAAAGGCCTACTACCGTATACCGGAAATACGGAGTCGGCTCGAAATAAATCAAAGAGGGATCGAGCGAAGGTTAGCAAAAATAAAATTACGAAGTAAAAAAGAATTCCTATCTCAAATCATGGATCCTCATGATCAAATGCTAAAAGAAGATTAGCTACGCATAGTTAAGAAAGAAAGCACGGAAAGATAAAAGAAATTCATTTTCATTGATATATAAAAACGGAGAAGTACAAAATAATAAAGAGACAAGTTTATGCTACCGAAGAAAAGATTACACTATCAAAAGCAAAGGTTACACTAATAAAAACTTAACAACATGTAAGAAACATATAAGAAAGCACTCTCTCTTGAACTAGTACTTCACTTGCTCTCCAAAATCCAACTCCTAAAGCATGAGACCATGGTGCCTTTTATAGATGAGGAGGGAAGATTCTAGATGGGAAAAGAATAGGGGGCAAGAGGGGTGGCCGGCCATGTGAAGGGGAGAGGATGCATGTATGTGCATTTATGAGGGGAGAGGGAATGGCTATATGCATGCATGTGCATTTTGGAAAATGAAAAAAGAACAAAATAAATAAAAGGTGGGGGATGGATGGGTTTAAATGAGAATGAGAGAAAGGGAAAGAGTGGTGAATGAGAATTAAATAAGAGAGAAGGGGTGAGTGGGGAGATGCATGAGGAGTAAATGGAAAGGAAAATAATAAAGGGGAGAGAGTGGGAATGAAAGAAGGGATGCATGAGGGGTGGCCGGCCATGCATGGGCCCCAAATGGGCCAAAGTATGGAGAGAGTGGGCTGCACTTTGTAGGAGCCGGGCTGCTCTTTGTGGGCTGCATCATGAAGTGGGGAGGAGGCCGACCATGCACTTTGTGGGCTGCTCCAATAAAGAGGGCTGCATGGGCTGCTCCAAACTTCAAGGGTTGCATGTAGGGGGCTGCATCATGATTTGGGCTGCACCATAAGTGGTCGGGTAGCACCATTGAAGTAAAGGGTTGCTTGCATGTTGGACTTGAGATCGGGTAGGGCATGAAGGAGGCTTGGGCTCACCAATGAAGGCCGACCAAATGAGAGGGCTGCACCTTGTTTTGCTCCAACCTACAAAAATAAAATAGAATAGAGTGTTAAGTTTATGTTTCAACAAACATAAAAACTAAGACAAACAACATAATAGAAAATTTTTATAATTAAACCAAATAGGATGCATAAAAAAAGGAATTAAAACATAACATTCAAAGAAAAAAAATAAAAATTTAAAACATAACAAACTTAAAAATACATGAAAATATAATTAATCCTAGGAATATCTATGCTAATTTAACCCAAAAATCGATGACTAAAACTAGTCATCAAATTCCCCCATGCTAGAGTATTTGCTTGCCCTCAAGCAAATAAAACTTAAAGAACTAGGGAAAGAAAACGAAGAAGATTTAGGTTGCATAATTAAGAAAAACAAAACATGAAAAATTAAACTATCCTAATTCCTATGTTAACAACTAGTGGGGTGAGAAGTGCACAATAGAAAACTTGAAAGTGGAGACCTAAAAATATCATTAGAACATAAAGAAAATTTACACATTTCTAAATCTTAAAACAAGGCATCCAAAATTAATGAAATTAAGAAAAGCAAAAGTAGAAGTTCTAAATAGACGGCGCATTAACGAACTACTAGGTTGCTAGAATAACAATCAACCCTAAATCACCTCAAGATAACCTCCAAAGCAATCCATCAATGATGGTGGCCATAGGCTTGTCCGTTCACACTCTCTCCACTACGCGAATTTACGTTCTAAAGATTAATAGGACTTCTATAGGCGTTAAATCTTGTCTTAGGTAAATGATTAGGAAATGAAAACAAGGATAAACATGAGGGCTTAAACACCAAACCAAGGTTGAGCTCAAAAATAAAAACATGAAGAGAAATGAGAAATGACAAGTACATCATTTTTCAATTCAAACTAACAAACAAAGGCCATTAACTTTTTTTCTTTTCATAAATTGGCCACAAATAAACTTCATTTTTTTTCTTCTTTTTGATTGATTTCACATTTTTTTTTGATAATAATAAATTTTTTCTTCTTTAATAACTTTTTAAGGAAAGCTCCAAATATAAGCTTTAAACACTCCTTTTCATTTCAAAGATATAACCCTTCACAAAAAAATGATATTTAAGCTCAAAGTTTAGTGTGAAATGGGAAAGACATTTGGCTTTGGTGAAATGATGAAATGAAAGGTGGAGCTTAAAACAAAGAGACATGAAAAAAAGGCCCAAAAATTGTTTTGCAATGGTAAATATTGTTGGTGGGCAAGAAAAGCTCAAACTAGTCAAAGGGTGGCCTAAATCATTTCTAAAGTACGTAAAAACGACGTAAATGTTTCGAGAGTCGCTAGGGACAAGTTCTAGACACCAAGAATGACTACCCCACAAATGAAAAAGAGCTAATGTTACCTAGCAATCATTCGTAAGCAACTAACCGAATAAAAAGACATAACTACAAATTGCTAACTTATAACGTAGAAATCGGATGCCTATATTTAAGAAAAAGAAACTAGTAAAACTAAGCTATGTAAGAATGATAAATTTAGAAAACCAATTCAAAGAAATCTAAATAGAACTAAGGAACCGCACGGGCCTACACATCACTAGAAAAAACATAAAAATAAAGATAGAAAATAATTTTAGATTTTGTTTTTCAAATATGTTTTAGCAATTTTTTTGGATTTTTGTTTTTTTATAGTTTTTTTCTTCATTTTTTTTGATTTTTGAAAAGGCTAAAATAAAAGCAATACTAAAAAAACTTAACAAAACTAGGGTAATTTTTTTAGAAATTTTTTTTTTTGAAAGAAAAAGGAAAAAGAGAAACTAACTAAACCCTCCCCCAAGCTTAGATTTTTCATTGTCCTCAATGAAAGAAACAAAAAGAAAAACGAGAAGGAGACTGAGAAGGAGAGAAAAATGCAGAAAGAAAATGAAAATAAAAAAAAAACAGGACTTCCCCGGGTTTGTGAGATGAAGGTGGATGTCGCTCCCCCATGCTTGCTTGTTAGTGCACTTGATCGTCAGCAGGTTTGACTTGATCCATCTTTATATCAGCAACGTTGGAGCGGCGATCACGAACTTTCTTGGGTGGCCTCCGGAAGGAAGAGCAAAATAAAAGCAGAAAAAAAGAGAGTCCGTGGGCAGGTGCCCAAGATTGTTCTTTATTACAATAATTTAAAGTTCGAAAAATATTAATAAAAGTCTTAGAAAAAAAAACGGAATGTCCAACATAGAAGAAAGTTGCATGAATGAAAACATTACGATAGAAATAAAAGTTGTTCCGCAGCAGGAGATACATAATCATTTGAAAAATATAACTTTAAGCGATGGCCATTTACTTTAAAATCACCCTTATCCGGGTGCGAGAGGAGCACAGTGCCATAAGGAAAAATCTGTTTGACCGTAAAAGGTCCAGACCAACGAGATTTCAGTTTTCCAGGGAAGAGACGTAAATGCGAGTTAAAAAGAAGAACCTAATCGCTTGGTTTAAACGTTTTAGGGTGGCGCAGGTTCTTATCGTGATAAAGTTTCGTGCGTTCTTTATACAGCTTGTTATTTTCGTAAGCGTACGCTCTCCATTCATCGAGTTCATTCAATTGATTTTTCCTATGCTCGCCGACTGAGTGCGGATCGAAATTAAAAAATTTTATCGCCCAATACGCTCGGTGTTCTACTTCTACTGGAAGATGACACGATTTTCCATACACCAATCGGAAAGGAGTACAACCGATGGCGGTCTTGTACGCCGTCCGATAGGCCCAAAGAGCATCGTCTAATTTTAAGGACCAATCTTTACGAGAAGTAGAAACAGTTTTTTCCAAAATTCTCTTTAGCTCTCGATTGACTACCTCGACCTGACCGTTAGTTTGGGGGTGATAAGCGGTGGATAATTTATGCGTAACGCCATATTTAGTTAAAACCTTAGCTAGTTGGGCGTTACAAAAGTGGCTCCCCCTATCACTAATGATCGCGCGAGGAAAGCCAAAACGAGAAAATAATTTTTTTAAGAAATTTATGACTACGCGAGCGTCATTACTTGGTAAATCTTGGGCCTCCGCCCACCTAGAGACGTAATCTACAGCGACTAAAATGTATTTATTTCCGAAACTTGAGGGAAATGGGCCGACAAAGTCTATGCCCCACAAATCAAAAACTTCGCATTCGAGAAAATAATGTTGCTCCATTTCATTTTTATTAGAGATGTTTCCAGTCCGCTGGCACCGATCGCACCCGCCCACAAAGATTTGTGCATCTTTAAATATGCTTGGCCAATAGAAGCCAGCACTAAGTACTTTGTGTGCGGTGCGGTTTCCTTGAAAGTGCCCGCCAGTCGGACCTTCATGAACATGTTTTAAAATTTGCTGACCTTCTTCCTGGGAGACACATCTTATTACCACCTAGTCCGCACAAATGCGAAATAGAAATGGATCCTCCCAAAAATAATACTTCAACTCAGAAAAGAATTTCTTCTTTTGCTGAGTGGAGTATTCTTTTGGGAGGACGCGGGCCACCAGATAATTTGCCAAATCGGCAAACCATGGGGTAGAAGAAGAAACGTTTAAAATTTTTTCATCCGGAAAAGAATCAATAGGTAAATTTTCATCAAAAATATCAATTTCAGGATTTTCTAGGCGTGAAAGATGATCAGCCGCTAAATTTTCCGCTCCTTTCTTATCCCGGATCTCCAAGACGAATTCTTGAAGTAATAGGATCCAACAAATAAGACGCTGCTTGGCATACGGTTTAGAAAGGAGGTACTTCAAAGCGGAATGATCCGTAAAAATGTTAACCTTAAAAAGAGTGATATAGGGTCAGAATTTATCAAAAGCAAAAATGTAGCTAAGAGTTCCTTTTCAGTTGTAGTGTAATTTTCTTGCGCTGAATTAAGCGTTTTGCTAGCGTAATAGATTGGGTGGAAATTCTTTGCTATACGTTGTCCTAGTACCGCACCGACCGCAAAACTACTTGCGTCGCACATAATTTCAAAAGGTAAATCCCAAACTGGGGCGATCATAATCGAAGCATTTATAAGTTTGGATTTAATTAAGTCGAACGCCGCTAAACAAGAATCGTCAAAAATAAAAGGAGCGTCTTTCTCGAGAAGGTGGGTGAGAGGCTTAGTAATTTTTGAAAAGTCCTTAATAAATCTTCGATAAAAACCCGCATGCCCTAAAAAACTTCTTATCGCTTTAATATTCGTAGGCGGTGGTAACTTTTCAATTACTTCGATTTTTGCCTTGTCCACTTCAATTCCCTTGGCGGAAATTTTGTGGCCAAGGACTAAGCCTTCACGTACCATAAAGTGACACTTTTCCCAATTCAAAACTAGATTTGTTTCTTCGCAACGTTTTAAAACTTTTCCTAAATTCTTTAAACATAACTCAAACGAGTCGCCAAAAACCGAGAAGTCGTCCATAAACACTTCCATAATGTTTTCTACATATTTATCGAAAATGGCCAGCATGCACCGTTGAAAGGTAGCTGGTGCGTTGCATAGCCCGAAAGGCATCCTACGGTAGGCAAACGTTCCGAAAGGGCAAGTGAATGTTGTCTTCTCTTGGTCCTCGGGTGCGATAGGGATTTGGAAGTATCCCCAAAGACCGTCGAGAAAATAATAAAAACTATGCCCGGATAAAAGCTCTAAAATTTGATCGATAAATGGAAGGGGGAAGTGATCCTTACGAGTGGCATCATTTAATTTCCGGTAATCGATGCACATCCTCCATCCCGTTACCGTCCTAGTTGGAATTAAATCATTATTTTCATTTGTTACTACCGTGATCCTACCCTTCTTAGGTACAACCTGAACCGGACTTACCCATTTACTATCGGAAATAGGATAGATTATCCCCGCATCTAATAACTTAAGAACCTCGCCCTTCACAACCTCTTTTATATTAGGATTAAGACGACGTTGAGGTTGGACTACATCCTTAGAATTATTTTCAAAAAATATTTTGTGGGTGTAAAAGGAGGGGCTTATGCCAGGAATATCAGAAATTTGTCACGCTATAGCTCGGCGATGCTTTTGTAGTAGTTCGATCAATTGATCGTTTTCGGATTGAGAAAGCAAAGCCGAGATTACAACAAGCAATTTAGAATTTTGTTCAAGAAAGGCATATTTGAGATGTTTGGGAAGGAGTTTTAGTTCTAAGTTGGGTGGTTCATTGTAAGAGTTCTTTAAAACTTTTTCATTTTCAAAGACAATATTTTCATAATTTTTTTGTCTAAAAATCGGTTCATTTGCAAAGTTGGCTTGCGCGGATGTAACCGTATTTTCAAAAACATTTGCAAAAAAATCAGAAAAAGAGGAAGAAAAATCATTGGAAGAAACATTTGAAAGAGAAAGAGAGGCGTCTTCATTTAAAACATCAAGGAAGAAACATGAGTTGTCATTTTCTAAAGAATTTTTCATGGATTGATTTATTAAAAACGTCACCTCATCATCTCCCACGCGAAGAAAAAGTTTTCCATTACTTACATCGATGACCGCACGAGAGGTGGCTAGGAAGGGACGACCAAGGATAAGGGGGACCTCGATGTCTTCCTCAATATCAAGAATGACAAAATCCACCGGGAAGATGAATTTGTTGACCTTCACTAGCACATCCTCAACGATACCTAATAGATACTTAATCGATCGATCAGCCAATTGAATGTTCATACGCGTAGGGCTGAGAGTTCCCAATCCTAGCTTTTTAAACAATGAAAAAGGCATCAAGTTGATGCTCGCACCTAAATCCGCTAGCGCATGCTTTACAAAAAGATCACCAAAAACGCAAGGAATCGAAAAACTACCCGGATCATTTATCTTTGTAGGAAGATTGGAATTTTTTATGACCGTCGAGCATTCTTCATTTAACGTAACATGAGATAAATTTTCTAATTTCTTTTTGTTCGTTAACAGGTCCTTAAGATATTTGGCGTATTTTGGCATTTGGCTAATCGCTTCATGAAATGGCAAATTGATATGAATTTGTTTAAACATTTCAAGAAAGCGTTGGTATTGATCATCTAGTTTATCTTTCCTTAGTTTAGCGGGGTAGGGAGGTGGGGGAAATTCTTTTAAAATATCGAGATCATTATTTTTAAAACCATCTTTTTCCTTTCCAAAATAGACGTTTCTTGTTTATTTTCAGAAATAGAATTTTCTTTTCCAAAATTTTTATTAATTATATCTTCGTCACTAATTCGTGTAGCAGTAGGAGAGGCAATCACCTTTGGCTCTTCCCTTGTGGTGCTCGTGAATTACCTTGCCGTTCTGAAGGGAAATCGATTTCGCGTGCTCCCTTGGGTTTGGCTCGGTATTTGAGGGAAGAGTCCCAGGTGGCCTCTCGGAAACCATCTTTGCTAATTGACCGACCGTATTCTCTAAATTTTTCATTGAGCATGTTAGATTTCTAATGGTCGCTTCATTGGTGCTTATGTATTTTGAAAGCATTTCCTCCAAAGAGGAAGGTTTTTGAAAATGTTGATTTTGTTGTGGTGGTGGTGGTGCTGGAGTGAAATCGTGCGGTGGACGTGCGGCATTCGCGGGATTACTCCAAGAAAAATTAGGATGGTTACGCCATCCAGGATTATAAAAGTTAAAAGAAGAATTAAAACCAGGCGGAGCAGAAAAATTAGAAAAAGCAGAAAAGTTCGAAGCATTATTTTGAGCAGGCCTGGGTATGTTCCCCAGATAATCCACCTGCTCGGCAGCATTTGCATTTGCATTTTCATATACCTGAGCGGCGGAGGAAGCAGTCATCTCTGAAATCTTCTTGTTCAGCATTTCCACTTGCAGTGCCAGTTGCAAAACCGAGCCCACTTCATAGATACCTGCAGGTTTAGATGGGCGAGTCCTAGATGAATTCCACTGATAAGTGTTCATCGCCATGTCCTCGATAAGCTCAAGAGCGGCTTTCGGAGTTTTGCGGTCCAAAGAACCAGCGGAAGCGGCATCTATCATTTGCTTAGTTTCTTGATTTAGCCCATTATAGAATGTCTGAACCTGTAACCATACAGGCAGAGCATGATGAGGGCATATTCTCAAAAGTTCTTTGAACCTCTCCCAAGTGTCATAGAGGGTCTCAAAAGCAATTTGAGAGTACGAAGTTATATCATTTCTTAGCTTAGCAGTTTTGGCGGGGGGGGGGGGGGGGAATATCTAGCAAGAAATTTATCGACTAAAATGTTCCAAGTAGTGATTGATCCTCTTGAAAGAGAACTCAACCACTGTTTGGCTTTAGTTCTTAAGGAGAAGGGGAAGAGTCTTAGCCGTATAGCATCATCTGAGACACCATTTATTTTGAAGGTGTCACAAATTTCAAGAAAATTGGCAATATGCAAGTTCAGATCTTCATCTTGTAATCCATCGAACTGTACATATTGCTGCACCATTTATATGATGCTAGGCTTAAGCTCGAAGTTATTGTTCGTAATTGCAGGTCGAACAATACTTGTTTCAGTCCCCTCCAGGTTGGGTCGAGCATAATCGGACATGGTCCTTTGCTGAGCCATTCCTGGGTTGGGATCTCCCATTTCAGAATTAAAATTACAATCACCGTCGGAATCCTCAACCGCTATTTGAGAAGTGGAAGCCCCGAATCGTAGTTGTCTCCGAAAGGAGCGTTCGATTTCTGGGTCCAAATCAACAAGTAGCGACGGATTCGTGCGGGTCATGCACTAAAAAAAATGAAGGAGAAATGAAAATAAAAACTTGAAGAAAGAAAAAAAAATGATTAGATTTTTTTTGTTTAAATTTTTGTAGAAGCAATAGCGAAAGCGTTTTCAAAATATTGACGAAGAAGGTCTCCAGCAACGGCGCCAAAAACTTGATGAGCTAAAACCCGAACAGACAAGTGTACCTGTCGAATTGTAGTATCAAGGTCGTATTTAAACACGGGGTTGTCAAGTACTGCTACTCATGCTTGAACTATTATCCTACCGGAAGAAAGTGGGTTTTGAGAATTTTTAAAATTAAACTGAAACGAAATTTAAAACGGAACTATGGATTAAAAGATAGCACTTGATCGATGATTCACCATGAAAAGAGATAGGAGAAATAAAAATAATATTTTATAATTGCGACTTAACTCGACCGTGACGGATTCGAAAATAAGATAAAATCTCGCTAGAGCATTAAGTCTCCTAACTTATAGACGCTTTGATCGAAATCTCTTTACAAATCAAAGGGGCCTAAAGTTGCATTATCGAGATGATCCGCACTATTGGATTTGACTCCAATCCGGAGGATTTACGTCATCCTATCTCTAGGATTGCGTGCAACTCCTTCCCTCTTTGAGTGATCTTTCAAATCAATGAGTCTCTCGACTATTATGAAATGAGATCAAAGGCCTACTACCGTATACCAGAAATACGGAGTCGGCTCAAAATAAATCAAAGAGGGATCGAGCGAAGGTTAGCAAAAATAAAATTACGAAGTAAAAAGAATTCCTATCTCAAATCATGGATCCTCATGATCAAATGCTAAAAGAAGATTAGCTACGCATAGTTAAGAAAGAAAGCACGGAAAGATAAAAGAAATTCATTTTCATTGATATATAAAAACGGAGAAGTACAAAATAATAAAGAGACAAGTTTATGCTACCGAAGAAAAGATTACACTATCAAAAGCAAAGGTTACACTAATAAAAACTTAACAATATGTAAGAAACATATAAGAAAGCACTCTCTCTTGAACTAGTACTTCACTTGCTCTCCAAAATCCAACTCCTAAAGCATGAGACCATGGTGCCTTTTATAGATGAGGAGGGAAGATTCTAGATGGGAAAAGAAGAGGGGGCAAGGGGGGTGGCCGTCCATGTGAAGGGGAGAGGATGCATGTATGTGCATTTATGAGGGGAGAGGGAATGGCTATATGCATGCATGTGCATTTTGGAAAATGAAAAAAGAACAAAATAAATAAAAGGTTGGGGATGGATGGGTTTAAATGAGAATGAGAGAAAGGGAAAGAGTGGTGAATGAGAATTAAATAAGAGAGAAGGGGTGAGTGGGGAGATGCATGAGGAGTAAATGGAAAGGAAAATAATAAAGGGGAGAGAGTGGGAATGAAAGAGGGGATGCATGAGGGGTGGCCGGCCATGCATGGGCCCCAAATGGGCCAAAGTATGGAGAGAGTGGGCTGCACTTTGTAGGAGCCGGGCTGCTCTTTGTGGGCTGCATCATGAAGTGGGGAGGAGGCCGGCCATGCACTTTGTGGGCTGCTCCAATGAAGAGGGCTGCATGGGCTGCTCCAAACTTCAAGGGTTGCATGTAGGGGGCTGCATCATGATTTGGGCTGCACCATAAGTGGTCGGGTAGCACCATTGAAGTAAAGGGTTGCATGCATGTTGGACTTGAGCTCGGGTAGGGCATGAAGGAGGCTTGGGCTCACCAATGAAGGCCGACCAAATGAGAGGGCTGCAACTTGTTGGGCTCCAACCTACAAAAATAAAATAGAATAGAGTGTTAAGTTTATGTTTCAACAAACATAAAAACTAAGACAAACAACATAATATAAAATTTTTATAATTAAACCAAATAGGATGCATAAAATAAGGAATTAAAACATAACATTCAAAGAAAAAAAATAAAAATTTAAAACATAACAAACTTAAAAATACATGAAAATATAATTAATCCTAGGAATATCTATGCTAATTTAACCCAAAAATCGATGACTAAAACTAGTCATCAAACTCTGCTCGATGAACCATACACAGTTCGTCGATCACAGTTAGACGAATTGTTATATCTGAAGTTTGCGTTCAGCGTTCGTCGATCTGGGTTCGACGAACTGGCTACATTTCGTCGATCTGAGTTCGACGAATGCTGCTGAACTTTGTTTTTATTTGTTGTTTTCAGATTTCTGTTTCTCTTGTCTATGGGTCTTGAATTGTTTTCTGACATTGGTTTGTCTATTAACTTCTCTTTTCCCTTTGCAGATATAAACTTGATGGGGGTTGAAAGAATATTTTTCTTAACTATGGGGGTAAGCTTGATGAAGCACCCAAGCCAAGCTTGCCATTTAATCTGGCATTCACTGTGCTTGTGATGCCCATCAGCTTGAGGCTTCTCCCATTGAGAGATTGCTCAAGTTGCTTGGCCTCACATAATTCAGATTTTAGTTTAATTATTTGTTCATTTGCTAGGGTTAATTGGTTTGTTAGCTTAATGTTTTCTGAATTAACTGATTCTAGACTTCCTAATCTCTCTCTAAGAGTTTTTATTTCTTTTTCTGAGTTAATTAAGTCTAAGCACATTATTTTGAATTCAGTTTTAAATAAATCAGAACTAAAGTCAAAGCTAGAGATAATCTGATCTGCCTCTGAGTCTGAGGCAGCTTCATCTTCTGATTCTTCTTCTGATCCAGAATTGCTCCTAGAGGCATCAATTGCCATAAGGCACACCTCCTTAGATCTAGCTTCTTCCTCTTCTTCACTTGAACTGGAAGAGGATGTTTCTTCTTCTGTGTCACTCCAAGTCTCAGCAACAAATCCCTTATCCTTCTTTTTATATTTGCTGGAGGAGGGTCTGCTGCTATGTCTTCTCCTGGAGTCCTTTTCTCTGCTCTTGTCCTTCTTCTAGTTTTCTGGATATTCTGAAATGTAGTGTCCAGGTTTTCTGCACCCAAAGCACACCACCTCCTTGGTTGGTGTCTTGTCATACTTGGGCTTATCATCCTATCTGGATGATTTCCTTCTGAAGTCCTTCCTTTCCATCTTGTAGAACCTTTTGGCAGAGAGGCTCATGCGCTCTTCATTTGAAGTTGATGTTTCACTTTCTTCAGATGCTTTGAAGGCTATGTTGTGCTCCTTTCTAACTGGAGTTGTTGCCTTCTGTTCTGCTGCTTCTCTGGATTTTATCAGCTGCTCATAGGACTTCAATTTGCCTAGTAGAGACTCAGTTGAGATCTCATTGAGGCTTTTGGCTTCTTTGATTGGCCAGATTCTGGAATCCCAAGAGCTAGGGAAGCACATCAGAATCTTATCATTAACCTCTGTCAAGGTGATGTCCTTATCCAGGGTTTTGAGCTTATTGATGATTGTGCTCAACCTGTTGTACATTTCTGCCACTGATTCATTCTCATCCTTTTTAAAGTTCTCATATAGGGATATGAGATTGGATCTTCTATCCTTTATTTCATCTGCAGAGCCAGCTACCATTTGGTTGAGGGAATCCCAAATGGCCTTGGCTGAGGTGCACTCAGTCACCTTCTGGAATATGTCATCTGACATAGTCTGGACTAAGATATTCATTGCCTTAGCATCAGCCATCTTGGCTTTCTTGTATGCATCATTGTTTTCTGGAGGAGGAACTACAGTCATGTTCGTAGAAGTGCTGGTAGGAGCTGCAGGTGCTGGAGGTACACCTGTCAAAATAACAGAAAAGATATCCTCATCAATAGAGTTCATGTATAATCTGATTCTTGCCTTCCAGATGACAAACTTGTTAATGTTGCACACTGGAGGTTTGATGCTTGCATAGTCTTTATTTTGGGCCATGTCTGTGAAGAAATAAGTCTAACGACAAAAGCAAACAAGCAGATCTAACAAGAGGGATCTTTGGGTTCAGGTGTTAGCCTGTGCAACCACTAAAGTGTGGTATTTTAACCAACCTCGCTCTGATACCAATTGAAAGTGCAGGTTAGATCTGATATACTCTAGAGGGGGGGGGGGGGTGAATAGAGTATGGTGCTCACTAAAAACTTTTTATAACATTTGTTGTATTCCTAAGTGAACAGGGAAGCAAATACAATAAAGTAAGCACAACAAATATCTAAACACAGATCAACATAGAGCAATCACAGAACAATCACAGAGCACAGCCAGAAAACAAAAGAAAAGAGTAACCAGACGACACAAGAATTTTATAGTGGTTCCCCAACCTGGGTACATCCACTCTTCTACCACCCTGGTAGGAATCCACTCAGCTTTTTGATCAGGTGCCTGACACCAATGAGCTTTTGTTCAGGTGCTCAAAAACCAAACCTCAAGTCTTTTGGAAGGAGACTTGTAACCAGAATAATTTTGAAGGGATTTAAAACCCTGTACAGGAATTAGAAAGAAGGGATGGTGTCTTCTCTGTCAACAATCAGAGAGAAGACTTGTGGATTGATTGTAGCAGATCTTGCTCCTCCTGAGATCTTGAATTGGTCAAGAAAGCTGGAGCACTGCTTCAGGGTGATAGGTCTTCAAAGACCTAGAATGCCTGGACCAGGAATGCTTCAGGAACTTCTTCTGACAGATAAAGTTTTGTTGTCCTTTGAAGTTGTCCTGAGAATAGAGAGAGGAAGACTCTTGATTGAATATTATTGTTGTTCTTCTTCTTCTTGAAAATGTTCTCTGGTCAAGGCTGATTGCAGTCAAGAAATTTTGATTTGAGAATGATTGTTCTTCTCTGCAACCTCAGAGTGTATGCCTGATTGTGTATATCTTGCTGTACTGTAATTCTATGTATCTCAGGTTGATTGTTTTCTTCTTGTCTGTATATCTCTGACTGAGGAGCATTCAAAATTTGAATGTATAGCAGTAATGACAGTCGCCCTAGTAAGGAAGCGACAATCAATGATTTCCCTAACTGTCCCAGGGAAAAACGGCATGTAATCGTCCATAGTCAATGCGCGTTCTAACGGTAACATTCCGAGAAGATCTGACATTAAATGTTCAGGAATCATCGCCAAGAAACGGGACGGAAAACTTGAAGATAACCTAGTCTAGATTCGTCGAGCGGAGAACACAATTCGTCGAGCTGCACTTATGTTCGTCGAGCTGAACTTGAGTTCGTCGACCAGACAATCTTCATTTGTCAAACAGACAGACTTCATTCGTCGAGCTGAGAATCAAATTCGTCGAGCTGAGAAAAGTTCTGGACTTAGGCAAAACATTCTGCATCTGCTGAAATGCTGTGTCGACATAAGTTGGTGTCGATAGATTGATATTGGTGTCGACACAAATCCTCTGGTGTCGACATAAGCGGGTGTCGACTGATATCCTGGTGTCGACACAAATCCTCTGGTGTCGACATAAGCTGGTGTTGACACAATTTGTCTGGTGTCGACACAAACCCTAAGTGTCGACACAAATTCTCTGAGTCTAGAAATCGTCGAGTAGAGTATAGCATTCGTCGACCTGAGAAGCTGACTTCTTCGACCTGAGAAATTGACAACTTGATGTCCAAGTTCGTCGAGCTCAGAATATAATTCGTCGACCGAAGCTTGAAGCTGGACTTAGAAAAATTTGAAGTTCTCCTGACTTTGGCTTGATGTAGAAACTGAGTCTTCGTCGAATAGAGAACACAGATCGTCGAGCTCAGCACTAAGAATTGTCTCACGATCGTCGAGCGCAGAACTCCTTTCGTCGAGCTGAGTTCGACGAACGTCGAACTCACTTTACTTAGTCTTGAAAACTTGTTAGACTGGGGTCTCTGATGGTCTTGTTAAAAGCTGGTCCATCTGGAGTTGAGCCTAAGGACTTGACCTAGACTCTAGGATACAAATTGACCCTGACTATACATGATGGGTCACATCCTAAGTCAGTGAACCTAGCCCAAATCAACTAGGGATCCAACAACCTAAGATTTTGTATCTACTACATATGGATCTCTTTGGACCCATTGTTGTACAAAGCCTAGGAGGGAAATCCTATACATTAGTTATTGTGGATGACTTCTCAAGGTTCACTTGGGTATCCTTTCTGAGATCTAAGTCAGATACCTTCAAGGTTCTTACAGATTTTCTCAGGACCATACAGATTGAGTTCTCTACTCATGTTGCATTGATCAGAAGTGATCAGGGCACAGAGTTTGAGTCTCTTCTTATGCATGAGTTCTGTGAGAAGGAAGGTATCAGACATTGCTTCTCAGTTCCTAGAACTCCTTAACAAAATGGGGTAGCTGAAAGGAAAAATAGGACACTCATTGAAGCTGCAGGTACATTACTTGCAGATGCTTACATGCCACTAACCTTTTGGGCAGAGGATGTAAACACTACAAATTATGTCTTGAATAGAAGCCTGATACATAAACTAAAGAATAGGACTCCCTATGAATTACTTAAAAGGAAGAAACTTAAAATCAACTATTTTAAAGTATTTGGATGTATATATTATATTCACAACAATAACAAAAGATACATTAGAATGTTTGAGGCTAAGGCTGAAGTGGAAATGTTTCTAGGATATTCCCAAGTAAGCAAAGCCTATAGGGTTTTTAATAAATCATCATTAAAAATTGAAGAGTCCATTCATGTTTCTTTTGATGAAATTAACATGTCTTGCAAGGAGAAAGAGATTTCTACCAATAGCCCTTTATAGGTACCTCACTTGTGTGAGAGATTGGATGAACTAAACCTTACCCAAAAGGTTCCAACACATCCTTCTCCACAAGTTAATGAAGAGAGTGAAGATGAAAGCATTGAAGGAAGTGAACTTCCTCCAACAACCAACACAATTTTACAGGAGGAATTAATCCAAGATGCTGTTGCACAACCAGCTCCACTCACCGATTTAGTCATACTTAGGGATCACCCCAAATCTCAAGTGATTGGAGACATATCAGTAGGTGTACAGACAAGGCATCAACTCAACCAAGATTTGATGCATGCCTGTTTTCTCTCTCAGGTTGAACCTCTATCCATCCATGATGCTGAGCAAGATCCCCACTGGATCATTGCAATGCAGGAGGAATTAAATCAATTTGAGAGATGTAGAGTTTGAGATTTGATTTCAAGACCCCAAGACAATCCAGTCAGTGGAACCAAATGGGTTTTTAGAAACAAGCTGGATGCACAAGGAGTAATTTTGAGGAACAAGGCTAGACTTATTGCTCAAGGATATAGGCAAGAAGAAAGAATAGATTATGACCAGACCTTTGCACCTATTGTAAGGTTGGAGGAAATTAGGATATTCCTTGCCTATGCAGCTTACAAGAAATTCAAGGTCTATCAGATGGATGTGAAGAGTGCATTCCTAAATGGAGTACTTAAAGAAGAGGTGTATGTTGAACAACCTCCAGGTTTTGTTTCTCCAACTCACCCCTCTTATGTTTTCAAATTGCATAAAGCTCTCTATGGTTTAAAGCAAGCTCCAAGAGCTTGGTATGAAACCCTAGCTAGTTTTTTGATAGAGCATAAGTTCATTAGAGGCATAGTAGATAGAACACTTTTCACTAGGCATCATAAGGACCAAATACTGTTAGTACAAATATATGTGGATGACATCATATTTGGGTCTACTGATTCCAAATTATGCAAGAGTTTCTCTGACCTCATGCATTCAAAATTTGAAATGAGTAACATGAGTGAGCTCTCCTACTTCCTTGGTCTCCAAGTGAAGCAGTTTCCTGATGGCATCTTCATATCCCAAGCTAAATATGCAAAAGAGCTTATCAAAAAGTTTGGGATGGCTGATGCCTCAGCAAAGAAAACACCCATGGCTACTAATGCTGTGATTGACTCTGATGCACATGGGAAACCTGTGGATCAGAAATTATATAAGAGCATTGTTGGGTCCCTACTATACCTCACAGCTAGCAGGCCTGATATCATATTTGCCACATGCCTTTGTGCTAGGTTCCAGGTGATCCCAAAAGAATCTCACCTTATTTTCCAAAAGCGAATTTTAAGATATATAAAAGGTTGTCCTAGTCTAGGCCTATGGTATCCAACTGAATTAGAATTTGAGTTAACTGGATACTCAGATGATGATTTTGCTGGATGCAGGGTGGATAGAAAAAGTACTTCAGGAACCTGCCAGTTCCTGGGTATGAGATTGGTATCCTGCTTTTGTAAGAAGCAGTCGTCTGTGTCTACCTCAACTACTGAGGCAGAATACATTGCAGCAGGCAGCTGTTGTTCCCAGATGCTGTGGATACAAAATCAATTACTAGACTATGATATCAACTTAAATAATTCAACATTACTGTGTGATAACACAAGTGCTATGACCATATCACAAAATCCAGTCCATCACAGTAGGACTAAGCATATAGACATTAGACATCATTTCATTAGAGAGTGTGTAGACAAAAACAAAATTAATCTTGTCTATATCTACACTAATTTACAAAGAGCTGATATATTCACCAAACCTCTAGATGAGAGAAATCATCTATTCTTTATAAATCAGCTTGGAATGATCAATGAAGAAGATTTAGTTTAAGTTCTGTCTGCACTCGATGAATTTTCTAGAGTTCGTCGAACGGAGTTCGACGAACTGAGGAAAGTTTGAGAGAATTTCGTCGAACGATGATCGACTAACTCTCTGTGTGTGAAGTTGTTTTCGTCGAACGGAGATCGACGAATCCACTTCAGAAAACTTTCATCGAACGGAGTTCGACGAAATGTCTTCAACTCTTCTAGCTGAGCTCGACAAACTATTTCACTATCAATTATTTCGTCGATCTCAGGTCGAAGAATTTCTTATTTTTCGTGGAACGGAGTTTGTCGATTCATATTCAAGAAAATCTTATAACTAGGTTTTCTTCGACCTTCGTCCCGCGCTTTCTGTTCCCTTTGCACTTGATCGCCGTTTCTCTCTTTTGCAGGTGATTTCATGGTGATTCCAGCAGGAACCCTAGCCGTAATGAAGTTTGACACTAGATTTGACGTCGACTTCAATTCTTTTCAACAATCAGATCCTAATTTTCTACATATTCTGGAACTTCTGGAGGAACAACAATTGAAAAATCTGATGACTATTAGAATCAAACTGTCTGCAACCGAAATTAGAGAATGGGTTTACATGTCATCTACATCAGAGGAGAACACCATGACATGAACAATTGCGGGTAATTCTGTGTCTTTATCTCCCGTCGTACTTACTGAAATTTTTGGATTGGTCAATGGAGAAGAACAATTAGAAATTGATTCTGAAGAATATAATATGATGTTAAGTTTGATGGGTTATGCTGGAGATAACCCAAGTAAGCTGTTGAAGAAGCACCTATCTGCAGAATATAAGTTTCTGCCATATATAGTGGGAAAGGTGAAAGAAATTGTACCTAATCACCTAGAGGGGGGGGGGGGTGAATAGGTGACTTAAATCTTTTTTTAACTTTTTAGGCAGATTGCACATTATATCACAGAGTTATAATTACTTCTTCACAGAAATCAATCAGCAATCACAGAATCAAACATGCACACAGTGAACACACAGATTTATAGTGGTTCCCCAAGGTTTGGGTACATCCATTTTCCCCCTTTACCTATCTAGTAGTGTACTAGATTCGGCCAAACTCCTCCACTATCTCAGATCCTCAGATCTTACACTCAGAACCTCAAATGGTTCATACAGCTCAGGCCCAATGCCCTACAACTCAGTCTTCTCCAAAGACCTACACTCAGCCATAAGGCCTACACTCAGCCACAACAGGCCTACACTCAGAGAAATAGATCTCCTACACTCAGGCACACTGGCCCTACCACTCAGCCTTTATAATTGCAGGCTTACAACTCAGATCCCTAAGGATCCTACAAGAAATTTAGAATATAAAGAATATACCTACAACTCAGAAAAAGTGAGATCAGTTGGCAGGTTTTTGATGAATTCTTGAATGAACTCTGCTGAGATCAACCTCACTTGGCTTTCTTCAAAGCTTCTTGAATGTAGAACACAATAGGATTGATTCTCTGCAGCTGATCTTCAATCACTGCAACTTAAGATTTAGAACTAGGTCTGAAACCTTCTTCACAGCCTGGTTCCAATGGCTGTTTTCTTGGAAGGAGCTCTCTCTCTCCAACTTCTTAGATCTTCAGATCACTTCAACTGGTTTGTGTTAATCTGTGTTGAATCATCATCTTCTTTTGACAGAATAAGCCTATATATAGGCCTTCTTCATGGTGATCGGCTGATCCGGTTCCTAACAGCTTTCTGACAACTCTGACAGTTGCAGTAGGCCGGCTGGAATGGCAGCTCTCAAGTCATCCAGTCACTTCTTGAAATAACTGTAACTGTCTGAAAGTGTCGAGACAGTCTGTCTTTAAGTGTGGACACTTATAGACCAAGTGTCGACACAAGTGGACTAAGTGTCGACACTAGCCTTCAAGGTGTCGACACAACTTCTTGTGTTGTAGAATTCGCTTCTCGACACAACTTCTTCATCATGTGTCGACACTGATATTGTGTGTCGACACAACTTCTTGTTCTTCAGTACTTTAGTTTATTTCTTGTAAGTGTCGACACAACTCCTTTGTGTCGACACATCTTCATGTGTTGAACTTGTTAAGTGTTGACACATCTTCTTGGTGTCGACACATGTCTTCTGTGTTGATACTTGCTGAGTGTTGACACAGCTCCTTGTGTCGACACATTCTTCTTCTGTTGAGACTTTGGCTGAGTGTTGACACATCTCATTTGTGTCGACACTTGTACTTAGAATTTTTGTTGAACTTTGCTGAGTGTCGACACAACCTCCTAGTGTCGACACTTTTTTCATGTATTGAGTCTTCTGCTGTGTGTCGACACATTCTTCATTGTGTCGACACTTTCTTCATGTGTTGAGTCTTTTGCTGTGTGTCGACACATTCTTCATTATGTCGACACTTATACTTAGACTCTGTTGAAATTTGCTGAGTGTCGACACAACCTCCAAGTGTCGACACTTTCTGATGTAGACACAGTTCCTCTGAGTGTCGACACTACTTCTAAGTGTCGACACAGCTTCACTGGACTTTTCTTCATTGAGTGTCGACACAACCTGTATGTGTCGACACTTTCTGTCTGGTGTCGACTCTGCATCTCTGGTGTCGACACAATTACTCCAAGTGTTGACACTGCTTGTCTGGGTGTCGACACAAGTCTTCTTAAGTTTCGACACTTTCCTTCTGGGTGTCGACACATGGACTTAGAAACTTTTCATCTTTCCCTGTAAATACTTAACCTGCACAAGGCAACTCAAAATACATCAATACATTTTGATGTATATCATTGAGTAGGGTGAGGTTTTTTCAAATCAGGTACATTTAAACCAATGTACCCAACAATCTCCCCCTATTTGGAGAAGTCATAACCCTTAGTCAATGATATACACCATACAGAATAAAAGCACAGTATGATGTAAAGCAGGATTATATAATAGGGTAAATTCATAAACATGTAGTAATCAAAACATGTAAACACAGATATCTCAGAACAATTATGTAATAGATTTATCACACATCATATTGTTCTAACAACTTTGTCATATTCATTATACAAAAGTTTACAGAATGTTTAAAATCAAAAGATTACAACTGTAAACTAAAGATAATTCAATTCTATTTTTGCTCAGCCTCCTTGATAACTATGCCCTTCCCAGACTGTATCTTTGCTTGCACAGGGGCTTCAGCATCTTCAGCAGCAGCAGGCTTCTTGCCTTTAAGATCCTTCTTCTTTAATTCTTCAGCCTTGATCTTTTGCCTCTCAATGTAATGATAAGGCTTAGGAAAGTACTTGCTAGGCTCCTGGGCAGTAGGATGTAGCTTTCCCATCTTAGCCTTTCTTCTATACTGCACAATGGCTTCTTGTCTGGTCTCATGCTTCCTCCACTCCAGTTCAAAAAACCACTTGTTTCTATCTTGAATATTGTCTTTGGCAGCCTTCTATGCAGTTAAGATAATATTCCTTGAAGTGGGGCTCCACTGTTCAAAATCAGGCCTTTGTTCAGCTTGCTCTCTGAACCTCTTCTTAGACAATTTGGCTTCATATTCTTTCTGCAAAGCTTCTTGCATAGCCTCAGATACTGGTTGAACCACTTTTTCTATGATGACATTGTGCTTTCCCTCAGGTGGGCTATACATGGACTGTATATCTACTTATACCATATCAAAGTCTGGTGGAGGGTATATTACTTGAGCCACTTCAGCTTGCTCCCCTCCAAGATAAGCAGGATTAATCCCAGACTCTGCAACATTATCATCATCACATAAAGGAGGATAACCAAGAGTTGCTCTAATAGAATTAGAAATCCACTTTGCATGATCAGAGCTGGCTTTGACTAACACCCTCTCCCCCTTTATGACTTCTCTTTCCATGTGATCCCTTAGATCATCCTTTTGAAATCTTATTTGGGCATCCAAATAGTTTACTCCATCTTTAAAGAAAGGTTTCAACCTTTGGAGCTTTTCAGTTATCAACTTCTGAGAGTTTTCAATAGCAGAAGTAACAGCAGGTATGCCCTCTTGTAAAGCTTTATCAAACTATGCCTTAGCAGTAGCATTAGATGTAGACTGTCCAGCAGCTATATTCTTCATCTCTATGACAATTGCATTGTGTGAAGCAGTAAAATTGTCATTCATCCTGAGCTGGTTCTCCAAAACATATCCTTGCTTCAGTGCAATGTCATCCACTTGAGCTTTGATTTTCTCTTGATGTGTAGCTAAGTAGACTACTGCATTCCCTCCCTTATGGAAGCAGTCAGTCATCTCCTTCTTATTCAGATTCATCTCAAATCTAATAGACTTGATGTCTTGGGCCAGATCAAATTGTAAAGACTTATGCCCCTCATCCATATATGTTTCTATTGCTTTCCTTTGCTCATCAAGCTTTATTTGCATAACAACCATCAAAGAACTGTAATCTACAGATGGTGCTGGCTGTAGTGCAGGCTATGGTGCTATGGTTTGCAGAGCTTTCTTATAAGTCTGGCTCCTCCTCTTGAAGACTCGAAACTTTCTCTTTTTAGCTCTTGCAGCCTCCTCCTCTTCAGAAGCTGATGTGCTTGCTATTTCTACTCTCTCCCTAGGTAGCTCCTCAACATCTTTTGGCTTCTCAGGCTCTTTCCTTGCAGTTTCTTCTAGAATCTCCACTGGCTCCCCCTCAACTTGGGACTTCTCCTCCTCAACAGCAGCACTTTCCTTCTCAAAGTCTGTTTGGTCTAGATTAAGGAAGAGATCTTCCATTGTAAACTCTTGTTGAGGTTGTGATGGAGATTCTCTTATCTCATCAATTACTTGATTTGATTCCACTTGATCTGCAACTGATGTGTCCTCCATGACAACATCTTGGGGTTGGCTATGTGTGGGAGTTTGCTGATTAAAATTATGTAATGAATCAGACAAAACATCATCCTCAATAGGAAAATCTAATGCATTAATCTCAGTGATTACCTCAAGTATTGTGTGAGTAGCTTGTTCACTTTCTAGTGGAGTTAGCTCTTCCACTACTAGAGGCTCCCCCTGGATAGAATCCTAATGAAGTGGGCTAGCTTGAGGTAGCTCCCCCTGCCTGTCTGCAGCTTCTTGTCTATCTGGAGACTTTCCAACAGTTCCAGTGTCTTGTTCATCATCTGGTGTAAAGACAACATGCTCTTCAGAGCTACTAGAGGAATCTTGAGCCACAGGGGCTGTCTTCTTCTTCTTCTTTAGGGGTGTTTCCTTCTCAGGAGTGGGCATTTCCTTGGTCAAGACCCTATCCCATCTTGAGAAGATCCTCAAATTCATTCTTCTCATGTGGTTGATTTTAGATCCAGTAGCTCGGCTCATTACTTCTGGTATACTACCAGCCAAGTAAAGACTTAGTATCCTACCCAAATTGGGTTTCTTCAGGCTCTCCTTAATTTTCTCAAACACAACTGTAGACTAATCAGTGTGTAGGTGAAGATAATCCTTGTCATGAGATTGAATATATGTGCTGAAACTCTGTCATGCCCTCCAGGCTTACTCAAGATCACCTTGCCAACAATTTCTGAGAGAAACTTGCCTTGGCTGTTCATCCTCTTTCTATTGAACACTGATCCAATTTTCATGTTGGAATCCAAACCACACCAAGTTAATGCTTCCTTAGTTTTAGATGCAGAAACATTCTCTTCTTCCTTAATCCTTGGTAACTGAAGTACCTTTCTCAAACTCTTAGGTGAGATCTTCACCTTTTCTCCATGAACCCTTGACTTTATCTTGAATCCAGATTCGTCTAGGGTTGCTCCATTCAGAAATTCTAGAACTTCTTTCTTCCATATCTTAGTGGGCTCTGAAACAAGAAAATCTAACCCTGAATTTGCAACTATGGTTACCACATCCTTGATCTCTAGTTCTGCGTCATCAAACGCATGCCATACTAGTTCATATCCTTCGTTCACGTTCTCTTCGAGCTTGGGCGCCATTAGGATTTGAATAATTTGAATTGAGAGAAGAGAGGTGTCGACACACAAGTTTTGTCTCGAAACTTTGGTGAGCGTGTCGACAGTCAATGCCGAAATCCTATTTATACCTTTCTAGGATTGAAGATGAAAGGGCGCGTCAACTAACTCAAATTGTGTCGACACTGTTGAAAAGTGTCGACAAAAACTTATAATGTCTCGACACCAATGTGTCGACACAAGTATAGTCGATAGAACATATGTGTCGACACTTGTTTATGTGTCGACACCACTAATCTCGACACTTAGTCGAGACTTTACTGGGTTAATTCTGTTTAAATCCTAAGTGTCGACACCACCTTGGTTGTGTCGACACCTACTAATCATGTGTCGACACTAATTTTCTGAAGTGTAGACACCAACTTCCTAGATGTGTCAACACCTTTTCCCTGAAGTGTCGACACCAATTTTCTGTCTCGACACAGACAACTCTGTGTGTCGACACTATTTTACTTGGCCATTTCTGTAAACTTATTCTAAGTTTATCATACCTAATTCAATTTTAAACCTATTGAAATTGGTTTCTTCTAAAGGCTTAGTATACATGTCAGCTAGTTGATTATCTGTATTAACATACTCCAGTGAAATATCTTCTTTTTCTACATGTTCACTTAGAAAATGATATTTTATTTCAATGTGTTTAGTTCTACTATGGGAAACAGGATTGTTTGCAATAGATATAGCACTAGTAGAATCACAAAACAGTGGTGTTCTACTTACTTGAATACCATAATACTCAAGCTGATGTTGTATCCATAGAAGTTGAGCACAATAACTTCCTGCAGCCACATACTCTGATTCTGCTGTGGAGATAGCCACACTTGTTTGCTTCTTGCTACTCCATGAAATCAGTCATCCACCTAGGAATTGACAGGTTCCAGTTGTACGTTTCCTATCTTCCTTGCAGCCTACAAAATCTGCATCTGAATAACCTGTCAGTTCAAAGTCCCCATTCCTAGGGTACCAAAGGCCTAGATAAGGAGTACCCTTATGATATCTCAGTATTATTTTGACTGCTGTCAAATGAGACTCTTTAGGGCATGCTTGGTATCTAGCACAGACACATGTAGCATACATGATATCTGGTCTACTTGCAGTCAAGTACAATAGGGAGCCAACTATCCCTCTATACAAAGTCTCATCTACAGGTTTCCCTGCATCATCTTTGCTAAGAGACATACTTGACCCCATAGGTGTTTTCATGGTACTGGATGAATCCATACCATACTTCCTTATCAGTTCTAGGGTGAACTTAGACTGGCATATGGATAAACCATTCTCAGTCTGTCTAACTTGGAGACCCAAGAAGAACTTAAGTTCCCCCATATTGCTCATCTCAAATTGTCCTTGCATTAGTTTTGCAAACTTTTTGCAAAGACTACTTTCAGTAGACCCAAATATGACGTCATCTACATATATTTGGACTAGTATTATCTTGTCTCTGGATTCCCTAAGGAATAGAGTCTTGTCTATTTTCCCCCTTGTGAATTTATTCTCAATGAGGAAACTAGACATGGTTTCATACCAAGCCCTAGGGGCTTGTTTTAACCCATACAAAGCCTTCCTAAGTCTATAGACATAATTAGGTTGAGTTGAATCAACAAAACCTGATGGCTGTTCCACATAGACCTCTTCCTTTAGATTACCATTCAGAAAGGCTGACTTAACATCCATTTGGTATACTTTAAATCCTTGATAGGTTGCATAGGCCAGGAACATCCTTATTGCTTCCAGTCTGGCTATTGGAGCAAAGGTTTGATCAAAGTCAATACCTTCTTCCTGCCTATATCCCTTAGCAACCAGTCTTGCTTTATTCTTGATAATTACTCCATATTCATCCATCTTGTTCCTAAAGATCCACTTGGTCCCAATTATGTTGTGGTCTTTTGGTTTAGGAACAAGCTCCCAGACTTTGCATCTCTTAAACTGATTCAGCTCTTCTTCCATTGCCTCAATCCAATGAGGGTCTAGGATGGCTTCTTCAAACTTCTTTGGCTCTACTTGGGATAGAAAACTGGAGTAGAGTGCTGCACTCAGATTTCTGCTCCTTGTTTGTACCCCTTGACTTAGATCACCAATAATTTGAATTGCTGGATGATCTCTTAGATGTCTATTAGCTGGAGGCACCCTGGCTTCAGGTTGAACTCCTGCAGCTTCTTCAACTTGCTGCACTCCTTGGTATTCTTCTGCATTAGGTACATGTAGTACTCCCCCTGGACAACAGCCACTATCATCTACATGCTGACTTGTAGTAGATCCTTCTTCTATAGTGAGCTTGTCCATCTTCTTAGTAACACCTGTGGAGCTGCAAATACTTCTAGATAACTCATGGTTAATAAGTCTAGCTTCATCAAATACTACATGTACAGACTCTTCTACAACTTGAGTAGACAAGTTGTAGACCCTATAAGCCTTACTATTGTTGATGTACCCAACAAAGATCCCCTCTTGGGATTTGGCAGCAAACTTAGTCAAGTAAGACTTACCATTGTTAAGTATAAAGCACTTACAACCAAAGATCCTGAAATAGGATAGATTTGGTTTTCTGCCTTTCACAATCTCATAGGGGGTCTTATTGTGGCTTTTAGTAATGGTAGCCCTATTTATTACATGGCATGCAGTATTAACTGCCTCAGCCCAGAAATATTCTGGTAGAGATGTGTCACTTAATAGGGTTCTACCAGCCTCAATCAAGGTTCTATTTTTCCTCTCAGCAATGCCATTTTGCTGAGGTGTTCTTGGTGAAGAAAATTCCTGAAATATCCCAAATTCTTCACATAGTTTTGTCATACTATCAGACTGGAATTCAGTACCATGGTCACTTCTTATCTTGACCACTGTACTGTCTAGTTCATTCTGAATTTGTTTGACAAAGCTATAGAAGATACTAGGTGTTTCAGATTTCTGTCTAAGGAAGAACACCCAGGAAAATTTTGAGTAGTCATCTACAACCACAAAGGTATAGACCTTCCTACCTAGGCTGTGAACTGGCATAAGACCAAAGAGATCCATATGCAAGAGGTATAAGCACCTCACAGCATCTTTGTTTTCAATGCTACTAAAGGTGGATCTAGTCTGCTTGCCCTTTTGACAAGCTGAGCATATTCCATCTTTAATACACTTAACTTGATGTCCATTCCTCACTAACTCTTTGCTAAAGTGTTGGCCAATTGACTTGTAGTTGAGATGGGCTAGCCTCTTGTGCCATTTGACACAATGAGAGACTTTCTCATCAGCTACAAGACACACATGAGAACCATTGTTCTCAATCATAATGTCTAGGCAATAGACATTCCTCTTTCTATAACCTGTCAAAATGATCTCTTGATCATTTGACCTCCTGATATGACAACCATCTTTGACAAATGAGATGTCATATCCTAAATCACTCAATTGACTTATACTAATAAGGTTATGTTTCAAACCTTTAACATAAGCCACTTGAGTAATTGTTATATGGGTGCTAGAAATGTTACCAAAACCCTTGATGATTCCTTTTTCAGAACCACCAAAGGTGACTTTAGGACCATCCTTAATTTGTGTGAAGTCCTTTAGCAATCCCCTAGTTCCAGTCATATGTCTGGAACATCCACTGTCCAAGTACCATATTGGGGCATGGCCACTTGGACTCACCTACAAAACAGATTAGTTGACCTTAGAACCCAAAGAATTCTTGGGTCCTTGGTGCTGGTTAGTTTGCCTCTTAACAAAGCTACCTGTAGATCTTCCAACGGGCAGTTTGGTACTCATCTTGGCACTAGAATTGTGCCAGCAGTCAATGGCAAAGTGACCTACCTTGCCACAGCACCAGCACTCAAATCTATTGTACCTTTGCTTAGGTACATCCCTAGCTGTTCTATCTACAGCAGGCTTATTGAGAGCTGGGGCTTTGCCCTTAAACTTGGACTTTACAGTCCTAGCAGGGTTAGTAAACCCCAATCCAGTTTTACACTTGTGAGGTATAAACTCATCAATCAAAGGTAGAACAGACTTAGGTTTAGAAAACCTTGCAACTATGTCTCTCTCCTTCTGAAGACTAATCTCCAGATTTCTGATTTGATCATTCTTGAATGTTATAGTTCCCATCTGAATAACAGTTATGTTCTTCAGTCTGGCTATTTCATTTAACTTTTGATCAATCAGCTTCTCAAAATCAGTTGCAGCCACTTTGAGACTTGCAATCTCCTTAGCCTGACTCTTGGCCAAGGATTTGCTTTTCTTAAATGCTTGCAACAGAACTCTATATTCATCAATCAACTGATGAACATCCCCTTTATATTTAGATCCACTGACATCACTTGATGCTGATGTAACTGAATCTGAACTAGCACTAGAAATTGAACTTAAAGAACAATTTTGTACCTTACTAGGTCCAGGCTGATCCTAGATTTTGTCACCTTCTGTTAAGGCCATCAGTCCTTTGCACTGAATGTCCTCTTGCTCATATATAAAGTTCATTATCTGGATGAACTCCTCTTCCTCTTCTTCAGCAAACAGACCTATGTATGCTTCAGCTTCTGACTCAGTTTCTGAAGAAGATATGTCTGACAGGCTTTTGTCCTTCTTAGCAACAAAGGACCTTTCCTTCTTGCCCTTGAATTGAGTCTTCTTCTTATCATTAGACTCTTTCCTCTTCTCTGGACAGTCAGCAATAACATGTCCTTGTCTGTTACAGCAATAGCATACAATTTTTGATAAAGTTGCTTTGCTTGACTTGGGCTTTCTCCTGTCTTTCTTTGATGACTTTTTGTTCTGATAATAGTCATCTTTTCCCTGTGAAGTGGATGGCTTTGACCTCCACTGTTTCTTCTTTAGAAACTTCTGAAAGTGTCTTGTGAATGCTGCATAGTCCTCATAACTCTCACTACTTTCAGACTTTCTGCTTTCTGAATCATCTGACTCAGTCTCAGCCACTTTTGGAGGTGGAGATGGAGACTTACTTTTGTATTTCCTGGTGGCTTCTGTCTTGAATGCCACTATCCTTTCTTTATGCTCACTTCTTGTAGTCTTCTCCTCTTCTTTCCTCGCCATCAACTTCATCTCATAGGATAGCAGTTTTCCAAACAATGTTGGAGGAGGAATATCTGCTAGCTTGGCCATTTCCCTTATGGCACAGATCTTGGTGTCCCAGTCCTTTGTTAGGGACCTCAAGAACTTATCATTTAGCTCATAATTACTGAAATCTCCTCCATAGGATATTAGCTCATTGACAATCCTATAGAATTTCTTATAGCATTCTGTTATGCTATCAGACCTACCTTGCCTGAAACTTTCATATTCCTGGTTTAACAAAGACTTTCTTTCCTGCCACACTTCTTCAGAACCCTCCATATACACTATCAAAGTATCCCACATCTCCTTAGATGTCTTATAGTGTATCAAGTTCTGAAAGGTAGCATCATCTATGGCACTCACAATGATATTCTGAGCCCTCTTGTCCATGGTGGCCAGAATAATCTCTTCTTTTGTCATTTCAGAAAAGTCTTTAGGTGTTCCCTGATTTGCATCTAAGACTGAAACCTTCATAGGCACATATGGCCCTTCTTTAACTGTGATATAAATTCTAGGGTCTGAAGCTTCCATAAACAGTCTCACCCTTTCTTTCCAGATGCCAAAAATCTCTTTTCTGCAAATGGGCAACTTCATGGATCCAAGTTCCTTATGATTCTCTGTTGAACCCATGTTTCTTGATTTTTTTGATTCTGCACTTTACTTATACTGAATCTGCCAACAGGATCTACTCAGACAGTTATGTCCTTTTTGAGTAACCTCGCTTTGATACCACTTGAAAGAAATTGTACCTAATCACCTAGAGGGTGGGAGGGGGGGGGGGTGAATAGGTGACTTAAATCTTTTTTAACTTTTTAGGCAGATTGCAGATTATATCACAGAGTTATAATTACTTCTTCACAGAAATCAATCAGCAATCACAGAATCAAACATGCACACAGTGAACACACAGATTTATAGTGCTTCCCCAAGGTTTGGGTACATCCACTTTCCCCCTTCGCCTATCTAGTAGTGTACTAGATTCAGCCAAACTCCTCCACTATCTCAGATCCTCAGATCTTAAACTCAGAACCTCAAATGGTTCCTACAGCTCAGGCCCAAGGCCCTACAACTCAGTCTTCTCTAAAGACCTACACTCAGCCACAAGGCCTACACTCAGCGACAACAGGCCTACACTCAGAGAAATAGATCTCCTATACGCAGGCACACAGGCCCTACCACTCAGCCTTTATAATTGCAGGCTTACAACTCAGATCCCTAAGGATCCTACAAGAAATTTAGAATACAAAGAATATACCTACAACTCAGTAAAAGAGAGATGAGTTGACAGGTTCTTGATGAGTTCTTGAATGAACTCTGCTGAGATCAACCTCACTTGGCTTTCTTCAAAGCTTCTTGAATGTAGAACACAATAGGATTGATTCTCTGCAACTGATCTTCAATCACTGCAACTTAAGATTTAGAACTAGGTCTGAAACCTTCTTCACATCCTGGTTCCAACGGTTGTTTTCTTGGAAGGAGCTCTCTCTCTCCAACTTCTTAGATCTTCAGATCACTTCAACTGGTTTGTGTTAATCTGTGTTGAATCATCATCTTCTGTTGACAGAATAAGCCTATATATAGGCCTTCTTCATGGTGACCGGCTGATCCGGTTCCTAACAGCTTTCTGACAACTCTGACAATTGCAGTAGACCGGCTGGAATGACAGCTGTCAAGTCATCCAGTCACTTCTTGAAATAACTGTAACTGTCTGAAAGTGTCGAGACAGTCTGTCTTTAAGTGTCGACACTTATAGACCAAGTGTCGACACAAGTAGACTAAGTGTCGACACTAGCCTTCAAGGTGTCGACATAACTTCTTGTGTTGTAGAATTCACTTCTCGACACAGCTTCTTCATCATGTGTCGACACTGATATTGTGTGTCGACACAACTTCTTGTTCTTCAGTACTTTAGTTTATTTCTTGTAAGTGTCGATACACCTCCTTTGTGTCGACACATCTTCATCTGTTGAACTTGTTAAGTGTCGACACATCTTCTTGGTGTCGACACATGTCTTCTGTGTTGATACTTGCTGAGTGTCGACACAGCTCCTTGTGTCGACACATTCTTCTTCTGTTGAGACTTTGGCTGAGTGTCGACACATCTCCTTTGTGTCGACACTTGTACTTAGAATTTTTGTTGAACTTTGCTGAGTGTCGACACAGCCTCCTAGTGTCGACACTTTCTTCATGTATTGAGTCTTCTGCTGTGTGTCGACACTGTTGAAGTATTAGACCGGGCGGCTTAGCGGTCTGATCCAGCGGTTTATTGACCGGGCGGCTTAGCGGTCTGATCGAGCGGTTTGTTGACCGAGCGGTCTGGCGGTCTTACTCTGAAGCCTGGAGACCGGGCGGTCTATCGGTCTACCATTGCGGCCTGTTCTATCCTGCTGGAGTTGCCGAGCGGTTAACCCATCTGTCTAACCGCGCGGCCTGTGCGGTCACCTTTATTCGAGCCGCTCAGTACTGTAAATGTTTAGTCCCACATTATTTATATACTCTCTTTCTTATCTCCTCCATTCTATATAAGGGAGGCCATACCTTTGTAAATGATATCTTTTTTGGATAATAAAATTTCGATTATTCAAAAGTTTATCCGCTTGTTCTCTCTTTTTTGCTACTTTCTAACATGGTATCAGAGGACACAGTCATTTCCTCCTGATTCTGTGCTCTCTCTGTTATTCGCGGCTTGTTTTCCGCTTTCTGCGACCTGTCTCGCGGCTTGCCTTCTCTTCTGTCCGCTACCCTGTTCGAGCGGCTTGTTTCTGTCCGCTGCCCTGTTTGCGCGGCTTGCTTCTTCTTGGTTCTCTTCTCCTACTGCTATTCGTCGCAGCGACCTATTTCCTTGTCGCCGTGCTCCTTGCTCTTTCTTGCCTCTCCGACTTCCTAGTCTTTGCGGCCTGTCTCTGTCCGCGTGACTTGTCTCTACCCGCTGCGGACTTCTTCTCCCTGTCCGCTTCTGCTTTCCCCATATCCGCTTGTCCCTATACTCGCGGTTTGCTGCTGTGATCTGCCTGACCGTGCGGGTTATTCCTTTCTCACCCGCATCTTGGTCGCGGTCACCTGCTCTTCTCCTCTCTTCTGTTCGCTCGGCCTTTTCAGTCCGCGCGACCTCTTCCCCACTGTGCCTTTGACCTATTTCTAGCCGCTACTGTTCGCGCGGCTTCTTCTATTTTCTAACCGCTACGGTCTCCTTGCCGGGTTCTATGACTACCTACGGTCTCACCACTACTCCTGCAGCTCCTTCTCCTCCTCCTACTTCGGGCAACCTTGGCACCCTTTCCAAGCTTGTTGGCTCCAACTATCCCGATTGGAGCGTTTCTTTCACCTTTCTCCTTCATTCTCAACGCAAGCGTCATCACCTTACCGATGACCCTCCTCCTCGCACCTCTCCTGAGTTTGATGACTGGGATGCGAGTGATGCTCTTGTCCGCACCTGGCTGGCCAACAGCCTTTCTGATGAGTGCCTTCCCGTCATTCGCCATGATGAGACGGTCAAGGCCGCCTGGTTTCACCTCGCTGCTCTCTATTCTAAGGGGGGCCAGACGTCCAGCATTTATACTCTCTATGCGGACCTCTTCGCCCGCCCTTCCATGTCCCCGGCTACGGCTTATCAGCAGGTTCAGTCTCTTGGTGCTGAAATCCTCCAGAATCGCCCCTTCTCCGCGGACTTGGCCGACCAGCACAAACACTTTCAGGAACTCCTGGTTGTTTGTTATCTTCTTCGTCTTCCCGACTCTTATGATATGATCCGCCAGCAGATCTTGGGTGAGGCGGAATCTCCTACTTTGGATGCCACTGCGGCTCGCATTGCCGCTGTTACTTCGCTACTCCAGCGGCCTCTGTTGGCCTCCCCCCTTCCCAGGACTCCTTTGCTCACCAAGCTCAGAGGGGGGCCCTAGTAGCCGCGGCTCCTCTGGCGGACGGGGTTCATCCCGGTTCCTCTGCTCTCACTGTGGTCGTACTGGCCATACTGTTGACCGCTGCTGGCAGAAACATCCTCATCTTCGCCCTTCCGGTGATGCTCCTTCTTCGGCCTCCGCCTCTTCTCGGCCGTCTACCTCTGTGGCCACGACGTCAGGTAGTGCCCACGTCGTTACCCAAGGTAAATGGCTGATTGACTCCGGTGCCACAAATCATATGACGGGCAACCCTCATTGCTTCTCCCGTCTTGAGACCCATGACCGCTTACCCCCGGTTCGTGTGGCGGATGGTTCCCCGTCCCCGGTTCATGGGACGGGCATGGTTCAACTCACCCCGTCTCTTTGCTTGGAGGATACCCTCTATGTCCCGAAGTTCCCGTGCAATTTGTTATCAGTTACTACTTTATGCCGGCAACTTCAGTGCTCCGTCTTATTCACTCCCACTACTTGTTCTTTTCAGGACCCGAGGACCCAGCGGACGATTGCTACTGGGACTGAGAGAGGCGGCCTCTACTTCCTCGACGATGTTTCCACTCTATCTGCCTACTCCTCCTCCACCGATCTCCTTCAGTGGCATCTTCATCTTGGACATCCTCCTCCTCGGCTTCTTCGCCAGCTTCTGCCCCACTTACCTCCTACCAGTTCTCCGCTCAACTGTGATGCATGTCAGCTTGGCAAACATCATCGCTCCTCCTTCCCACCGAAGCAAGGCCATGGCTCCTCTCGCATATTTGATCTTATTCATTCTGATGTATGGGGTCCTGCTCCTACCCTCACAGTTGGTCGGGGCAGTTCCTATTTTGTCACTTTTATCGATGATTTTTCTCGATGTACCTGGGTGTATCTGTTAAAAGATCGCTCTGAACTATTTTCTGTTTGGCAATCATTTTACTTTATGATTAAGACTCAATTTGCTATTTCTATTAAAGTCTTACGTTCTGATAATGCCAAGGAATATCTGACTCATGAGTTCTCCGCGTTCTTTCACCAACATGGCCTCCTTCATCAAACGACTTGTGTTTACACCTCCCAACAGAATGGGGTGGCGGAGCGTAAAAACCGTCACCTGCTTGATGTTGCTCGTACTCTCATGACGCAGATGCACGTCCCTCGCTCCTACTGGGGCTACGCTGTGCTCCTCGCCTGCTATCTCATCAATCGCCTTCCCTCCACGGTTCTCCACGGCCAGACTCCCTTCTCCCTTCTCTACCCCCACCAGGAACCTTTTCCTCTTCCTCTCTGTGTCTTTGGCTGTACAGCCTTTGTTCACGCTCCCTCCGCTACCCGCGACAAGCTTTCCCCCCGTTCCACCAAGTGTGTCTTTTTGGGGTACTCTACCACTCAAAAAGGCTATTGCTGCTTTGACCCCCTTCTCCGCAAGCAGTTTGTCTCCGCGGATGTGACTTTTTTTGAAAATGCTTCCTATTTCTCTCCTCCCTCTTCTCTTCCTTCTGATATCTTCGTTCCTTCCACACCTCTCGACGTTTTCCCACCTTCGTCTCCTCCTCCACCGACTCCTTCCCAGTCCGTCTCCCCACCCACCCCTCCACCCTCCTCTCCGCTGCCGCCTCTCTCTAGTCCCGGGCCAGCCTTCTCCGCCACGGACGCTCCGGTCGCTGACGCTCCCATCGCTGACGCTCTCGTTGACCTGGATGTTCCCATTTCCCTTCGCAAAGGGGTGCGGGCATGTACTCAACACCCGCTCACAGCTGTTGTTTCCTATGATCAGCGTTCTCCTTCTCGCAGGTGTTTTGCCTTGGCTATCTCTGCTACTTCTACTCCCCGTACCTACCAGGAGGCTCTTGCTCTCCCTCATTGGAAGTCTGCCATGGATGAGGAGATGGCTACTCTTACTGAACGGGGTACCTGGACCCTGGTTCCTCCTCCCGTGGGCACTGATGTGGTTGGCTGTCGCTGGGTCTTCATTGTGAAGTTTCGCCCCGACGGCACTGTGGATCGCTACAAAGCCCGGCTGGTGGCCAAGGGCTTCACTCAGACTTACGGCGTTGATTACTTTGATACCTTCTCTCTGGTTGCTCGCCTCAGCACCATCCGGGTTCTCTTTTCTGTGACTGTTAACCGGGCTTGGGCTATTTCCCAGCTTGATGTGAAGAATGCCTTTCTTTATGGCGATCTTCAGGAGGACGTCTATATGGAGCAACCTCCTGGGTATGTTGCTTAGGGGGAGACATGTGTATGTCATTTGAAGAAGGCCATTTATGGCCTAAAGCAGAGCCCTCGGGCATGGTTCGACAAATTCAGTGGTATTGTGGCTACCATCGGCTTTCAAAGGAGTTCGGCCGATCACTCCTTATTCATTCGCAAAACGGCCTCGGGACTGGTGGTTTTGGCCGTATATGTGGATGATATTCTCCTTACTGGCGATGACCGAGATGGGGTGGACTTGACGAAGAAGCACCTCCGTCAGCACTTGGTCACGAAGGATATGGGCTCCCCAAAATACTTTTTGGGGATAGAAATCTCTCGGAAACTTGACTCCTTGGTTCTCTCTCAACGGAAGTATGCCCTTGATCTTCTACGAGAAGCAGGATTGACAGGTGCCAAACCAGCTCATTTTTCCATGGCTGTTGGAGAAGACAAAACGTGGATGGATGCTCTTCTATCTGATGTCACAAGGTACAGACGTTTGGTAGGCAAACTCATCTATCTCACGGTGACTAGACCCGACATCGCCTATGTTGTAGGCAAGGTCAGTCAGTTTATGCAAGCTCCCAGGGAGTGCCATCTTCAGTCCGCCCTGAAGATTTTAGAGTATATCAAAGCAGCACCAGGCAGAGGGTTACTCTTTCAGAAGAATGGTCATCTGAGGGTTGAGGCCTACTCAGATTCAAGTTACGCGGATGACAAAGGCGATCGTAAATCCACATCAGGTTTTTGTACCTTTGTTGGAGGTAATCTCGTGAGTTGGAAGAGCAAGAAACAGTCTGTTGTCTCCAGATCCAGTGCCGAAGCCGAATACCGGAGTATGGCGTCAACCACGTGTGAGTTAAAGTGGTTGCGGGCTCTCATGCTTGACCTGGGCGAGGTATATGACTGTCCTCTCCCTATGTTCTGTGACAACAAGGCCGCTATACACATATCCAGAAATCCGGTCTTCCATGAGAGAACAAAGCATATAGAGGTTGACTGTCACTTCATTCGGGAAGAGATTTTGAAGAAACAGATTTGTACTCCTTTTGTCACCTCTGACAAGGAATTGGCAGATATCTTCACCAAGCCGGTTTCTACTTCCTTCTTCCGCATTTGTGACAAGCTGGGCATGATTGATATCTATGCTCCAGCTTGAGGGGGAGTGTTGAAGTATTAGACCGGGCGGCTTAGTGGTCTAATCCAGCGGTTTGTTGACCGGGCGGCTTAGCGGTCTGATCCAGCGGTTTGTTGACCGAGCGGTCTGGCGGTCTCACTCTGAAGCCTGGAGACCGGGCGGTCTATCGGTCTACCATTGCGGCCTGTTCTATCCTGCTGGAGTTGCCGAGCGGTTAACCCATCTGTCTAACCGCGCGGCCTGTGCGGTCACCTTTATTCTAGCCGCTCAGTACTGTAAATGTTTAGTCCCACATTGTTTGTATACTCTCTTTCTTATCTCCTCCATTCTATATAAGGGAGGCCATACCTTTGTAAATGATATCTTTTTTGAATAATAAAATTTCGATTATTCAAAAGTTTATCCGCTTGTTCTCTCTTTTTCGCTACTTTCTAACAGACACATTCTTCATTGTGGCGACACTTTCTTCATGTGTTGAGTCTTCTGCTGTGTGTCGACACATTCTTCATTATGTCGACACATATACTTAGACTCTGTTGAAATTTGCTGAGTGTCGACACAGCCTCCAAGTGTCGACACTTTCTGATGTAGACACAGTTCCTCTGAGTGTCGACACTACTTCTAAGTGTCGACACAGCTTCACTGGACTTTTCTTCATTGAGTGTCGACACTTTCTGTCTGGTGTCGACTCTGCATCTCTGGTGTCGACACAATTACTCCAAGTGTCGACACTGCTTGTCTGGGTGTCGACACAAGTCTTCTTAAGTGTCGACACTTTCCTTCCGGGTGTCGATACAGGACTTAGAAACTTTTCATCTTTCCCTGCAAATACTTAACCTGCACAAGGTAACTCAAAATACATCAAATACATTTTGATGTATATCATTGAGTAGGGTGAGGCTTCTTCAAATCAGGTACATTTAAACCAATGTACCCAACAAAAGGTCTTGCTGGGCAAGCACACTGCCCATGACTATATCACCAGGCATCAATTCCCGGTCATATGTGCAGTGGTCAATAAGAAGAAAGTGGATTGGGCACAGATCATTTTTGATCTTATTAAGAAAAAGTGTAATAAAAAGGAAGTTTGCTTTGGAAGGATCCTGGGGATCTTCCTGAAGGAGAATGATTCTAAATCCCTGGTCTAACAGACCATATTCATTAATGCCAGCAAGAGGCTCACATGCACCTTGTTTGGCAGGTGGGAGAGGACCATTACCAAGCCATCTAAGGCTTCAACCTCTTCCATCCCAGCTTTTGAAAGCACCAGGGATGTAAGAGCCACTCCCCACCCTACTGAAGAGATCATCCCCACACCTCCATCCTTTCCAGCAACTCAACAACCACAACAACTACAACAATAAATTCCACCACATCAACAACCAACACACTCTGTCCCTATTCCTACTACAATGACATCTTCTGCCACCTCTCCACCCCTAGATGTTACCAACATCCCCTCATCTCCTACTCAGGAATACCATCAACCCACTCCACCTCAATCACCCCAATCCCCAAATGATTTACCAGCCCCAACACCACCATCATCTCCTCTTCCATCTCATCTATCCTCCATTCCAACTTTTGATCTTCTGACTTCCACCCTCAACTCTCCCTCCCCCTCCAGATTCACACATGCTAGATGCCATCCCTCCATCATCTCCAACATCTCCCATCCATCCAAATGTCTCCACCCAACATTCTACTGAACCATCTGCCACTCTACCTCTGGACCCCTCCACCATTTCTTCTATCATTGCTCTCATAACACCCCTCCTCAAATCAATAATAGCAGAGGCCATTACACCTCTTGCTACTTCTATCTCCACTCTTTCTGCTCAACTTTCTGTCTTCACTGCTGCCCCTCTTCATTCAGGGGCCTGGCTCCAGTTTTTACTGAAACCAGGCAGGGGGAGATGCTTGATGAAGAAACTACAGTAGCTCCAGTAGCAACAACAATTCAAGCAGCAGCTCCAGCTCCAGCAATGACAAAGGTAGCAACAGCAGCAGTAGGTGATACAAATTATACTGATACAGATTTACTTGATTTAATTCAATTCATTGATATTGACATGGACTTAGAAGAGTCAGTACCAGAGGACATTATTACTGGTGGTGATTTCATCATTAATCTCACAGTAAATTTAGATAATTTGTTAAAACATTTTGATATTGCATTGTTCAGATGTCCTATAGTAGAGTATACTAATCCATTCTTGGCTATTGTATCATATACTTCCCTAGTAAGTCCTCAAGTTGCAAAGCAACTTAGTGATAGTTTTGTTGTTCCTAAGCCCATAGTCATTCCAACTTCCCCAACAATGTCTTCTGCACCCAGTTATATCATGGATGACTCTCCATTACCAGATCTGGATGACTTGATCCTGGCTGATATTGAAGAAGAAGAAAAGGCAGCTGCTGAAAGCATTGTCAGAATCAGCTCTCCAGCCTCTCCTGTGGCTTCTCCAGTTCTTGTTGAAGTTCCTGCTCAAGCTCTTTCTCTACCTCCAGCTCCTGAAAAGTCTATCATTTCTGCTGAGGCTCTAAAAGCTCTAAATGACTTATATGATAACCCTTAGGGATCTGATAATGATGATGATGAGGATGAGGATGAAGATTCTGATGATGAACCCAAGAGGAAGCAAGTATCCAAGAAAAGAAAAGCCCCTCCTCCTCCTGCTCCAAAGCCAAATCCAAACAATGACACTCCCTATTATATTCTCCAAAAGATAACTCCATACATAGGGATGTCATCTTGGATGTGGTTATCCAAAAATCAGCAGAAGGAGAGGAAGAAAAGTAGAAGGTACTCTCCTCCTCCAGTTCAAAGATTCAGAAAAGATCCACCTCCTCCACCTCCTCCAGCTACTGGTGCTTCAGACACAACTTCTCAAAGATCTGCCCTTGTTCAAATATATCAGAGACACCATGGGAGATCATCTTCTGAAAGTAGCCAACACAGGCAATATTCTTCAGGAAAGCAGCATCAATAGTAACAACAACATCAATAATAACAACAACAATTCACTGAACATCAACTAGCTGAAAGCTCTAAAAGACCATCCTCTCCTCCTGTTCCTTTTGAAGATCCAGAGACAGCTACTACTGCTACAATGTACAAGTTTCGGGAACTAGTAGGCCTTTCCATGATTAATAAGGCCAAAGCTGAAGGAAAGGATCCCTCTGAATACACTACCATGTCAAAGTACAGGAAAGAGGAACTTAAGAGATTTGAGAAAGCAAACAAAATCTTCAATGTTGATGACTACATGAAGTTGCACCCAGAAGCAGTTGCCCCAGAGCCACATCTTTGAAGATTAGATGGCCTGCTGACATGACCATGACAAAAGTGCAAGCTTCAGATCCAAAAAGAGAGATTGTGTTTACAAAGCCTGGAGAGAAGGGCAAGCAAGAAATGCCAAATGAAAAGAAACAGAAGAAGTAAATTTTGAACTCTTTTATTATCCATAACTGCTCTATATTCTGAACAAAGCTTATGTATATATATCTGTTGCATGTGTTATAGATATCTGCCAGATATATGCTTTTTCTGCTTTGTTTATTTTCTGTTTGAGTATTGAGTCTGTAATTAGTGACCTCACCCAAGTAGGGGGAGATTGTTGGATCCCTAGTTTGATTTAGGCTCGGTTCACTAAGTTACTAAGCTAGAATCATTTGACCCAACATATATAGCCAGGGTCATAGTTGTGTCCTAGAGTCTAGGCCAAGTCCTTAGT
The DNA here is from genome assembly GCA_039583875.1 of Platanthera guangdongensis. NCBI lineage: Eukaryota > Viridiplantae > Streptophyta > Magnoliopsida > Asparagales > Orchidaceae > Platanthera > Platanthera guangdongensis. Next base: position 100,220,041 of record CM077159.1, read on the forward strand.
AACAACATCACATGGACCAGCCATCATCAGACTGCCAGAGACTCAAAGACTTAGGCTCCGTTTGGTTGGGCTGTTGCTGATGGAAAGCTGCTGATGAACTGTTGCTGATAGAAAAAGTGCTGATTCTGGAAAACAGAGTTTTGTTAAAAAGTTATTTGGATACAAAACGGAGTTTTGAGTGAAATTTTTTTTCCTAATAAAATAACCTGTTTTCCTGAATGCAAAATGTTTTCTAATGCAAATGTTAAGCAATTTTGTTCATCCTGAATTTTCCTGTAATTTTCAGATTTGAAACAAACTGTAATCCGTGAGCTAGGAAGTAGTAATTTGAAGTGCTTCATGATTTAAAATTCGTTCCAAATCTGCTGCAGCTAATCTAGTATTCGAATTCTCGTGAATCTGTGGTTGTTTTAAATCCATACCTCTGTTTCACTTCCACATCTCCTGAATGTTCAATGCATACAAGCTAAATAGAAAATTTATTTCAAAAAAATTACTCCAGATCAGAGGAAGGAGGATCTAATAGAAATTAGTGAAAACTGTGTATAACAGCTAGAATATTGTTTACAGATCCCGATCAAGGATGAGAGAAATACCAAATCAAATCCAAACAGAGCAAATCCGTATCAAGAGAGAGATCGAGTGCGTGAGGACCATGAGAATTCGGAATGCAGGGCGAGGAAGGAGATACGAGGAGAGGTGCGTGAGGAGAGCGATCTTCCCCTCTTTCTCGTCGCGCTCCGCTCATCGTGAGGATCTCGAGCTCTCGACGTGCGGAGCTCGCCGCGGTTGCGGCGTGCGGAGCTCGCCCCGGTTGCGGCGTGCGGAGCTCGAGCTCTAGGGTTGCGGGAGAACGCCACGGTTGCGGCTGAACGCGACATTTTACAGCGGATCGTGATCAATAGGAAACCGCGGAAATTTAGAACCGGCGGTTCTTGAAACAGCAACGCCAAACATAACTTATGCATAAAATTGAGGTGCGGTTCAAACGCACCGGAGGCAAAAAGCCCAACCAAATGCTACCTTAGAGATTTTCAAGAGACCAAGTAAAATGAGTTTGACGTTCGTCGAACTCAGGTCAACGATTTTCGTGCTCAGCTCGACGATCTCAGAGAAAATTCTCTGAGCTGAGCTCAATGAACTCTATTCTTTAGTCGACGAAAACTTGGACACTACAACAACACTTCAAGTTCAGAAAACATCAAGATATTCTAAGTCCTTAGAATCAGACTTTGGTCGACGAACTTAGTTCTCCGCTCGACGAACTCTATTCTTTAGTCGACGATATTTGGTCTACCTTCTGCATTCTATCCAAGACTATGTTCTCTAGACTCAGGTCGACGAACTTAGTTCTCTGCCCGACAATTTTTGGATTCTCTACTTCAACTTCTTAAATCCAGTAGCTTCTCATATTTTTCTAAGTCCATATTCATCTTCAGTCGATGAATTCCAGATTCTCAGCTCGACGAACTTTGACCACTTTGGCTAGAGTTATCCAACAACAATTAGTGGTCCTCAGCTCGACGAAATCAAATTCTTAGGTCGACGATTTCTGGACACTTCAACTCTTTCATTTCAGAAGCATCTGTGTATATTCTTAAGTCCGAAATCAACTTCAGTCGACGAATTCTAGATTCTCAGCTCGACGAACTTTGACCACTTTGGCTAGAGTTATCCAGCAACAATTAGTGGTCCTCAGCTCGATGAAATCAAATTCTTAGGTCGACGATTTCTGGACACTTCAACTCTTTCATTTCAGAAGCATCTGTGTATATTCTTAAGTCCGAAATCAACTCCAGTCGACGAAGCCAGTTATCAGCTCGACGAACTTCAGACATAGAAAAGGCAAAGTTTCTGAAGCGTACAGTTCTATTATCTGATCGATGATCTTGGAACTCAGCTCGACGAACAGAAGTTATCTGATCGACGAACAGAGCAACTCAGCTCAACGAACTGTGGACTCAGCTCGACGATTTCTGTCATCTGTTCGACGATTCCAGACTTAGTATTTCTTTCCTTTGTCCTCATTCTATGAAATAATTTCTGAATGATTAATGATAAAATATTCTCTGAATATTACCGTTGGACGGTGCATTCATCACGACTTTCATCAGAATTATTGCCTTCCATTTTTCCAAGGGTCAGTTGGGGAAATAAATCAATGCAGTTTATTCTCTAGGCCATCAACATTGATTGCAGCAGAAGAATTAAAATTTCGAAAGACAAATTCCTTCAGTACATATAAAAGAGATTTTTCTCTTTTCCTGGATATAAAGAAGAACACAGTACACACAAGAACACAGACACATAGAGAATCACAGTCAGTGTGTCTTCGAGAGTTTTCTCTGCTCCATCATACTTTCACAGCTTTTTGATACAGAAAAGAAGCCCTAGGTCAGAAGCAGATCAGCTATTAAAGAAGAAGAACAATCAATCTAAATCAAGAGTCTTCTTTCTTCATCTCTCCAGGAAAATTCAAAGGACAACAACTACTCCATCTGTCAAGAAGTTCCTGCAGATTTCTCTGATAAAGGCTTAAAGACTGAAGGCCTATCACCCTGCAGCAAAGCTCCATATTTCCCTGAACTATTCTACATCTCAGGGGGAGCTACTTGCTAATATTATATCCACTTATCTTCTCTCTGATTGTTGACAGAGAAGACACCATCACCTCTCACCCCTCTCTGTATAAAAGGGTCTTCATCTCCCTTCAAAAGTGATTCTTGGTTACAAGTCACCTGACTAAAAGACTTGAGTTTTTGTTTTTGAGCACCTGATCAAAAGCTCATTGGTGTCAGGCACCTGATCAAAAATTTGAGTGGATTCCTACCATGGTGGTAGAAGAGTGGATGTACCCAGGTTGGGAAACCACTATAAATTTCTTGTGTCGTCTAGTTGCCCTTTCTTTTGTTTCTTGTTGTGGCTGTGATTGTTAGTTAGTTGTTGCTGTGTTTTATCCTTCAATCTATTTCTTACTTGTCTGCAATAGTCAGAAAATTTTATAAGCTTGAAATACTCTATTCACCCCGCCCCCTCTAGAGTATTTATGATCTAACTGCTCACTTTCACCGTGTTTTTACTGGTAGAGGAATTTCTCTTGATGAATATTTCTGTTGATAGTTGTGACTCGTCAAGCAGTTTGGTTGTAACAGAACCTTCTTGGGTTACACTTATGAGGCTACATCAGAATGATGATCCAGACTTGCTACACCTCTATCTTAGAATAGAGAAAGGCGAGTTACCAGACTTTTCCATTGATGACACGAGTACCTTAAAGTACCGCGACAGATTTTGTATCCCTGCCGTCGAGGACATTCTATTTAAGTTGTGTAGTGAGGCGCACGGTTCTATTGTTGCCTACCACCTAGGTTCTACAAAGATGTATCAATACCTAAAGCAGATTGCCTGGTGGTTTGGAATGAAGGGTGATATAGCCAAGTTCGTATCTGAGTGCTTTACTTGTAAGCAAGTCAAGACCGATCATAGAAGGTTGGGAGACAAGTTGATGCCTTTGGATATTCTAAGCTGGAGATAGGAGAGTATTTCCATGGACTTCATTACTGGATTACCGAGATCTCCCTGAGGGCGTGATTCAGTTTGCGTTATTGTTGATAGACTGATGAAGTGTGCCCACTTTGTGCCTTTCAAGATTGACAGAGTTGTACCTGGATGAGATTATTAGGCTACATGGAGTTCCTGTTAGTATTGTGTCAGATCGAGACTCCAGGTTTATGTCTCGCTTTTGGAAAAGCTTACAGGAAGGGTACCGATCTGCGGTACTCCATTGCTTATCATCCGCATACTAATGGTCAAATGAAGCGAGTAAATCAGATCGTGGAGGACATGATAAGATGTTTTATTTTGTACCACGGAGCAGCGTGGGATGAGAGATTCTGATTGATGGAGTTTGCTTATAATAATAACTATCAAGAGAGCTTGCTGATGGCCCAGTTTGAGGCCTTGTATGGGAGACATTGCAAAACTCCCTTGTTTTGGGCTGAAGTTGGTGAGAGATCATTGCTGGGTCCTGAAGCGTTAGAAGAAATGGATATTTTTGTGAGGCATATCATAGAAAAGCTTCGTATAGCTCAGGAGCGTTATGAGAAGAATGCTAATCGTCGAAGGATCGATTTGGAGTTTGCGGTTGTGGAGCTGGTTTTTCTGAAGTTTTCCCTAATGTCTGGCTTTAAGAGATTTGGAAAGAATCATAAGTTGGACCTGAGGTATGTGGGACCTTTTAAGGTGGTTGAGCGTATTGGTGTATCAGCATATAGGCTGGAATTGCCCACAAACTTTCCTGGTGTGCACGACGTGTTTCACGTAAGCCAGTTGCATAAATGTGTGCTCAGCGACTGACAGATTCTTGATGTTGTGCCCCAGTTGGAGCCTAATCTTTCTTATGTTAAGATGCATGTCTGTATTTTGGATACTGAAGATCGAGTGTTGCGGAGGAAAATCATACCAATGGTTAAAGTTTTGTGGCGAAACCAAGACGTGGAAAGCGCCACTTGGGAATTGGAGTCAGCTATGAGGGAGGCTCATCCTCATCTATTCACCTTGTTTATTGGTATGTAATCTTTTCAATAACCCTTGGTTATTTCTTCTTCTTTTGTAATAGAGGTTTTTGTGCGTAAAGTTTCGGGACGAAACTTTATTTTAGGGGGAGTGGCTGTAACGCCCCTAATTTTTCGATATTTGGTTTAATTTGTTATCTGGCGTGTTTATGACGTAAGGGCGTTACGTTGATGCATTTTCGGCTTATGTCGTTGTTAGAGCATGGTTTTAGTCTTAGTTTTTCTATGTGTGGCTGAGTTTAGCCTGTTTGCAAGATTTACTAGCTAGCCGGGTATGTTTTGGTGACTCGATGGAGCCTCTTTGGTAATGCTTGTGTTTTGGTTTCGGGAGGTGTTTGCATTAGTTTGGTTCATCGAATCTTAATTTCGACTACGCCGTTGGATTCGTAGCGTCAGTATTTAGTTGCGGTGTGATTTTCGTAAAAATTCGTGTTGGCGCAAATTTTGGGTCGTTTGAACCATTATGTAATGATAAACTATTATTATAATACTTATATTTCTAAGTATAAATAGCCTTGTGAATAGACAAACCTTATTCATCGTCTTCTTTGGGCAACCGTCGTCCTGTTGCGAAAGAGGGAGAGCGACGAACACTCCTAAGCTTTCGTCACCCGATTTCTGGAGCTTTGGTGCTCGATATCATCGTTGGAGGGTAGAACCAGATAGCTCTCACCTAGATCTACGTTTCTACTCTAAGATTTTCCTGTTTCATGAAATTTTGGGTGTTAGGAATTTCATTTTGACCCTTTTTTGTCCTAAAAAGTTTCAGGAAGTGTTGCTTAGGTGATCTTGCGACCAGATCCTTGAGGAGGAGCGTTTGCGTGGCCGGGTTAGGCGATTTGAGGCAAGTGGTGGTCCCCCCTTGCTTGTTTTTATTTCATATTTTCTTGATTTCCTCCCGGTACAGAAGCTGAATTAGGGTAGGATCTCCTCCTTGTCAAATTCATTTTCTGTAAATCTTGGGGCAAGTGGTGATTTACGCCCTTGCCAAGCTTTCATGTTACTGTTTCTATCCTAGTAGGCCAAATAGTGCTTAGCTTAGCATCAAACTAGTGGTTGTGGTGAGGGAGCATTATTACAGGAGAAATCTCTTCATTTGTGAGCATAACAATAAGTTGTTCTTGTTCTAGGTTTAGATGTTGTCAAATTTTTTTTTATTAATACTATTAATTAAATTATTGAAAAATTAGTGGTTGTTGTAAGTCCATATCCTCTGTTTAGGTAGGATAGCATTTCTGCCAAGTTTTTGTCTTAGGCATTGAGTATAGCCTTAGCACTGATATTCAGTTTTTAGCCCAAGTATAAAAGCGTTGAGTGTGGTGTACACACTCAACGCGGCGTTGAGTGTGTTGAATACACTCAACGCCAATAGATTTTAACGCTAAGTTAAAAGCGTTTAGTGTGTTGTACACACTCAACGCGGTGTTGAGTGTGTTTAAGACACACAACTCCATCCGAATTTAATCTAAGGCAAAAGTGTTGAGTGTGATAACCACACTCAACCGGGCGTTGAGTGTGTTGAATACACTCAACGCCATTGTTTAATGTTGACCCAAGTCTAAAGCGTTGAGTGTGCTGACCACACTCAACGCGGAGTTGAGTGTGTTGAATACACTCAACGCCATCGATTTATTTTGAGCCCGTGTAAAAGCGTTGAGTGGGCTGACTACACTCAACGTGGCATTGAGTGTGTTGAATACACCCAACGCCATCGATAAATTTTGAATTCTAAGTTAAAAGTGTTGAGTGTGCTGAACACACTCAACGCGGCATTGAGTGTGCTGAAAACACTCAACTCGGCGTTGAGTGTGTTGAACACACTCAGTGCCACAGTTTAGTTTTGGCAAGACCAAAGTTAAAAGCGTTGACTGACTGTAATGCACTCAACACGGCGTTGAGTGGACTCAACGCGGCGTTGAGTGAAGCTGGTTAAGCTGAATTATCTGGCTGGCGTCGAGTGCGCTGACTACACTCGATGCGACGTCGAGTGAGTTGACTACACTCGACGCGACGTCGAGTACACTTGACGCTTGTCTGTGGACTTAGTTTTATTCTTGTTGATTTTTGGTACATCACCATTAGGATAGTTTTGCTAAATAAAATTGGTCCAGTGCCTGTTGTTTTCGTCAAATTTGTTCTTAGGCCAATCCTTTTTGGGAGTTGTTCCTGCATTTATTATGAGAATTCCAATGTTTTGGTCATGGGTTTTCTGTGTATTGGCTATGATTGCCGGCATTTTGGCAGATCTTTTGACCCTGATGGGTTATGAATGTGGGTGTGCTGGTGGAGGTGTCTCCCCCCACAGGTGTCGGTTTTTCACCGGTTTGGGAGTGTCAAGATATAAGACCTCTTTTCCTTGGGCCTTTGTGAAGTTTTATTGTGGGTGTGTCGACGAAGGTGTCTTGCCCCACAGGTGCCAGATTATACCGGTGTTTTTGCTCACTAATGTTGAGTTGAGCAATTTCTTACATTTGTATACTTACTTGTAAATGTATCTTATGAAGTTTAATTCTTATTTGCAATTGGTGCAAATCCCTTACCCTTGGATTTGGTAAGTTAATCGTTTACTATAATTTTATTCCTTACTTTGTTGTGGTTTTGTTAGCTATTCTTGGTTTTGGGTTGGTAACACTTTTTGCCTCTTTTGGTTATTGCTACTACCGACCCTTGTTCACCACTTGTATTTTTATTTCTTGCCGAGGTGTTCTTTCTTTGAATGCCTCTAGTTTGGAGCAGTAGCCGGTTGAGCAGCTAAGAGTTTTTGTTTTAGGCTTGTGTTCTGCAGCTGTCTTTTCCTCACCGGTTGTGAGATAGATATTTACTTTTCCTTTAGTTTAGACATACATTTTAGTAGTGGGTTCGTGTCAGGCTTTTGACGCCCACTGGATTTTGTTTAAATGATGAGTACTTGATAGCTGCTAAGCTTTTGTCTATAGGACTGATTGGTTTTACTTGCTCTCTGGGAATATTTATGTTATGTTGCGTGTTAGGTATTTTAACCTATAAAAGCATTACTACTAGTATTTCATACATGTCATCTTTCTAAAACTAAAATGTTATTTTCTAAGTAATGTAAAGACTATTTCTATACTTATAATAAATCTAGAGTCTTGCATATCGCGAGTTGTCCTTTGGGGACGTTGATGCTCGTGTAGGATGTTAATCCAACATAATCAAAGTACTTCCGCAGCGTATAACTATACTTTTACTCATGTACTAGTTGATCCACTGTGCCGAGGGATACGACCATCTAAACTTAAACTAGTTTTTATTTAATAACTTATGGATTTCATATAAAATGTAGAGTTTGGAGTCTTGCTTGAGCGTCTGCAGTTATCCCCTGCACGTCGTGACATCACAGCGCGTATTTTCTCTTACTATGATGTAACTTTAATGTTGAGAAAATACAGGTTTTGACATCTAGTCGCACTCAGTAGCTAAGCACCTATGGATTTGACACATCATGACAAGCATAGACAATGTTCACGGAGAAAACGATCCTAAATCAAACATTATACTTAATCATAGTGCACTATGTTCTAGTAATGTGTGTCGTAAGAGTGAAGACTCTACAGTTTTTTTTGTTTTGGTTTTTATAAATTTTTTTTTGATTTTCTAAAGAAAAGCAATGAAACAAAAAATAAATAATAAAAAGAAATGTTTTTTAAAACAATTAAACAAATCAACCAAAACAAATGAAGAAAATGTAAAAATAAATAGGACAACACGATAGAGTATTATGCATGAGACTAATTACCATGAGGCATAAAGTAACGTTCGTGCAATGAAAGAACAACAATGAGGATGCTCATGACACAATTGACCCATGTAATGTGTCATCACCCTAGCCCCGTACTATATGACAGAATGGCATGAGGAGCTGCACAAGTGCCGTAGGATGGGGTGTTAATCCCATATGCACACACAAGGACCCGCTCAACCTAACACTCGTTCCCCCCAGCACCACGCAAGGACCGACTGTAACCCTTCTCCAGTTAAGGACAAGACGTGAATTACAAGGTAGCGCTCCTAATGCACACAAACCTACGCCCCCGCTATTGTGAGAAACAACTCAGTGAGTCTTGTGTCGTAATTCATATTAACTATGAAGTAATGAATATACTAGCATTGATCATCAGAATTCAGCATGGGAAAGAGTCCTACTGTCGACGATAGAGGTACCGCGGCGCGGTAACACTAAAATATAAAACCGACGGTTCAGGCCGAATTCTTCATTTCGGCTCGTTAACTCTCTCACCTCCACGTATAGTGTTTCTGCCGACACTTCTGAGATCTAGGTAATCTCCTCCCCTTTTCTCTTCTTTTTCAAGTCTGATGAGATTAAAAGTGTAGTTTGTGGAGTCTTACTCGTTTTGGGCATGATCTGTGGTGGTTTCACGAAGTTTTTGAGTTGGATTTAAGTTTTTTTTTGCCATGGATCTTGTTTGTTCTCACGGATCTACCTCAGCTTAAATCTCTTCCCCCTACACATTTTAAGTGAAAATCATGGAAAAACAAGTTTTGGGGGGAGATCCAGCGGAAGAAGATGGAGTGCAGTCCGTCATGCTACCCCGCGGTGGTAGCAGATTACCGCGCCGCAGTAGCCTCCAGAAAACCATTCATTTGGCTTTAATTAATGATTTTTTTCATGGTTTTCTAGGTTATGGCCTGCGTCCACATTTCCCACAATAGACGAGGCAACCATAAGCATCCCGATGATCATCGATATTGATGACTGTTATGCTCACATCTACAGTTACCTAGATCATTCGGGAGTTCTATCCGAGATTTCGACCAGTTCCCCTTTTTCATTTGTGCTTACTTGTGAGTTCTACAACAATCTCAGGGATCCAGCTCACATACAACTGGGCAGAGGAGTACAATCATGTATCGGGACTCAGATTGTGACAATACTCCACGAGTATCTTGAACGGAAGTACGTCTCAACCGCCAATGGGTCGCACCTCGACATCGTTGAGTCCTTAAGATCTAGCTGGAACTGGAGAGATATCAACGAGGTTCTCCATGGTGTGGAGGGATGTCAAGATCTCATCACTACTGTGGACATGCTCATGCCAGATGCCCGCATCATCCAAGACGTTCTGAGTCACTCCCCGATGTTCAAGGCTGGGGATACCAAGAGGATCACGACCCAACTTTTTATGGTGATAGTCTGTATCATGGATGGAAGGGACTTCAACATCTATGATCTCATCCGATCAATGATGAGCAACGCCTATTGGCTTAAATCTCCTGACCGCTACTGTATGAACACTCTGCCTTTGGACGATGTGATCCAGAGTATCCTCATGGAGAAGTACCCTGTCATCGACTGGTCGACGTACCCTATTGACAGCTACCCCCAAATCTACATAGTAGGTGAGATTCCTACTACAGCACGAGCGCGGACACCTGATGCACAACCTCTATTACCCCGTACAAGATCCCTTATGGAAACCAACCAGAACATCTACGGTATGGTGGAGGAGCAAGGGTGGGAAATTAGGCAGACGACGAAGGAGGTGAAAGGCGTGAGGAAGATGCTTAAGAAAGTTATGATTAAGCTCAACATTTTGCCGACTTCTTCTGAGGAGTAGCTTCTGATGTGTTTTTTTTTATTTTTATGCTGTACTAAAACAGGTTGAACACATTTGCCAGTAGTTAGTATATATTATGCGATTAGTTTTATTTCATTTGATTAGTTTGGTGTTAACACCATGCCTATCATGATTTTCTAGCGTTCCGCTTATTTTATGAAACAATCTATCGTGCTAGTTCAAACATATACTAAAAATAGAACAACGTAGTAGAATAGAAAACTAGTGGAAAAATTGAAACTACTGAGCATAACGTGAAGTAAGACATAATGTAGTTCATTTTGGAGCTTACTTCACGCAATGGGTGGATGTTATTTGAGGAAAAATTTAGGTATCCAAGTGAGATCGTGTGTGGCGATCTTCTTGGGTACCCAAACACTGCGTGTCAGCTTATGAGATGGTAATAATAGATGTGCCTTTCAAGTAGTATAGGTGCATTATTTTCAACTACGGGCCTCCATCCATGATTCGTTTTAAGTTTCTGTTTATATTGCAGATTTCCATTAAGATTTCTACGATTCTTTCTGTGATGATCTTCAATTTAATAGTATTGCATTAGAGGTTTAGAAAAGTTGAAGTTATTTTCCAAGTTAGAAGTCTTTGACTTAGCATAGGGACTCATAATGCAGTGATTGTTTAAAGGAGATCTACATTCATTAGCTTTTAGGTAAGGAGTAGTTTATTTTCGCCCATGAGGTTAATTTCTATAATTAAAGATTTCACTTACTTTAGCCAGAGGTTTCATACTCTCTTTGAGTGACACAGTAATTACATGACAGTTCATGTTCAACCTGCTCTCGGGTTTTGCGTGAAGCTTAGGAGTTGTGTTCAGTGAATTCTTAACTATAATTTCTTTGAGCATGTTGATTTTTGTAACTAATTCTTTTTTTAATTTTAAAATTTTGTCTAGACTTATTATACGCGATTGTGTTATTTTAAGAGTGAAGATTAGAGATTCAATGTGGGAATCGTACTTGCTCTTAATTCATCAAAAGTCTCATTTATCTCTCCAATTTCAACTTTATAATCAACACATCTAGCACAATTGTTGTTTAGTAATGAATTTTCTAAACATAATCTCTCATTTTGCTCTTTTGCTAAAAACACTCATTTTCAAGGTCCTTGTATTTTTCTCGTTATTCAGTGCAATTAATACAAGGCGTGGAATAATTATCTAAAGAGCATGTAAGAGGGCTAGGCAAACCACAAGTAGATTCTATGTTGACGTTTGCTTCCAACCTATTATTTTCTAAACATAATTTTAAGTTAATACTCATCAAATTCTTAATTGTATGTTTAGCATTATTTAGCACACACAATGTAGAGATAGAATTACACAAGAAACGAGAATGTGACTGCCTTACAATGCTCCTGGATGAGGCAAGATTGGAGCATAGGGTTTCTTTGACTCCTTTGTGTGTCTCCTCATCCAATGTTGAGATCTCATCTTCCCTTCCCTGTGATGTGGTTGCCATGTCTTTCAACAAGAGCAAGTATTCGTTTGGTTCTTCACTTGGATCCTGGAGAAATAGGCCAGGCTCATCATCTACAGAAATAGTGTTATATTTAGACTCAAGAAATTTTCATACATCATAGGCAGTGGGAAGCGTATAGATGAGTTTAAAAATTTCTTGACCAAGCCCACAAAACAAACTGTTCATAGCTTTAGCTTTTATATGACACTCATAGTTAGTTAATTTATTTGGGGGATTGATACATGTTGTGTTCCATACTTATATGTCTAGTAGTATAAGGAATCTTCCCATAAGTGTCCTCCATTTGTTGTAGTTCACTCATGTAAATAATGGTGGTGCTAACGAATTTTCTGTTTATAGCCTTTCATCCCCACTAGTCGATTCACAATTAGGATTGACCATTATTACCGATGATGAACCATTTTTGAATAACTTGCCTTTGATACCACTTGTTAGATCGTGTGACCAACCTTAGAGGGGGTGAATAACGTTTTGAGCGTTAATTAAAAATTCAAAATATATTTGTCCAGAAAAACTAGTTCTGGAAGCTACCACGGGGAGCTAGCTTGCTAGCGAATGGCGGCAAGTCACAGACCTCATTTTCCTTGGCAAATTTCTTCTTGGAGAGATATACCCGCTTTGAAGATCTACTAGAGAATAACCAGGATGATATACGCAAAAATAAGAACATAAGAAACTTTATTCAATCAAAATCAAAAGGTGGTTTACAATTACAAAAGTTTGATATATGTGACGCCGGAGATCGGAGTCGGTGAAGGAAGAAACTCTTTTGGTTTTCTATACCGACCCACTACCCGGACCGATTGGCTCTCTCCCTTCCCTCCAAGAAAGGTCTTCGATCCGACAATTCAACTTCCCGCAAGGAAGTGTCTTAGAGACCCGCTAGATCCCGTGATCTAGACGTCCCTTCCCTGGGATGATTTCTCACGGAATCCTCCCCGGATTCCGACGACCTTTACCAGTCGATTTCCCTTACCACAAGAATACATAAAAGAAGAAAATACAAAAAGTATAAAAAGACTAAGGATTGAATCTCCCTCAAGATGATTTCTCCGTTGAGCAATCCCTGATCGGTGCTAGATATCTTTGTGTGCTTGCAACCGATCAACTCCTCGTAGTTGTTGTAGTCCTTGGCTCGATGGTGATCTTCGTGCGTGAACGGGAGAGAGGCGATTTTCTCTTCCTTTGACAGAGACGATGTTTCGCTGCTCTAGAGGCGGCACATGAACCCTAGGCTTGAGAATCAGTGTCTCCTTATGTTTGGAATGAAAAATGAAGCCTTTTATATGTTTTTTGAAAATAGACTACCACCAGCGGTAATGCTAGCACCCGACAGTAGGTTGACGGGCTTGATGCTGACAGCTGTCCTACAAATATGGAAAAATATTCAAAAAGAATATATTCCTCTTTTTTGTGCTAGCGCCGCACGATACTATTTTGTCGCCTTGCGTTATCTTAGGGGTTTTGACAAATATATCTCGATGATCGTTGAGTGCACTAATGTTGCGCAGTTGGAAGCTAGCATTACGCGGTAGGTTCAAGAGCGCCTGTTCAGATTAAATATAGAATCTACCACGGATGGTAGTGCTAGTGTCGCGCGGTAGAATCCCAAGTGCCTTGTCAATTTAATCCAGTCTGCCGCCCGATGATAAAGGCTATGACGTAGTGGTAGGTGTTAGAATGGAGTTCCTCGCTTTACTTGATCCTATAAACCTACACACTATACCAAACAGTTGCTGAGGGTGCCGGGTTTGGTATAAGGACCTCATCTGAGGAAATGTGAACCGTCGTCTCCAACACAACTGTCTCTTTAGTGGGGTCCCCCTGCGAGTGATCAGAATAGTCACGGACTAGTACTCTAATAAGTAGTAAATGAGATAACGTTCCATGAACCTATGACCCGTCGAGAAGCGCAAGACCAAGGACATGTGCTAAGGGTGCCGGGTTTGGTGGAAGGACCTCACCTGATGTCTTGGCGGGTTCAACCTTCTCAACCTTCTTTTGCTTGAGAGGCAAATGTATAGATTTACGCGAGAGCCAAAACATAAGCTTGGTAATGTCGGACCTATTCTGCACACACACAACAGCCATACGATCACGGACGTCCTGCATAAGAGACATCTTGAGTCAGAGATAGAAGAAAAAATATAAGGAATAGGTTGGCAAGGTGCTCTCCAAATGCCCCCCCCCCCCCATGGGGAGGGGGGAGGGGGTATATATAGCACAAAGGAGGGACCCACCAAGAGATTCCCTCAAAAGAGGACTCCACTTGCCGAATACTTGGGGTTGGACTTTTCTTTCCAAGATTGGGAAAATCTCGTAAAGAGAGGATAATGTACAACCCCGTATTCACTGAGTGGGTCCCTTAGAGCATAATCAAGGTAGAAGGGGCAGTTAGACGGTCGAGTGGGGTGGAACCCCTCCCCTACTTCCGTAGGCCAAGATGCTAAGAGCGTGGTGGCAAGTGGGGCACTCAGTCCTACACTCGCCCCAGGATCGAGGCAGGGTAGAGGAGAGTGGGGTAACCAGGCTCGCATTCGCCCAGGACCACGAGTTAGCAATGATTGTCAGCCTCATTCAGGCACTCGCCAACCCAGGCAAGTGGAAGTAGTACAAACCACTCGCTTAGCAGTGATTTTACCAGGATACCCATATTGGCCTGCTAATAGCCTCTCCCAATAGTGAATTTCATTGTTAGCAGACCACTTTATGTTGTGTATATAGAATGAAGAGGCGGGATTGCGCTATTAACAGACCAGACTTGGAATACTATAAATAGACCCATGAGGGCACCTTTGAGGGGATCCTTTTTATATCTTTGACATCATCCTGCTCGGGTCATCTTTGAGTTGATTTCAAGTGCCCTCCAAGGTGCCTAGCTCAACATTTGATTAGGAGGAGAAGCTCTCTTTAGTCTTTTAGGTGTGTGGTGAGACCTCCAAGTTGTAGCCCAGCATCTGATCTTAGTTGTCAGCTAACAATCAAGGGCTCTTACTTAAGATAAGTAGGTGTAGGCTAACCCCATGTGGGTCTGAACTCTTCTTGAGACCGATCTTCGATTTCAACAATCGTAAACCCATTAACATATAACTAACTCTTATACGAAGGTTATATGTTAGTGAAACAAGACAGAATTGCTTTTGAAATTCTTATTGTGAATCAATTAACATAAAACTAACCTTCATACGATGGATATATGTTAATGGAACATGCAGATATGTATGTTTTGATGGAAATGATGCTTATTCAAGCCATGCACATCGAGATCTCGTGACTCATCACAACTCCCTATGTGAACAAAGTTTGACGGTTTCTCTTCTAGCAAGGTAGCGAACCTTGCAGGCCTCACCGATGTGTCCGTCAGTGACAGTGTCAGGTTCTGCCACTTCTGGGCGGGATCATGCAACACTACCTAGGCTGCAATGCACAAAAAGGCATACTCTTGAATGTGATCAATATCCGACGATAATGAAATTTGGCTAATAAGCAGAGGAACCCTGCAAGGATAGAATAAATAACCTCTCAAGGTTCACACTCTCCCTAGAGCCTATATCCATAACCTTCCCGTAGCGGTATGCATATTCTATGGGCATGACTGACCCGCTACAACAATCATATATAATAGTTTACCAGTTTGCACCGTGTGTTGACATAGTTTGACATTTGCTTACAGCAGGGTAGCTATCCCTGCGGGCCTCACTGTCAGGCAAAAAAGTGACAATGGTCGGTCTCTCCACTATTGGGTATGCTCATGCCTCACGATCTAGGCCCTGACATACATTGTGATGTACTCAGGGATATAAACATCATCGTAAAATATTAGTTAACTAGTGGTGGGACCCAGTGCGGTATAAACCTCCCTGGGTTCACACACTCTCTAGTGCCCAATTGTCATTAAACTAGCTACCTAATGGAGGGACCTAATGTAGTTAAAGCCTTTTGGGGGTCGCACACTCCCTAGTGCCCAATGTATAAACTCGTATTCACTGAGTGGGTCCTGTTGCAGAATGGAGGTCGGGCGGTCTGTTGCTGTTCGTAGGTCGGGCGGTCTGGCGGTTTATCTCAGCGACTTGTCTGCCGGGCTGTTGCTGTTTGGCATATGTTACAGTACGAAGGTCGGGCGGTCTGTTGCTGTTTGGTATCCGTGTGGTCTGGCAGTTTATCTCAGGTGACTTGGAGACCGGCGGTCTAGCGGTCTCCTCTGACGGCTTGTTCCTGTGGCAGCTTGTTCTCTCCTTCCAGTGGTTGTCGAGCGGTTAGCCTACTCGTCTAACCGCGCGACTTGTTCAGTCTGTTTATTTGTATAGCCGCATATACTTGTAATTATTTAGTCCCACATTATTTATTTGTAATCTCTCTCATCTCCTCCATTCTATAAAAGGGAGGCTATACCTTTGTAATACTCACCTTTTTTGGAAAATAAAGTTTTTGTTATTCCAATTTCCGGTTTCTTCTTGTCTGTTCGAACATGGTATCAGAGGACTCGATATTTTCCGCCTGATTTTGTACCCTCTTCTGTCGCGCGGTTTGCCCTTCTTCTTGTACTCTGTTCGCGCATCTTCTCTTCTCTTCTTTATCGCTGCCCTTTGTGTGTGCGACCTCTCTTCTCGCTCTATCTCTCTATTCACGACCTGTTTTCGCGATTTCTCTGCTTCTTTTCTCTCCGCGAACTCATTTTAGTTCGCGCGGTCTTCTCCATCTCCTATTTGCGTGGCCTTTCGTTTTAGCTGCTCGACTTTTTTCCCTCTGCTTTGTTATGCTTCTTGGTTGTGGCCTTCCGTTCCGCTGATGTGTTGACACCGTGACCGCTGTAGACCATCGTCTTCTGTCCGCTGCGGCCTTCCTGCTGCACGTCCTATCTTCTCCCCTTCTTGCTGTTCGCGCGGCCTGTCTCTCTCACGCAGATTCTGTGAGCTTTCTCTGTCCGCGCGACCTGTCCGCGCGACTTGTTCCTTTCTTCTCGCTACCTCTTTGCTTCGGCCTGTTCTTATTGCGATGAACTGTGCTTAGTCGCCGCTCCCTCCTTTTCTTATTGCTCTTCTTCTGAAGTCACTGTGACCTGTTGTTAAGTCATCGCGGCCTGTTCTTATTGCTTCGACCTGTGCTTAGTCGTTGCGACCTCCTTTACAAGCCTCGAATTTTATTTCTCTGCTCTCTTCTATGGTCACCTCTTCTTCGAAACCGTCTGCCTCCGTGGTCATGTCTTCTGGTCGTGCCCACGTCACTACTCAAGGAAAATGGCTGATCGACTCTGTTGCTACCAATCATATGACCGATAATCCGCAATGTTTTTCTCTCCTCGAACAACATGATCGGTTGCCCCCGGTCCTTATTGCGGACGGCTCTCCCTCACCGGTCCATGGAACATGAGTGGTTCAAGTCAGTCCGTCTCTTCGCTTGGCGAACACCCTCTACGTGCCCACTTTCCCTTGCAATTTGTTATCTGTTACTTCTCTTTGCAAGCAACTACAATGCTCCATCACATTCACTTCTTCTACTTGTTCTTTTCAGGATCCAGGCTCCAAACGGACGATTGCTACGGGGACAGAGAGTGGCGGCTTCTACTTCCTCGACAATGCTTCCGCACTATCCGCCTTCTCCTCCTTTCCTACTGATCTTCTCCAATGGCACCTTCATCTTGGTCATGCTCCTCCAAGACGTCTTCGTCAGCTTCTGCCCCACCTTCCTCCGCAGAGTCCTCCTCTCAACTGTGATGCATGTTAGCTTGGCAAGCATCACCGCTCCTCCTTCCCACCAAAGCAAGGTCGTGGATTTTCCCGACCATTTTATCTAGTTCACTCTGATATCTGGGGTCCTACTTCTACACTCACCATTGGTCGGGGTAGTTCATATTTTGTAACCTTTATTGATGATTTCTCTCGATGTACGTGGGTGTATCTTTTAAAGGATCGCTGCGAACTATTTTTTGTATGGACATCCTTCTATAATATGATTAAGACTCAGTTTGATGTATCTATTAAAATCTTTCATTCTGACAACACTAATGAATATCTTAGTAATGATTTCTCTTCTTTCTGTATGCAAGATGGTATTATTCATCAAACTAGCCGTGCCTATACCTCACAGCAAAATGGGGTTGCAGAACGTAAAAACCATCACCTCCTTGATGTCGCTCGCACTCTGATGACACAAATTCAGGTTCCTCGCTCCTTTTTGTGCTACACTTTCCTCATCTCTTGTTATCTCTTTAATCAAATTCCGTCCACGGTTATCCATGGTCAAACCCCATTCTCAATTCTCTATCCGGGCAAGAATCTGTTTCCTCTCCCTCTATGTATCTTTGGGTGCACGGCTTTTGTGCACGCTCCTTCCGCCACTCATGACAAACTCGCCCCACGTGCCACCAAGTGTGTCCTTTTGGGTTACTCTACTACTCAGAAAGGCTATTGTTGCTTTGACCCCATTCTTCGTAAACAATATGTATCCGCAGATGTGACCTTCTTCAAAAATGCCTCCTATTTTAATTCTGAATCCTCTCCCTCTCTAGATATTTTTGCTCCTCCTACCATCCCCACCACCACGTCTACTCCCGTCAAGCTTTCTCCACTATCATCTCCACCGTCTCATCCATCTCTCTCTCCCTCTCCACCACTGCTCTCTTCATCCAATCTGTGGCTGTCTCTCTCTACTCCTAGGCCAACTCTCTCTGCCACAGATGCTCCAGTTCCTGCGGAACACGCCGACCTGGATCTTCCCATTGTTCTTCCCAAAGGAGTGCAGACGTGTACCCAACATCCACTAGCTACTATTGTTTCCTATGATCATCTAACTCCTTCTCGCAGAGCGTTTGCCTTGGCTATCTCCGCCAGTGCCACTCCCCGTACCTACCAGGAAGCTCTTGTCGTTCCTCATTGGAAGGCCACCAAGGATGAGGAAATTGCTACCATCACTAAAAGGGGTACCTGGACCCTTGTTCCTCCTCCTTTGGGCACTAATGTTGTTGGCTGCCGCTGGGTATTTATTGTAAAGTTTCATCCAAACGGTAGCGTGGATCGATACAAGGCCCGCTTGGTCGCTAAAGGCTTCACTCAGACTTATGGTGTTGTTTACTTTGACACCTTCTCTCCTGTTACTCGTCTCAACACCATTCAGGTCCTTCTCTCTGTGGCTGTCAACATGGATTAACCCATTTCACAGCCGGATGTTAAGAATGCTTTTCTCTATGGTGATCTTCAGGAAGATGTTTACATGGAGCAACCTCCAGGATATGTTGCTCAGGTGGAGACACGAGTATGTAGGCTGAAGAATGCCATCTATGGCCTAAAATAAAGCCCTCGGGCTTGGTTTGAGAAGTTTAGCGACATTGTTGCGACCATTGGTTTTGTAAGAAGTTCAACCGATCACTCCTTATTCATTCGCAAAACCTCCTCGGGTTTGGTGGTTCTGACTGTATATGTGGATGACATTCTTCTTACTAGAGATGACCAGGCTGGGGTAGCTTTGACAAATAAACACCTCCATTAACACCTGGTCATAAAGGATATGAGCTCCCCAAAATACTTTCTGGGGATTGAAATTTCTAGGAAGCCCAACTCCATGGTTCGTTCCCAATGGAAGTATGCTCTTGATCGGTTGTTCGATGAGAGAAAAACATTGCTGATTGCCGGTCATATGATTGGTAGCACTAGAGTGGATTAGCCATTTTCCTTGAGTAGCAACGTGGGCACGACTAGAATACATGACCATGGAGGCGGACGGTTTCGAAGAAGAGGTGGCCATAGAAGAGACCAGAGAGAGAACAATTTGCGGCTTGTAAAGGAGGGCACGACAACAAGGCATAGGGTGCGACAAGAAGAGGAGGTCGCGACGACTAAGTATAGGCCACTGTAATAAGAACAGGCTGTAGCGACTTAACAACAGGTCACAACGACTTAAGAAGAAAAACAATTAGAAAAGGATGGCACGACGACTAAGCACAGGTCGCAGCAAGAAGAACATGTCGAATCAGAGAGGTAGCGAGAAGAAAGGAACAAGCTGCGCGGACAGGTCGTGCGGACAGAGAAAGCTCACAGAATCCGCGTGAGAGAGACATGTCGCGTGAACTACAAGAATGGGAGAAGACAGGACGTGCGGCTAGGAAGGCCGCAGCGAACAAAAGATGTGGATTTGCAGCGGTCACGGTGTCAACACACTAGTGGCAAGGAAGGCCATGACCAAGAAGCTGAACAAAGAAGAGGGAAAGAAGTCGGGCGGCTAAAAAGAAGGTCGCGCGAACAGGAGATGGAGAAGATCGCGCAAACTGAAAGGAGTTCGCGGAGAGAAAAGAGGCAGAGAAACCTGTTGGGTATTGTATCCACAATTACCTGGATTTGAGGAAGCCACATGTCAAGCTAAGATGAATTCACAATGTATTTGATAAAATATTTCAAGTTGTGCTTGCAGTTATTCCACGCTAAGTGCACACCAATGTCAGGGTGCAGTAGGTCAATATACACGGGTCTGCACGACGTAATCTCTCGTTGAGCAGATCAGTGTGTTGGCCTACGTGTACTCTCTCTATTGGAGTGCACTTACTTTCAAGTACAGGGTTGTGTTTATGCAAGAGCAGACAAGGAGCAAGGATGAGTCAAAGAGCAGCTCAGAGGCGTAAGACGAAAAATCATCCAAGTAAGAATCGACGAGAATCACCAAGTGATTCTCGCCGATTCGGCGAGAATCACTAGTGATTC
The DNA here is from genome assembly GCA_039583875.1 of Platanthera guangdongensis. Taxonomy (NCBI): domain Eukaryota; kingdom Viridiplantae; phylum Streptophyta; class Magnoliopsida; order Asparagales; family Orchidaceae; genus Platanthera; species Platanthera guangdongensis. The sequence goes on from CM077159.1 coordinate 100,240,398, forward strand.
TCGCCGAATCGTCGAGAATCACTGGCTAATTCTCGCCGGCTAAATCAGAGTGCAATCAAGTCAAATTCGACGAGAATCACTTTGTGATTCTCGACGAATCGTCGAGAATCACAAAGTGATTCTCGTCGAATTTGACTTGATTGCACTCTGATTTAGCCGGCGAGAATTAGCCAGTGATTCTCGACGATTCGGTGAGAATCACTGGCTGATTCTCGCCGGCTAAATCAGAGTGCAATCAAGTCAAATTCGACGAGAATCACTTTGTGATTCTCGACGAATCGTCGAGAATCACTTTGTGATTCTCACCGAATCATCGAGAATCACCCTTGATTCTCGACGATTCGACGAGAATCACAGGTGATTCTCGCCGATTTTGACTTGGGCGATTTTCTGGAACTCCCTGAACCGGACTCTGTCGCTGGCACTGCTTTGAACCGGAGTTAGGGTTTCTTCTGGTGGGACCCACAACGGTCATCTTGAAGTTGTCTACAGTATAAATACAGGCGTATTTTTGAACAGTAAAAATGACGGAAAAAATATATGAAGCCGAGCCGCGACGTGACCTAGATCGCGATTTCCGCTCCGCCGCTGCCGTCGTCGCCGCTCGAGCAAGTTGGTCGCCGGTCTTGATCGTGGTTTCTTCCAGATCTTCCGGCGACAGAAGCTTAGCCAAGCTTAGAGTCTCACGCGTCTAACCGGAGATCCTTTGTCTCTTGATTTGTTGATCGGGAAAACCTTCCCCGTCCGAATCGATTGAGACGATCGATCCTAGTGTGACCGTTGGAAGACCTAGCTAGCTTTGCTACGAAGTTTGGATCTCCAAAGTACAGTAGCCGCACACCGTTGTCGCCGCCGATCCCGTGAACTAAGCCGCCGCCCATCTTGCCGCCACCGATTCCGGGGAGATTCTCTCCAAGAGAGATCTAGGGTTGTGGACTCTTCGTGGACTTCAAGAACACGTCGTCAACGAAGAGGGACACCTTGGTCTCCAAAAGTAGTTTGTATTTCTTGTACATTCTAGTTCATTTTTGTTGTAAAGGAACGTTGGTTCCGAGTTGTAAGGGTTGGGTGCAACCCGCGTTGTGGGAGTGTTGTCTCCTACGTGTGGAAGAGTTCCTTCCGAGAGTGCAAGGATTGGATTTCAATCCTGTTGGTGAAGTGACTGAGTCGTCCCTTGTTGGGAGATAGGTCGAAGGGGGAAAGTGGATGTACCCAAATCGGGGAACCACTATAAATTGTTTGTGTACCTTCTTTGCTGTGTTGTTTTATTTTCGTGTGCAGGTACAATCTTAATTCCGCAAAAACGCTGCACGTCACCTATTCCCCCCCCCCCCCTATAGGTGAAGCTTGTTGACACTAGGTGAACTTTCAAGTGGTATCAGAGCCAGGTTACTCATCAAAAAGGTTTACACCTTGAGTAGAATCCTGCCACCAGTGTCAGAAGCATGGAGCTGGATCATGAGATATCGCCACTAAGAGTTCCCACATGCACAAAGGAGTATTATCCCGTCTGGAAGATGAGAGTGTCGTATCACTTGGAGGCTATCGATACTCGAGCATCTTTCATCCTGGAAGAGGGTCCTTTTATTCCTATGAAGACCTCCACCTCTGGAAAGAATATCCAAGTGCCCAAGTGCATTGCTAAGATGTTAGAGACGGAACTCTCATTATTTAATCTGGACAAGATGATTCGTCAGATTATCATGGATATCTGGTATGAACCTTCTCGCTCCAGATTGGAAAAATATGGGACGGCCAAATCTATGTGGGTGATGATCTCAGAGCTGATGGGGGGATCAAAGAAAGCTGGAATCTGCTGTCAACTAGAGGATGAAGCCTATGTTGGTGTCCTCGCCTCTGAAGATGAAGGCAAGGATCAATCGGACAGCATCAGAGCTCCAGTGTCCGTGTCAGAGACTGAAGAGGCCAGTGAGGAAAGCAGCTCTGATGAGGATGAAACAACGGTCACTGGCTCTAATGACAATAACACTAAAGAGCAGGTAATTTCTTCATCTTGCCCCGTCTCTCATGAAGTTTCTGAAGACAGGAACTGTTTCCCTTCAGAAAATCTTGATTCTCTGAAGAGAGCCCTTCAGAAAAGCAACCTACTTGTTGAAGAACAAGCTCAGGAGATTGCTCGATTAAAGATCTTGTTGGTTCTCCAATTGGCATCCAACAAGGTCAAGGACTCTAAAATCTCTGATCTAGAGAGTAGTCTAGAGAATGAGAAAAGGGTAGTATCTAACTTTTCCAAAGTTGATGCTATGAAGAGAAAGGTAGAAAATGGGTGGATCTCCCGAATTATCAATTCGTGGAGAAATGGGGAAACAGTATTCCGATCCCCCACTCCAAGTAGGAAGGCTACTCATCATGCCTTCAGGTATGATCACAGGAATAATCGTGATCACTGCAAGGGTGATCTGTCCTCATGTGGAGACACCCATAGTGCAAGGGCCGTCATGGCCACCCATGAGAGAATACCTAAGGCTCCTTCTGAGCTCTTTGTATTCTCGGCCACTGCCCATACTCGGCATGAATCGGCTGGTATCAGCTCTCAGAACTCTTCTCTCCACCCAAGGACACAGGAAAGGGGGGTTAGAAGTCATGCTGTAAGTTCTCATGGGGCCTCAGGAAGGGGGCTGTCTGAAAGGAAGACACCACCTCCCAGACCTCGTGACGCTCGCTGCATGCATTCATTCCACCCCTCCACGTGTCACGGTGGAAGAGGCAGTTCTGGGAGCAGATCCAGATCTATCCCGTTTGGACCTAGGCTCATCACTACCTCAGTCACTAGATTAGGTCAGAAACAGAGATACAACATTCACGAGTGTTGGTACTGTGGCAAGGTGGGACACTTTGCCATAGACTGTTGGCACAACCCCTCTGTGTCAAGGGCAAGGGCCTATCCACATCTCCAGGGCAGAGGTAGTCTTCCTGTCAGGATTTCTGAAGGAAGGCAGTCGAGTGTTTATGCTAACAAGAACCTAGGACCCAAAATGTATTGGGTTCCTAAGGTAAAGTAACTCTCTTTTGCAGGGTAGTCTAGGTTCTCGTAAATATAATAGGAACTAGACAGTAGATGTTTCAAGACTATATTGGAACAAATATATGGAATAATAGAAGTGATATCTACCTGGGCATACTCACATTGAGCACCTGGTATGTTTCAACCAGAGGGGCTAAAAGATAACTCTCATAATCCCAGGTACTCTTAATTAGTTCCAAGACTTGAGTCACATTGTATCGACATTTCCATATATATATATATATTTATATATGCCTATATACACATTTATGAGTGTACACCTAAGGCTAGGTTAACTCGATAAATATAAACCTTAGATACATCAATAAAGATTTATCGGAAGTTACACTGGTAGATTCGAGAACTAACATCTACATGCGTAAGTCAGTTCACTGAAAACTAACGAAGATACGTCATTGGAAATCTCGACAACTTACAATTGACATCCAGAAGTGTATGGAAACGCCCCGTTCAAACCCTAAATAGATTGGCTTTAAGAAAAAAAAAAATATATATATATATATATATATATATATATATATATATATATATATATATATATATATATATATATATATATATATATATATATATATATATATATATATATATATATATATATAGGATTTTGTAAATTGTCTTGATATCAGAAGACTTCGAGAATCCGGCGGGGCCCGAACCTTAGCGTTTCACTCTTCACACGGAAATCCTTTTTAAACTCGTTGATATCGCATAGTATCCCGCCGACCCTTCATATTCCGCAGGAAATCTTTTTTAAACTCGTCGATCGCCTCTTTCGTCGACAACAGCAGGAATCGACAACAGCAGGACTCTCGCCGATTCGTGAAGCATTCCCGCAAGATTCCCGCAAGCTTCTTCCCGTAGGACTCTCACCGAAGGACTCTCACCAAAGGACCCGTGATTCTTCCCCTTCCGTAGACATCACACAAGATCTCTCACGAAGGACCCTCACCGACTCTTCCCGATTCGCCGATCTCGCCGATTGCCTTCCGTGGATCTCTCCTCTCTCTCGTCCAGGGATTTCTCCACAGTTTCGATCACTCACAGTCGGGTGCACCTCCCGGGTGTTCGTCGTCTTTATCAAACTAACTCACTGTCTACGCTGTTAGGTAACCACATCCTCATCCTTACAAGAACTTTATTACTACCGTCGCTTCCCTTTTGACTTTTGATTAAGCGTAGAGTAGGGATTCTCTCCCTAGGTTTGTGATGGCTCCAAGGACAACCGCTGGACTGATCACTGGATGTGAGCTGGTTCGAACAGGGTTCTCACATGCCTCTGACGAATTCAGAAACATCATTATTATGCTGGAAGAGGCTGGACTCTCATTCGTGCTGGAGCACCCGTGTAAAATCTTGGACAAGGAAGTGCTGGAGTTCTTCGCTACCGCCAAACTCCGAAATGAAGACTCTCTCATCAAGAGCGAGGTTGCAGGGGCAACGATCAAGATGTCTGCAAACAAGCTAACCCAATACTTGCAGCTCACTAGTTCGGAGCACGAGGACTATCTTGAGGAAGAAGACAAAACCAGGACTTTATTATTCTGTGGACTCGCTCGAGGAACTCGGTCGATAAAGCGAAAGGATATGAATGAAGAAGGGAAACTTCTGTCAGACATCATTGGGAAGGTACTCATATGCAAACCGGGTTCTCATGACCACATCTCTGCGGACATGTTCAAGATCCTGGTGGCAATTGTCTGCAGAAAAGGATTCAACTGGGGGGCATTGCTTTTTGAGAAGATAAAAGACAACCTCAGATCTCCTAGCTTTGGCCGAATCATCAGTCTGTATCTCAATCAGTTGAACGGAGATAAGTACGACATGAGTAAAGGTGTTCCTCTACATTACTTGAAGAAAATGGACTCGAGTGTTTTTGACAGATGGGAGAGGCGCATTGGGCAGGCTGCCATGGTAGAACAACAGGAAGTATCTCCAGCCGAGGACGGAACTGTGGCTGATTCCTTAGTTATCCCCAGTGAAATTCCTGATGCTTTGACTGCAGGAATTGAGGGGGAACCTCTACCCACTGATGCTAATATCGTATCTGACATCTCCCAGATAGCCAGAGATGCAGTGGCGGATATACAAGAAGAAAGTGAAGCTGTGCTGGAGAATGAGGAGGCCCTGAACCTGAACGATCTAGGAGCCGGAGGTGCTGTAGAGGAGACTGCTGACGAATGGTTGGAAGATGATGCTGATGAGAATGATCTCATGGATGATGAAGGTGAGGAAGAAGGCAATGAGGGACAAGAAGCTTTGGAGACTCAAGATATCACTGAAGTTCCATCTGACAAGCACGCTCCTGAGATCGTTCCTGAGATCATTGGTGCAACAGTGGAGGGGGAGTCTGAGAAATCTACAGAGGCCGCAAGCATTCCCCACTTAGAGACTGTGCTCGTGTCCAGCTCTATAGGTGCATCTGCTGAAGAGCAAGGCCAAGGAGTGCCTCAGGATCTTCCACTACGAGATGATCTAGCCAATCACACCGTGAATGTCATTCAGGGTATAGTGGATGAGCTTAAAGCATCTTTTGAGAAAACTCAAAATAAACTGTTGAAAAGAATTAAGAAATCGGAGAATCTCATGCTCAAGAACATAGTGAAGATCAATCACAAACTGGACGTGATGGAAAAGAAGTTTGAAGATAAATATACAGCGGCCGGCCAAGCTGTCACTCTTCTTATGGACGGATTGAAAAAGAGCACCGATACTCTCGCCGTAGTGAATCAGAATGCTCATGTCATAGCAAATAACATTCAAAAGTTTGATGGCAATATGGTAACTCTTAACACCAATCAACAAGCCTTGGTCACTGAATTCTCCAGGACTACAAAGCATATTAATGAGTCACTGCATTCTTATGCAAACTCCATTGCAGTCGAAGCCAAAAAGGGGGAGAAAGAATATATAGCTAAGATGGCTGAGCTTCGGGAAGTCATGATCAACAACTTTGAACAGTCAAACCAATATGTCTATGATAATTGCTGGTGGATGCTCCAACAAGCGTTAGGCGTCGATTTGCCTGAAAATCCTGCGGGTGTTCATGCTCCTGAGAATACTACGGCTGATGAGGGAGTAAGTGCTGCAGAAGTTCATTTAAGTGAGGCTGATGCTCATAGGGCTGCTAGGGCCTCCTCCAAGGCAAAACTGATGGCAATGTTTGACCAAGGAGCCCTAGCAAAAGCCAGGGACAAGAGTAAATCGCAAGAAGGGACATCTAAGGAAACACAAGCCGAAAAGAGAATCAGACTGAAGGAGGAGGAAGTAAGAAACAAAAAGTGGAGTCCAGTATCCAAGAGTATCATACTGGACACATTCTGGCTATAAGAAAAAGGGGAAATCAATCGAAACGATGTATACAACCAGCATGAGTGGGAGCTGCACAAGACCTATGAAGCCAAACGTAACATCTTCTTCAGGACCAACACTGCGACAGATAAAGCTCCTCCTCCCAGATACTATCCAAAGCCTAAGGAGTATGTTGAAAGGCAAAGGAAGAAGTTTTTGGCTCAGAAACTCATGGATGACTTAGCCAAAGAAAAATAGTCAGAAATTTATAGCTTGTCATTCTCTCATAAGAACAATTAACGTGTATTATTATTATATGAACAATCTTGAAATTATATATATATATATATATATATATATATATATATATATATATATATATATATATATATATATATATATGAATTTATGAGTGACTCAAGTTTTGGTCTGTTTGCCTATACTCTCTTGTGCTGCATCTCTAAATTCTGTATGTTGTATATATTATCTGGTTGGTGGTATTCATCTTAGCTAGTAGGATTTTGGCTTCGTCAAATAGAGGGAGATTGTTGGGTATTGTATCCACAATTACCTGGATTTGAGGAAGCCACCTGTCAAGCTAAGATGAATTCACAATGTATTTGATAAAATATTTCAAGTTGTGCTTGCAGTTATTCCACGCTAAGTGCACACCAATGTCAGGGTGCAGTAGGTCAATATACACGGGTCTGCACGACGTAATCCCTCGTTGAGCAGATCAGTGTGTTGGCCTACGTGTACTCTCTCTATTGGAGTGCACTTACTTTCAAGTACAGGGTTGTGTTTATGCAAGAGCAGACAAGGAGCAAGGATGAGTCAAAGAGCAGCTCAGAGGCGTAAGACGAAAAATCATCCAAGTAAGAATCGATGAGAATCACCAAGTGATTCTCGCCGATTCGGCGAGAATCACTGGCTGATTCTCGCCGGCTAAATCAGAGTGCAATCAAGTCAAATCGTCGAGAATCACCCTTGATTCTCGACGATTCGACGAGAATCACAAGTGATTCTCGCCGATTTTGACTTGGGCGATTTTCTGGAACTCCCTGAACCGGACTCTGTCGCTGGCACTACTTTGAACCGGAGTTAGGGTTTCTTCTGGTGGGACCCACAACAGTCATCTTGAAGTTGTCTACAGTATAAATACAGGCGTATTTTTGAACAGTAAAAATGACGGAAAAAATATACGAAGCCGAGCCGCGACGTGACCTAGATCGCGATTTCCGCTCCGCCGCTGCCGCCGTCGCCGCTCGAGCAAGTTGGTCGCCGGTCTTGATCGTGGTTTCTTCAAGATCTTCTGGCGACAGAAGCTTAGCCAAGCTTAGAGTCTCACACGTCTAACCGGAGATCCTTTGTCTCTTGATTTGTTGATCGGGAAAACCTTCCCTGTCCGAATCGATTGAGACGATCGATCCTAGTGTGACCGTTGGAAGACCTAGCTAGCTTTGCTACGAAGTTTGGATCTCCAAAGTACAGCAGCCGCACACCGTTGTCGCCGCCGATCCCGTGAACCAAGCCGCCGCCCATCTTGCCGCCGCCGATTACGGGGAGATTCTCTCCAAGAGAGATCTAGGGTTGTGGACTCTTCGTGGACTTCAAGAACACGTCGTCAACGAAGAGGGACACCTTGATCTCCAAAAGTAGTTTGTATTTCTTGTACATTCTAGTTCATTTTTGTTGTAAAGGAACGTTGGTTCCGAGTTGTAAGGGTTGGGTGCAACCCGCGTTGTGGGAGTGTTGTCTCCTACGTGTGGAAGGGTTCCTTCCGATAGTGCAAGGATTGGATTTCAATCCTGTTGGTGAAGTGACCGAGTCATCCCTTGTTGGGAGATAGGTCGAAGGGGGAAAGTGGATGTACCCAAATCGGGGAACCACTATAAATTGCTTGTGTACCTTCTTTGCTGTGTTGTTTTATTTTCGTGTGCAGGTACAATCTTAATTCCGCAAAAACGCTGCACGTCACCTATTCCCCCCCCCCTATAGGTGAAGCTTGTTGACACTAGGTGGACTTTCAAAACCACGAAAACAGGTCGCAGATAGAGAGACAGAGCGAGAAGAGAGGCCGCGCACACAAAGGGCAGCGACAAAGAAGAGAAGAGAAGCCATGCGAACAGAGTACAAGAAGAAGGGCAAACCGTGGGGGCAGAAGAAGGCATCAAATCAGGCAGAAAAGATCGAGTCCTCTGATACCATGTGCAAAAAGACAAGAAGAAATCAGAAATTGGAATAACAAAAATTTTATTATCCAAAAAAGGTGAGTATTAAAAAGGTATAGCCTCCCTTTTATATAATGGAGGAGATGAGAAAGATTACAAATAAGCAATGTGGGACTAAATAATTACAAGTATGTGCGACTTTACAAATAAACAGACCGAACAATTCGCGCGGTTAGAAGAGTAGGCTAACCGCTCGACAACCACCAAAAGGAGAGAACAAGCCGCCACAGGAGACCGCTAGACCGTCGGTCTCTAAGTCGCCTGAGACAAACTGCCAGACCGCACGGATAACAAACAGCAACAGTCTGCCCGGCCTTCGTACTGCAACATATGCCAAACAACAACAACCCGACAGACAAGTCGCTGAGATAAACTGCCAGACCGCCCGGCCTCCGAACAGCAACAGACCGCCCGACCTCCATACTGCAACCGGTTTTAACATTTTTGGTGCGGTAAGCGTGGTCCGTAGCCTAAATAAGAAAATATTGAGTTAAGTCTTATGGCCGGAAGCAAGGGGCAGAGAGGCGAGCCCAGTATGAGCGAGTGCTGGAAGAGGTGAGATCTAGCTGGGTGAGTGCTGGAAGAGGTGAGATCCAGCTGGGTGAGTGCTGGTAGAGTTGAGATACAGGTTGTGCAAGTGTTAGAAGAAGCAACTTCCAGCTAGGCCAGTTCCAAGTTATGCAAGTTTCAGCTCAATCAACTCGTAGGTACCCACTCACTTAATTCCTAATTTTATGTGTGAAAGAAAATGGTTGTCAACCAAAATCACCTAGAGGGGGGTGAATAGGTGAGTTGTGTGTCTTTTGCGGAATAAAAAATAATTAGAGCACATCACAGAACTATCTACCAATATCACAGACGTCACAAGATTTATAGTGGTTCCCCTCCCTTGGGTACATCCACTTTCCCTCACCAATCTAACAATCAACTAGATTCGGCTACTCTACTATCTCTGATCAAAAATCGATCCTACCCTCGGAACAAAGTTCCTACAAACTCGATCCAAACAACGGGATCTACACCTCGGAAGATAACACTTACTACAAACTCGGAGTGAAAAACTCATACACTCGGAAAAACTTTCTCCTACAAGATTAATAAAGTTTTGGAAAATTATACAAACAGTAAATCCAATCAGATCTGATGAAACGGCCAGAAAGCTTCTTCTTATGGACTTTGCAGCACTATCAGAAATTGGTGAAGAGAGTCTCGGCCCAGATCTGAATCTTCTTGATTTTACAGAATCAGAGAGAGAAGATGAACAGTGATGTCGATCTCGACCTGTACCTTTCTTCAGAATGAATCCTCTGAACTTAAACGGACTGGCCGGAGAAGATGGTGACGGAGGCTTCCGTTTCGTGAAAACAGTGAGGAGTTGGCTGAAGAACTTTCTCAAAATAAAATGACAAGAATGCTTGGAGAAAAAAATAGGGTTTGTCATTTTCTGATAAGACTTTATATAGGAGAGAATAACGGTCATAATCGGTCATAATGATGTACACGTGGACCAATCATGTCGCGTGATTTGAAAATCCCGTCAGAAAAAAAAAACTTAGACGAATTTCAGAAAAATTCAGCCATATACACGAGTAAGAGAGGAGATACTCGAGTAGTTGAACAACTACTCGAGTACATGAAGGAGAACATACTCGGGTATATAAAGATAGGCTACTCGAGTAGGTAGAAATCAACTACTCGAGTAAGCAGAAAGAACTACTCGAGTATGTATATGACTTACTCGAGTACATAAAGGGTCTACTCGAGTACAAGAAAAACTACTCGAGTATATTACATAAACTACTTGAGTACATGAAGGACTTCTCGAGTGGGATACTTAGAATAAATTCTGAAGAAGTCAGCAAGCAGCTACTCGAGTAGTTGAACTAAACTACTCGAGAGGAAGTGATCTACTTGAGTAGGTGAAAGTTCTACTCTAGTAAAAGACTTAGAAAATTCCGGAGTAGGAAAATTTCAAGGTACACGAGTGAAACATGATCTACTCGAGTAGGTATAATGAACTACTCGAGTATGATTCTATCTACTCGAGTATGTGAGTATACTTACTCGAGTATGTGAGTATACTGACTCGAGTATGTGAGTATACTTACTCGAGTATGTGAGTATACTTACTCGAGTCCATGACTTAGAAAATTTTTGATAAGTGAGGCCTTAAATACTCGGGTATAATGAGTGATCTACTCGAGTATATAAACATGCTACTCGAGTATATGACTACGTCTACTCGAGTACATGACTTAGCTACCCGAGAGATACACTTAAGTACTCGAGTACAAGGTTTCTTTACTCGAGTAAATTATACCCAATCTACTCGAGTAGTTATGGACCTACTCGAGTAAAAGACTTAGAGAATTTTTGTTTGTTGTAAAACTCTTTCTTCTAATGCAGTCAACTTCCAATCCTTTTTCCAAGGTCCAATAGCCTGAATATGAAGTGTATCCCAATAGAGAGACCACACATGAGTTAACACTTTGGAATATGCAATGAGGGATTACATTGCACATTTCCTGTGTTTGGTGGCCCACTATGGACTGACATTGGTCTACACTTCCCAGTGAAATTCCTGCAAACATATAACTCAAACCAAGCATCAAATACAACTTAATTCATCTTAGTTACAGGGTGACTTCATCAAATCTGGGTTAGTGTGGATGTAATACCTAACAATCTCCCCCTATTTGTTGAAGTCAGAACCCTTTACACTAAGGTGAATTATAGACATAAAAGAAACTAAGTAGGAAGACATGAGCAGGTAAGCAATAAACAATGAAAAAGATAATTAGACAGAAATTTAGAATTGTATATATGTAAATTTCCAAAAACATCAAGTCTACAACTTGTCATTTCAATCTCTCAACATCTTTTAGGTTTAGGCTTGAGTTTGCTGCTTTTCCATCTTTTCTTGCTGTCTCCTTAGATAGCTGAAAGGCTTAGGGAAATATTTAGGAGGCCTTAGAGGAGCATCATGATTATTTCTCCCAAACTCTCGGTCATGGATCTTCCTTTTTAGCATTGATTTCTCATATAACTCCCATTCCTGGGAACTGTAGTGAATGCTCCTGTTCTCATTTTGATCCATAACTAGCCTGAGTGTGTCCAAAATTAGAGACTCGGGAGTTGGAGACCAAGCTTCAGCATAGTCAGGAGATCTAGTAGGAGCAGTCCTGCTAGCAGAGGGTCCTTCACCATACTTCCTTTTCTTCTTATGGATTGTGATCTTTGGGGGAGCTTGAAGGAAGATATCAGCAGGGTCTTCTGGATCATAGGAGTCTGGAGGGTCAATTGTGTCTCCAGGTATGGGAGAGAAAGAAGGTTGCAAAGGAATAGCTGGGACAGTAACATCTGTAGCTAGTGGGTTGAGATGATGGGGAATGATGTTGGGCTCAACTGCAAGATCTGGCAAGATCTAATTGTGCATCCAGACAACAGTGTCATAGGTGTGAAACTTGACACTCTGTATCTGGGCTAGCACATCATCATGAATGACCTTCACATGAGCTTCCCATTCATCTGTCTTCTGAGCAGCAGATTTTTCTACCTGTTCTTTGAGTTCTTTTATCAAACCCTCCCCCTTTCTGATTTCAACAGATAGCTGTGCTATAGTATCATCTTTGAAAATACCCACTTCTTCACAGATCTTCATTTTGTTAGCCTCATTTCTCTTATCTAGCTCCATCTGATTGTTTGCCAGGGTGACACCTTGTTCCATAATATTGCCAACACTAGTGATAGTGTGGTCAAAGGCTTTGCCACTAAGTTGAAATAAGTACTTGAGTCTGTCAGTGTTATGCTGAATTTCAGCAAAGCCTCTGCTCATCTCAGTCTCAAGAGCAGTTACCTTGTCAGTGACTATTTTTAGAGAGGTGTCAAAATGATGTCTTTGTTCTTGAAGAAGAATTGTAATGTGTTGCAGCAAATCTGAGGAGGAAGAGACTGTAGCAGCAGCAGAGGGAGCAGCAGTAGGGATAGGAGGAGTTACCCAAGGAGCTATTTCTTCAATGATGATAGAGCTGAGAGCTCTGGTGGTATGAATTATAGCATCCCTTTCTTATGTATCATGGGGGATGGAGAATTCTAGGTTTCTGACAGGGGCCTCAGCTGGCTCTGGAGAGGTCTCATCAGAAATAAGAATGATGTCTGTCTTGTCTGTTGGAGGATGTGGAGATGGTGTTGGAGTCCTGGCTGGAGAATGGGCAGGAGACTGGGCTGGAGAATAGTCCTTGTGACCTTTAGGGGTTGGAGCTGGAGGAGATAGAGGAGGAGGGGGGGAGCACTTCTTCAGAGAGCTCTGCAATCATAGCATCTATAGCAGCAGCTGTGGACAGAAGAGAGTCTTGAGGTACTTGATCTGAAGGAGTGGCTGGACTCTGTGGAGTATGAGGTAGGGAAGGAATTTCTGGCTGAGGAGAGGGCTGCCTGACTTGCCTAGAAGGAGCAGGCTCCCCCTCACTTGGTGCACCAGAGGAGCTGGCCACATGATGAGGAGAGGGAGATGGAGTCCTGTTCTCTACAGCTGGAACTTCTAGAACTTCTGAAACTTGTGCAGCTTGGGCAGAATTCTTAAGCTTGAGATCCCATCTCTGAATAAAAGAGATGGAGACCTTCTTCATGTGATGAAGTGGGGTCCCTTTGGAGAAGTTGAAGACCTCAGGATTAGTTTCATGGAGGAGCAGAGAGATAATTCTGGCATAGTTGGGGGATTTCAAGCTGTCCTTGATTTTATCCAGAATCAGCATACCAAATTGATATTTCTTGCGGCAGACAATTGCTTGCATTATATCGAAGAAATATAAAGGAATGTCTCTGATGGAGTGTGTATTGCACAGTAGAATTTTGCCAATAATGTCAACTAGAAATTTTCCTTCAGCGTTCATGTCTGACCTTTTAATATACTGAGCGTCAGGAGAAATGCCACAGAAAAGGGTTGTTCGGTCAGAGTCTTCATCATCTAACTCATCTTCTTCATCGACAATCGGCATTCGGAGAAGCTGAGAGACAGAGGTCTTGGTGAACTTAAGTTTCAAACCCTTCACTTTGGATTTTAGGACTTTTCCATTCCTACTGACCTTGAGATTGGAGAAGAATTCGGCAACTTCTGGGAATAAAACGCGACAGGGTTCATGGAGAATGAAGGAGAGGCCGACGGTGTAGAGAAGGATGAGGAGGTTGTGGAAGTCATCTGAGAGCTCTACAATACCGGCGATGACGAGTTCTGATCCGACGCCGATATTGGAAGAAGCCACCATGGCTGCGGTTGACTGGAAGAGGTGAGGAGAGAGGCGGCTCTGCAACAGCGGCGGAGGAGAGTAGGCGAATCGGCAGAGTAGGCGAAGCCGCAGAGGGTACTCGAGAGAAAGAAATAATGTCGTGTAGGTTTGGGTTTTCGGAATTTCATATATATAATTCTTAAATTACAACTAATTGATTTAAAGGAAGAGGCGGCATTTAGCCTTGGGTGGCGAATAGAAAGAAATTTCAAAATCTGGGAAACAGTACACGAGAAAGAGATAGACTACTCGAGTAGGTAAGAGGTTACTCGAGTAGTTCGTCAGAAGTTACTCGAGTCGATCTGCAGAAAGTATTCGAGTAGGTGGAGAAAAATACTCGAGTAGATAAGTGACTTACTCGAGTAGGTAAGTGAATTACTCGAGTAGGTAAGTAGGTACTCGAGTAGGCACACTCTTATACTCGAGTAAGTAGAGAAGAGTACTCGAGTGTGTTAGTTGTTACTCGAGTAGGTCTGTCGTGACTCGTGTAGGTGAAGTCACATACTTGAGTATGTCTTATGCTTCTCGAGTTGAACTTTGAAAAAGTTTAGAAAAAGTAGATTTTGACTAACCCCTTGCAATTACTTGCTTCTTAGTCATCCAGCCTTCTTTAGTCCTCTTTGTTGAGCATTCCAAGCTCAGTCTTGAAGAACGAGAACTTGGTCTCGTCCAGCGGCTTTGTGAAGATATCTGCAACTTGCCTATCTGTAGGCACATATTGAAGATCTATGTCTCCATGCTCCACATGTTCCCGGATGAAGTGATACCTTAGCTCGATGTGCTTTGTCTGGCTGTGGGGACTGGATTGTTGGCTATTGCAATTGCGCTGGAGGAGTCACAGTACAGAGGAATATCCTTGAACTGTAGGTTGTAGTCCTCGAACTGATTCTTTATCCATAGCAACTGTGCGCAACAACTGCCTGCAGAGATATACTCTGACTCGGCCGTTAAGATTGCGACACAGTTCTGCTTCTTGCTACTCCAGGAGATTAGCCTTCTTTCGAAGAATTGACAAGTCCCTGAGGTGCTTTTTCGGTCGTCTTTGCTACCTGCAAAATCTGCATCTGAAAACCCAATTAGTTCGCTGTCATTACTTCTTGGGTACCATAAGGCAAGATTTAGTGTGCCTTTAAGGTATCTCAGGATCCGCTTTGCAGCAGCGTAATGAGATTCCTTAGAGTTCACCTGAAATCTAACACAGACACATGTTGAGAATATTATGTCAGGCCTACTGGCAGTAAGGTAGAGCAAGGATCCAATTATGCTTCTGTACTTGGTTTCATCAAAAGGTTTCCCTTTTTTATCCTTGTCCAGAGACATAGTTGAGCCCATTGGAGTCCTCATAGAGGTTGCGTTCTCCATTCCGAATTTCTTAATTAGCTCATTGGTGAACTTGGTCTGTGAGATGAAAATTTCATCTTCAGATTGTTTCACCTGAAGCCCTAAGAAATACTTCAGCTCGCCCATACTACTCATTTCAAACTTCCCTTGCATAAGTTTTGAGAACTTTTTGCAGAGGTTGTCATCTGTAGAGCCAAAAATAATGTCGTCGACATAGATTTGCACTAGCAAAATCTTGACTTTTATTTCCCTAAGAAATAATGTCTTATCTATCTTTCCCCTTGTGAACTTGTTCTCAAGTAGAAAGGTAGACAGCGTTTCATACCAAGCTCTAGGAGCTTGTTTCAGACCATATAGGGCCTTGTGCAGAAAAAAGACATGATCAGGAAAGTTAGGATCAACGAAACCTGGAGATTGTTCCACATACACTTCCTCCTTTATGTTACCATTCAGGAAGGCCGACTTCACGTCCATCTGATAGACGGTGAAGCCTTTGAAAGCAGCATATGCTAGGAACAACCTTATTGCCTCCAGCCTCGCCACTGGAGCATATGTCTGGTCGAAGTCGATTCCTTCTTCTTGACGATAGCCTTTAGCGACGAGTCTGACCTTGTTCTTTATGATAATTCCGTCTTCATCCATCTTGTTCCTGTAAACCCATTTTGTTCCAATGATGTTCTTCCCTTTGGGTCTTGGAACAAGCATCCACACATTGCAGCACTTGAACTGATTTAGCTCTTCTTCCATTGCCATTATCCATGATGCGTCTGAGTTTGCTTCCTCAAATTTCTTCGGTTCAACCTGTGAGAGAAAGCTCAAATGAAGATTCTCATTAGTTGTACCTCTTCGAGTTCTGATACCATCCCGGGGATCTCCTATGATCTGGTCCATGGGGTGATCCTTCAGATGTCTGAGCTCTAGAGTTCTTGCATCTGGATTGTCTTCAATCACTGGAGGGATTTCTTCATCCTGGATGATTTCTTCATCCTGGATGACTTCTTCATTTTGATCATCAGCCTCTCCAATAGGAGTTGGAGTGGTGATCTTAACGAACTTCTCGCCTTTGTCTTCGGACGGATCATCCAAGCTAGTTTCTTTCAGCTTTTCACCTGCATCTTCAATGAGCACACTAGACGGATTGCTTTGCAGCAAGCTCGTCTCATCAAATACAACATGTATCAATTCTTCCACCACCAGGGTTTTTCTATTAAATATCCTATATGCCTTACTATGGCTACTATATCCTACAAAAATACCTTCAAAGCTCTTTTCGCTGAACTTGGTGGTGTGATACTTACCATTGTTAAGTACGAAGCATTTACAGCCAAAGATTCTAAAGTATGAGACTGTTGGTTTCCTGCCTTTCAGAAGTTCGTAAGGTGTCTTATTGTGGTCTTTGTTTATGAGTGCTCGATTTTGCACGTGGCATGCAGTGTTAACGGCCTCAGCCCAGAAGTACTCCGGTAGTGAAGCATCACTCAACACGGTCCTGCAGGCCTCTATGAGTGTTCTATTCCTTCTCTCAGCCACTCCATTTTGTTGTGGAGTACGAGGAGAGGAAAACTCATGAAAGATACCTAAGCTTTCACAGAATTCTGTCATGGCCCCAGATTTGAACTCTATTCCGTTGTCACTTTTGATTTTGACTATGGAGCAGTTGTATTCATTCTGGACTTGCCTGACAAAATTAGTAAAGATGTTGAAGGTATCTGACTTGTGTTTCAGAAAGAACACCCACGCAAAGCGCGAGTAGTCATCAACAATTACCAATGTATAGTCCTTACCTCCCAAGCTTCTAATTTGCAGTGGACCAAACAAGTCCATGTGCAGTAGATGGAGACATCTGTTAGAGTCTTTGCCAATAATGCTTTTAAAGATAGCCCTTGTTTGCTTGCCTTTTACGCATGCATGACAAGGTCTTTTTTTGACGCATTTGACATTCGAGGTATCACGTACCAAGTTCATTGAAAATAGTTTATTAATAGTTTTGAAATTAATATGTGCTAGTCTCTTGTGTCATTGGTCACCAAGAGATGCACTATATTTTGCTAAAAGACACATTGGTGTAGAGGAATCAATACAAATGAAATTTAAACAGAAAATATTCCTGCTTCGAGTGCCGGATAGAATCGTTTACATATTATCAACGGATTTTATTAAGCACTTATCAACATGAAATTCAACTATGTATCCATTATCGCAGAGTTGGCTTATGCTTATGAGACTGTGTTCCAATCCTTCTACATAAGCCACATCCGAGAAGGATACATTGCCGTTAGTAATCATACCATAGCCTCTAGTAATTCCACGGTCTGAACCTCCAAAGATGACCATTGGTCCGTTCACGACTGGAGTAAAGTTCTGAATGAGGCTTCTAGTCCCGGTCATATGCCGAGAGCATCCGCTGTACAAGTACCAGATGGGTGTTTTGTTGGCCTTTGGATATCCCTGCAATCATAATCAGTTTGCCTTAGGAACCCAAACATGTTTGGGTCCTTGGTCTTGGGTTAGAGTGCTCCCCCTATGAGTGTTAGCACTATGAGCGGTCTTTCTCATTTTTCTGACATGAGGGGTTGTAGAATTTCTGGAATTGAACCAGCAATCTATGGTGAAGTGACCAACCTTGCCACAACACCAACAGTCAAATCTGTTGTACCTTTGCCTCAAGATCTCCTGCTTGACCTTTTGGAACTTTGGTCTAGCAGGGGTAGCATTCTTGGAGGAAGATGCCTCATGATGATGGCAATCACATGGCTTCTTCTCCTTTATGGGCTTCTCTACAACAGGCTATATTTTTGGTGCCTTCTTGAAGTTATGCCCATGATTGAAAGGGCCATAGCTTTGAAGAACAACTTCTTCATAAGGTGCCTTAAAGACACTCTCGCAAAAGTTTCGGGGTCGAGCCCATCCTTGATAGCGAGACTTTGGCTCTACATAGGTAGGCCTAGCAAAGTGCTCGTAGGATGAGTCAAAATCAAACTCATTTGATGGAAAGATGACCTTTTTGAATGTAGTTTGATTTTAAGGGGCTTTTCCCTTTTCTTCGGCTGAGGCCTTTTTGGCGGCCTTATTTTTCCGTTGATTCTTGTTTCTCCTAAAGGATTTACTAGGAGCTTCTTCATGGCCTAGTCCAGCTCCCTTGGCCTTTGCTGAGAATTTAACAACGAATGGAAGAACTGTCTTGGGCTTCGAGAAACTCTCAACAAGTTTCCTTTCAGTCGCAAGTTCGGCTTCCAATCCCTTGATGATCTTCTCCTTAAGGTCAAGGTGCTCAAGAGTCTTGTTGTATTCTTCAGTAGCATTATTGAAGTTTTCTTCGAGGGAGTCAGTCTTTGCGACTTTCTCTCTCAAGATGCTCTCTTCGGCTTTTAGAGATTTGATCTCTTTAGCCTGGGTCTTAACGACTCGACGACATTTGTCGTAAGCCATGATTAACTCCTTGTACTGGGCCATTAATTCTGACTCATCGTCAGAGGAGCTACCCACGCAATCATGTTCAGAGACTTCAGAATCTGAAAGAGGGGTATGAGAGTTTACCTTCCCAGTGAACTGGGGCTCTTGTTCATCATCTGTTTGAGCCATTAGCCCAAAGTAAGCTTCTTCTTCTTCGCTTGACTCAGATAAGTCGGAGTCGCTAAGAGTCTTGCTCCTTTTGGCTATGAGGCTCTTCTCTTTCCTCTTCTTGTTGTGTGAGGATTTCTTGTCTTCTCTTCTACCACCCTCCTTCTTCTTATGAGGGCAGTCAGCAATGACGTGACCTGACTTATTACAGCAGTAGCAAATGATGTCAGTTGAAACATATTTGTTCTGTTTAGTATTATACCTTTTGTGGCTGCTTGAGCCTTTTCTTTGTCGATCGCCATCGCGCTGCGATCTTCTGTATGAAGCATCCTTGCCTTTCCATTGTTTCTTTTTATTAAGAAACTTCTTGAATTGCCTCGAGAGTAAGGAAAACTCTCCTTCAGATAGTTTAGAGCCTGAAGTGCTAGGCTCTGATGTTTCTTCTTCTTCATCAACTTCTGGAGCTGGAGCGGGGGAGACAGCCTTAGTCTTTCTGGAGGTGTCCACCTTCAAAGCGACAGATTTCTCCTTGAGTGCAGACCTGTCTTTCTCTTCTTCAGCTTTTCTTGTATTGATTTGAAGTTCATAAGACATAAGCATTCCAAAGAGATTTTGCGGGTCCGTTTCAGCTAGCTTCCCGAACTCCCTGATGGCGCATACCTTGTTATCCCATTCCTTTGTTAGGGATCTCAAGAACTTGTCATTCAGTTATCCGTTGGTGAAGACACGGCCATACACCCTTAGGCCATTCACAATTTTGAAGAAGTTTTCAAATGTGTCGGTAATTGTTTCTTGTTCCCTTGTCGGAACGCTTCATATTTTTGGTTGAGAAGGGATCTCCGATCATCCCTTACTTCTTCAGTTCCTTCCATCAAAGTGACTAAGGAATGCCACATCTCCTTAGCCGATTGACAGTGAATCAAATTTTGCAGCATCGAGTCATCGACTGCACTTGCTATAATGTTCTTAGCTTTCTTGTCGAGGGAGACATGTGCAATCTCGTCTTTGTCGAGATCCATTAGCTTTTTGGGAACTTTCTTGGTAGGGTCGATAGTGGACACAGTCATGGGAACGTAAGGGTCTTCTTCAACGATCATGAAGATCCTTGGATCCACCGCTTCCATGAAAAATTTATCCTTTCTTTCCACATGGGAAAGTTATTTTTGTTGCACAGTGGAAGCTTGGCGAAATCTTTGCCCGTGTCCATTTTATGGTAGAATCTTTCAGACAACAGATTTGGATCTGATCAAGGTGTTAACCTTTTGATGATCAACCTCGCTTTGATACCAATTGAAAGAAAACGGTTGTCAACCAAAATCACCTAGAGGGGGGTGAATAGGTGAGTTGTGCGTCTTTTGCGGAATAAAAAATAATTAGAGCACAGCACAGAACTATCTACCAATATCACAGACAACACAAGATTTATAGTGGTTCCCCTCCCTTGGGTACATCCACTTTCCCTCATCGATCTAGCAATCAACTAGATTTGGCTACTCTACTATCTCGGATCAAAAATCGATCCTACCCTCGGAACAAAGTTCCCACAAACTCGATCCAAACAATGGGATCTACACTTCGGAAGATAACACTTCCTACAAACTCGGAGTGAAAAACTCCTACACTCGGAGAAATTTTCTCCTACAAGATTAATAAAGTTTTGGAAAATTATACAAACAGTAAATCCAATCAGATCTGATGAAACGGCCAGAAAGCTTCTTCTTATGGACTTTGCAGCACTATCAGAAATCGGTGAAGAGAGTCTCGGCCCAGATCTGGATCTTCTTGATTTTATAGAATTAGAGAGAGAAGATGAACAGTGATGTCGATCTCGATCTGTAACTTTCTTCAGAATGAATCCTCTGAACTTAGACGGACTGGCCGGAGAAGATGGTGGCGGCGACTTCCGTTTCGTGAAAACAGTGAGGAGTCGGCTGAAGAACTTTCTCAAAATAAAATGACAAGAATGCTTGGAGAAAAAATAGGGTTTGTAATTTTCTGATAAGACTTTATATAGGAGAGAATAACGGTCATAATCGGTCATAATGATGTGCACGTGGACCAATCATGTCGCGTGATTTGAAAATCCCGTCAGAAAAAAAAAACTTAGACGAATTTCAGAAAAATTCAGCCATATACACGAGTAAGAGAGGAGCTACTCGAGTAGTTGAATAACTACTCGAGTACATGAAGGAGAACATACTCGGGTATATAAAGATAGGCTACTCGAGTAGGTAGAAATCAACTACTCGAGTAAGCAGAAAGAACTACTCGAGTATGTATATGACTTACTCAAGTACATAAAGGATCTATTCGAGTACAAGAAAAACTACTCTAGTATATTACATAAACTACTCGAGTACATGAAGAACTACTCGAGTGGGATACTTAGAATAAATTCTGAAGAAGTCAGCAAGCAGCTACTCGAGTAGTTAAACTAAACTACTCGAGAGGAAGTGATCTACTCGAGTAGGTGAAAGTTCTACTCGAGTAAAAGACTTAGAAAATTCTGGAGTAGGAAAATTTAAAGGTACACGAGTGAAACATGATCTACTCGAGTAGGTATAATGAACTACTCGAGTATGATTCTATCTACTCAAGTATGTGAGTATACTTACTGGAGTATGTGAGTATACTTACTCGAGTCCATGACCTAGAAAAATTTTGATGAGTGAGGCCTTAAATACTCGGCTATAATGAGTGATCTACTAGAGTATATAAACATGCTACTCGAGTATATGACTACGTCTACTCGAGTACATGACTTAGCTACATGAGAGATACACTTAAGTACTCGAGTACAAGGTTTCTTTACTCGAGTAAATTATACCCAATCTACTCGAGTAGTTATGGACCTACTCGAGTAAAAGACTTAGAGAATTTTTGTTTGTTGGAAAACTCTTTCTTCTAATGCAGTCAACTTCGAATCCTTTTCCCAAGGTCCAATAGCTTGAATATGAAGTGTATCCCAATAGAGAGACCACACATGAGTCAACACTTTGGAATATGCAATGAGAGATTACATTGCACAGTTCCTGTGTTTGGTGACCCACTGTGGACTGACATTGGTCTACACTTCCAGTGAAATTCCTGCAAACATATACCTCAAATCAAGCATCAAATACAACTTAATTCATCTTAGTTCCAGGGTGACTTCATCAAATATGGGTTAGTGTGGATGTAATACCTAACAATGTGCTCTACTTACATGATATGAGATGATTTATAATTAAACTTTAGACGATCTTGGGGCCGGACAAGCACTCAGAATTTTAGCGAGTGCTCAAGGTGCTAGGTGAGAGCTCAATGTGCTCTTTTTCCAGTGTGAGTACTCAGGTGAGTAACTGAGTACTCAGACATGTTCTACTCGCATGTGGTCTACTTAAAAAATGCGAAGCGACCCGATTCAGGCGACCTAATCCTTGGAAAACTTGATGTCCAACGAGATGAAATTGGGCTTGTGTTCGGGCGAGTTCTAGGTCAGGCGAGCTCAAGTCCAGGTGAGCTGGGGTGCAAAAAATAAAAAACAATTGGGGGCACTGCCCCAGGACTCCACCAGATTTCTACACATTTTAATAAAAACAATCATCTCTCCATACACGATGCATGCTAGTACTCGCGGGTACTTTGGTAAAGCCTACGAGTTTTTTATATGGCACACAATAATATCATCTTAGTTATTCAAGGGGCGAGCACCACATGGGGACCAACGTAAGGTGTATATTGAGCAAGTACTAACATCGACCTGCAAGGGTGTTGGTTTTGTATTATGTAGGTATCCAGTTATACCCGCAAGATAATCTTGTCGGTGGGTTATACTCATTGAGTTCATGTTCACATGCCATCTAAAAAACTTATCTTTTCCAATGTTTTATGCCCCTGAGGTGCACCACCCCTCCTATGTTCCGCATATTCTCTTCTTGCAAGGTTTCAAATTGGCGAGTCCTCTCCCCCTCTACTCTGTGAGTTCTCTTTTCGTGAGCTTTCGAGTTGGCAAGTTATCCCCTTCTATATTCCGTGCATTCTCTTCTCGCAAGATTTCAAGTTGGCAAGTACTCTCCTCCTCTATTCCGCGATTTCTCTTTTCGTGAGGTTTCGAGTTGGCAAATTCTCCCCTTCTATGTTATGTGCGTTCTCTTCTCGCGAGGATTCAAGTTGGCGAGTCCTCTACTCTGAGAGTAAGTTCTCTTCTTGCAAGGTTTCCAGCTTGTGGTTCCACTTTTCCTATTTTTGCAAGTGCTCTTCTCACGAGGTTTCAACTTGCGAGTCCATTATTACTCTATCCTGTGATTTCTCATCTCGTGGTGTCACGAACATCCCAACTTAATATAATCATGCGAAGCGGCTCGTACTTGGCACAGGGACTCAATGGGTAACTATACATCCAGCTCCCCTCTGTCCTTTAATCCTAAGGGATAACTGGTTGGAGGACCTCCCCTCGGTCATTTGGTCCTTTGGTCCTTTTGAACTACACCCAACACATACAGGGGAACCTCTTCCAATCTTTCCCATGACTCCTTTAGTCCACAACCCAGAATGACGTCATTATATCTAACATTTTCGGGCTCGTCGCTTCGCGGATCACAACACACGAAGGTTTTGGGGCATTTTTTGGGGTTCGCCCTAAAGATTTCCTAGTCAAACTGGGTCGAAGCGCTCAAGAAAGCCAAGTTGATTGAACGAGTCACACACACAGACAAACTCCCTTGAAGGATGTAACGACCCGTGTTTAGGCCCACTGGGACGCCCCACGGCGTCACCGGCCTACCAGCAGCCCGGGTTTAGAGCTCAGAGGCCGACCGCACCCTTCCTGGGCCGGCGGCTTGTCTCGCCCCACGACACCACTGGTAGTAAGCCTAAACATCAAGGCCTGCAGGCCCAATGCACCCCAACCAAATCTCTGTGCATGTTTATCAGCAGCAGTAGGTTGTTGCCACGGGGTCTCGAACCCGCAACCTTGATAAGAGAGTCTTATTAACACTCCTCATCACCAACTGAGCTGCAAGGTTGCGGGTTCGAGACCCCGTGGCAACAACTACTGCTGTTGATAAACAGGCGCGGAGATTTGTTTGGGGTGCATTGGGCCTGCAGGACTTGATGTTTAGGCTTACTACCAGTGGTGCCGTGGGGTGAGACAAGCCGCCGGCCCAGGAAGGGTGCGGTCGGCCTCTGAGCTCTAAACCCGGGCTGTTGGTAGGCCGGCGACGCCGTGGGGCGGCCTAGTGGGCCTAAACCCGGGTCGTTACAAAAAAGTGCACTTTTTATGTAACAGCCCGGTTTAGAGCTCAGAGGCTACCGCACCACGCTGGGCCGCATAGCTTGTCTCGCCACAAGGCCCGTTACAGGGCTGCAGCCCGTGCCACCCAAACCCATCTCCGGCCTGTTTCTCAGTACGGTAGGTTTTTGAGCATGCCAGGTTTCAAACCCAACACCTCCTTAACAAGGCACCTTCAACAGCCCTCAACACCAACTGAGCTGCAGCTCAGTTGGTGATGAGGAGTGGTAAAAAGACTCTCTTATCAAGGTTGCGGGTTCGAGACCCCGTGACAACAACTTACCGCTGTTGATAAACAGGCGCAGAGATTTGGTTGGGGTGCATTGGGCCTGCAGGACTTGATGTTTAGGATTACTACTAGTGGTGTCGTGGGGTGAGACAAGTCGCCGGCCCAGGAAGGGTGCGGTCGGCCTCTGAGCACTAAACCCGGGCCGCTGGTAGGCCGGCGACGCCGTGGGGCGGCCCAGTGGGCCTAAACCCGGGTCGTTACAAAGGCACCCAAAACTACCCCCGCAAGTGCACCCCCAACGTATGTGCGCAAATCCCTCACACGTATGTGTGCTCCTTGCACATGCGGAACGTACAGCTGTGCATGCGATCCCATGTACATGTGTATCATGCACAATGCTGAGCGCTCGGGCTCACGCCCGCAGCGCCCGAGAGGGTGTGGCGCGTGCCCATGCACGCACGCCCAAGCACACGCGTCGTGCTCCCATTTTGCGCTACGCTTGCTCCAACTGCCCAGCAGCACTGCCGCAGGAATCTCCAGCGGTCGCCGCTAGGCAACTTGCCGAGGCCGCCCAGACCGTCTGGGGGAACGCTCATCATTTTGGTAAAATTGGTGATCCGGGTGACCAGAACGGAGCGACGTCATTCGTCAACACAAGATTTAGCGAGGCGTAATTACAAACACGACCCTTCAAGAAAGCTATAAAAAGACCTTAGACCTTCATTTGAAGACAAATAGCTCCAAGGACTAAAGAAAGCACCGAGGTATTTTGGCGAAAATGTGAGACTTAAATTGTTCCTTCCCTCAGGATTCACTCCGCTCCCTCTCTATTCCGTTCAACCCTCACATGGACACTTCAGGGAGCCCGGGAGAAGGTACCAAGGAACGCTCTCGCGAACATTTTGTGGAAGCTCCGGTGACAGATTTTTCCCCCCTTTCCATATGCTCAAAACTTGTAATGGAGAGGTGGCTTGTCACCCTACCAATAACTCCAACAACTTGTAACAAAACAAAATATTGGATTTTGGCGCAATACAGATTCGACCACTTGGTTTTTCACCCTTTTCGGTTTTGCACGTTAAAAAACAACCCCATATAATTGTTGCTTAATTTTCAGTTGACAATTTGCCCGCCTGATACAACTCTGAGCTAAGGCGGTCTGATTCTCTGGTCCAGAGGAAAATCGGGCGACTCGCAACACATCCATTCTGTTGTTACCATTTGACCACGATGTTCTGACCCGTAAATTAGCTACTCACTTAAACAATGATCAAATCATTTTGACTTAGATATAGCGCATGTTTGGGACGGTGGTGGTGGTGGAAAAAGTTCTATTCTCATTGTCACCACAATTTTATTAGTGTTTGTTTGCGCAGGGGTGGCAAAATAGATTTTTTAGAGAATGAAGTTTTTTTACCATGTCGCAAATTATTGTTCAGACGCGCATTTTTCTCATGAGCCATTTTTTATCCGAACGCACATTTTTTCTCCTAAGTGCACATTTTTCTGCCCGGTCGCGCATTTTTCGCTCTAACGCTCGTTTTTCGTCCAAGTATGCCCTTTTCGCCCGAGCGCTCATTTTCAACCTCGACGCGCATTTTTTCCTGGGCGTGATTTTTCCTCCCGTGCGTGCATTTTCTCGGCCGAGGTGCGCATTTTTCGTCTCGACGCACATTTATCGCTCAACAACTCATTTTTCGTCTCCTTCGATCATCCGAATCACCGCCATAGTCAGCATCCGTGTACCCGAGCAACGCAACCTCCGCGTCTCTTCTATAGAGGAGTCCCATGTCAGAAGAAGCCTTGACATACTTCAGAATTCCCTTCGCCGCCACTAGATGAGATTGTCTTGGTTCAGCCATATACCGACTTACTCGACCAACAGCATAAGCGATATCCGGCCTTGTAATCGTCAGGTAAATCAAGCTCCCAACAAGAGCCCTGAACACCAAGGGATCATGAATAACCCTTCCCTCATCTCGTCGAAGCTTGGGCATTTTCCATCCAGGTGCATTTTTCGCTTGGGCACACATTTTTGGCCCGAGCGCACATTTTCCGCCATGTCGCACATTTTTCACCTCAGTGCGAATTGTCCGCACGAGCGTGCATTTTTCCGTCTGGGCGCACATTTTTCACCCTAACACGCATTTTTTGCCTGAGCGTGCATTTTTTCACCGAGCACGTATTTTTCGCTCAGACGCTCATTTTCCGCTCAGGCGCCCATTTTCAACCCGGGCACACATTTTTCCTCCTGGGCGCGCATTTTTCGCCCGGACGCGCATTTTCACCATCCGCGCATTTTTCGCCCCGACGCGCCTTTTTCGCTCTGACGCGCATTTTTCACCCGGACATGCATTTTCTGCCTGAGCGTGAATTTTTTCTCCGGGGACGCATTACCGCCAGGGCATGCATTTTCGGCTTGGGAGCACATTTTTCAGTCTTAGCGCGCACTTTTTGCCCGAACGCGCATTTTCCGCTTCTTTGTGAATTTTTACTCCCGACGTGCATTTTTCGCACATGCACATTTTCGCCACGACCTGTGTTATAAAAAGTAAAAAACTATTATTAAAGAGTTGTTAATCCAAACATAGGATATAAAAAACATTTTTTAAAAGTACTTAAATCGAGATCTCCAAATAGTACGCAGCTTTATCAAACAGATTTTTTTTTATCTTGAAGAAAATAACATAATATATTTCATCGCCTCAACAGTGAAGATTCCTGGTCTGATTCTATAATTTTATCTTGTAATGGTTTATAGTCCAGTATTTCCCACTAAAAATTGTATGACAAATAATTCACCATATAAAATATACAAGCAAATGCAAATTCCCTTCTCGAATGAACACAAATTCTTACAAGATTCCTCTCCCTCAAAATTGTAGTAGCCATCCTTCCACCTTAGAGGAACGAAACTCCCTCACACTGCTACTACAACTATGCCCGCTTCTATGTGACATTCCATTGGTGCAACCATCCGCGTTGCAGCCTTCGGAGCTTTCCTCGCCTCACCAGCCCTAAGCTCCGCTTCCACCCGAGATTCTGCCAGTTTAGCTTGCACTGTGCAACTGACTCGGGCTTTTCAAGTGAAGGCAATATGCATAACTTGTGTCAAGTCAGACTAAGACCAGTGGCCTTCACTGCATTGTTCTCATCCAAAAATCTCCTCACAGTCTCAGCCTCTCCAAACCTGCCAACCTCTGTCAGCAAATTGGAAAGAACAACATAATCCCCTCCATATCCCCTCTCCAACTCCATTATCCTCCTCATCACCCTCCAAGCCATCTCCACCTCTCCATGCTTGCTGCAACAACCCAACAGTGTCCTCCACACTATTACATTCACCTCCACCGGCATCCTGCCAATCATCTCTTCCGCCTCTGCCAACCTCCCTGTCCTCCCAAGCATGTCTATCAAGCAGCTGTAATGCTTCGTCTCCGGCTCGACACCGTGCTCATCAACCATGAGCCTGAAGAACCTAACTCCCTCCTCCACCAGCCCACTATGGCTACAAGCACTTAGCAGGCTCAGAAAGGTGACCCGATTCGGCTTCATGTTTTCCCTTCCCATCCTTTCAAAAATCAGAACTGCTTCCTCTGCCATACCGTGCATTCCAAAGCAAGTTAAGATAGATGTCCATGAAACCAAATTTCTTCTTTCACGCATTTCCTCAAACTTCAGAACTGCGTTCTCAACCGAACCGCATCTTGCATACATGTCGATCAAAGAATTCTCCACACGGACGTCCAGCAAATCGAATCCGAACTTCACGCAATAGGCGTGCAGCGTTTCTCCCATGTCGAGCCCCCCGAGGTGGAAAATTGCAGGGATGACGGCAAGAACTGTGATCTCCGACGGGCAAATGCCATGGGTCGCCATGCCCCGGAAGAGACTCAATGCTTTCTCTGAATTCCGAACGCGCGTGTATCCGTCAATCAGTCCAGTCCAGGAGATGACGTTAGGGTTCGGCATTCTAACAAACAGCGATTTCGCCATTTCCATCTCCCCCCATTTGGCGAGACCAGTAACCATTGCATTCCAAGAAACAGAATTTTTAGCAGGAATTTCGTTGAACGCCTTGCACGCGTCTGATATAGCGCCCCGGGCTGAATACATGCCGAGCAGAGCAGTGTGGACATAGATGTGGAATGCGAAGCCGTTCTTGAGAACAAGAGAGTGGAGCTGCAGACCGGCGGCAGAAGGCGAGGAGGCTGAAGAGGAGCAGGCTTTGATGAGGAAGGAGAAGGTGAAAGAATCGGTGGGAAGATCAGAGGTGCAGAAAGAGAGCATATGTTGGTAAATTTGGAGGGATTCGAAGGGGAAGGAACCCAGAGAGTACCTGTAGATGAGGGTGTTCCAAAGAAGGATGCCTCGGCGGCTAACATGATGGCGGTGAAGGGCTGAGGTGACTAAGTGAGAATGGAGTTGGAGAGAAGGTCGCCGGAGGTGATGGTGGCGGAGGAGGGAAATGAGGTAGCGTTCGTGGTCTGGAGTGCAGTGTGAGCCGCGTTTGAGTAGGTAGAGGCGGAGAAGGTGGAACGGAACACTACACTGCGTATTGATAAGCCGTGGCATTGGTGCAAAAAAATTGCTGGGGAATGAATAAATATGCACTTATGCCATTAAAAAAGATCAGTCTTATAAGCACGTCAATTTTTGTTATTGACACAAAAATTTTATGAGCAAAGTTAAAAGCACTCTGTTTTTGATTATTGACAGATAAATGTTATTGACACACCAAAAAAACTATTTATACACCAAATGGTTATTAACATACCAATAGTAAAATATTTAAAACACACTCAAAAAATTCTTTTTCTTTTCTCCTTAAATTGTGCCCAACTTAAAATGCACTTCAACCTAAAGTGTAAGGGTATCATCCATGTATGGCATGTTTGTAAATATGATGTATGTAGCCCTTGCCTCTTCCCATATAAAGAGGGGTTGTCATTATAATGAGGGCATGGATGATTATAATAAAGTTTAGTTGTTCTACTATCTTCCCGACCTCCCCCTTCGTCTCTCTTATCTCCGGCCAACCCCGGCCATTCGTCCTCTCTCTCGTCTCCGAACGCTTCCTCTCCTTGGCCATTCTCTATTCCTACTCTTTCTAACGCCGGTAATCTCACCGGCGATCTCGTAACGACTAAGATCGTTCTCGTAACGACTAAGATCGTTACAAATGGTGCTCTCATTGATGATCTCGCTCCCGATTCACCGTTCTTGAAGCCACAGTTTCTGTCCACCGCTGCCATCCACGATCTCTTCACCGGAGGCAACTCCGACGAACTCTAACACTACAAGCACTAGCTGGAATCAAGGAGATCAGAATCTTCAAGAACGTCAGCACCGGTTCGACGCCACCGCCGTTTCGCCGCCTTGGCGGCTTCATTGCTCCCGTCGCTTGCCATACAAGACTCACATGCAAGACTTTTCATCGATTGCCCAAAATCCACAACAATTCGAAGGTCAAAAATAAAGGAAGCACAGGGATCTGTAGCAATCCAGATATATAGAAAAATTTTATCAGGAATCTTGAAGAAATCTGTAGCAATTGAATAAACCAGATCAAAAATTCTTCTCCATCGCATTTATCTTTTGGCATCATCAAAAGATAAAAAGAACAACAAATCCTCAGTATCTTCTTCACAAGAATGCCCATCTTCTTGAATGCACAGAAAAGTCGTAGGTGAGCACACATAGCTCCGATTTTCCGGTGACAAAAGGGCGCTCTTGCGGCGAATTTGCCGGAAACCTTCACGAATGCAATTAAGAGACCGGCGAGAGAGCCCAATGTCAGAATAGCCATCCAGAGCGCATTATCGGAATAACCATTTGCCGTCTTCGTCCCCCATCTGTCATCTGTCAGATAAGAAGTTTTGAGAAAGGGTCATTCAGTTTGTTCGGAATTTCTTGCCTGTCGATCCTCCGAAGGCTTGTCGTCAAAATTCGTCGTTCAACCAACGGCGCCTGATATTCATCCTACACCACCGTCGACCAGAGACTTGAAGCAGAGCCATCTATCATTGTTGGTTGTTCCCTGTTGAAGTATTAGACCGGGCGGCTTAGCGGTCTGATCCAGCGGTTTGTTAACCGAGCGGCTTAGCGGTCTGATCCAGCGGTTTGTAAACCGGGCGGTCTATCGGTCTACCTCTGCGGCCTGTTCTATCCTGCTGGAGTTGCCGAGCGGTTAACCCATCTGTCTAACCGCGCGGCCTGTGCGGTCTCCATTATTCTAGCCGCTCAGTACTGTAAATGTTTAGTCCCACATTGTTTGTATACTCTCTTCTTATCTCCTCCATTCTATATAAGGGAGGTCATACCTTTGTAAATGATATCTTTTTTTGGATAATAAAATTCAA
Source organism: Platanthera guangdongensis (assembly GCA_039583875.1). Lineage (NCBI taxonomy): Eukaryota > Viridiplantae > Streptophyta > Magnoliopsida > Asparagales > Orchidaceae > Platanthera > Platanthera guangdongensis. Next base: position 100,271,016 of record CM077159.1, read on the forward strand.
TTATTCAAAAGTTTATTCGCTTGTTCTCTACTTTTTGCTTCTTTTCGCTACTTTCTAACATGGTATCAGAGGACACGGTCATTTCCTCCTGATTCTGTGCGCTCTCTATTGTTCGCGGCTTGTTTTCCGCGTTCTGCGACTTGATTCGCGGCTTGCCTTCTCTTCTATCCGCGCGGCTTGTTTCTGTTCGCTGCCCTGTTCGCGCGGCTTGCTTCTTCTTGGTTCTCTTCTCCTACTGCTCTTTGTCGCAGCGACCTGTTTCTTGTCGCCGCACTCCTTGTTCTTTCCTGCCGCTCCGACTTCCTAGTCGTTGCGGTCTGTCCGCGTGTGTTGTCTCTTTACTCGCGGTTTGCTGCTGTGATCTGCCTGACCGTGCGGGTTGTTCCTTTCTCACCCGCATCTTGGTTGCGGTCACCTGCTCTTCTCCTCTCTTCTGTTCGCTCGGCCTTTTCAGTCCGCGCGACCTCTTCCCCGTTGTGCCTTTGACCGCTTTTTAGCAGCTGCTGTGATCTGCCTGACCGTACAAGTTGTCCTTTCTTACCCGCATCTTGGTCGCGGTCACCTGCTCTTCTCCTCTCTTTTGTTCGCTCGGCCTTTTCAGTCCGCGCGACCTCTTCCCCGCTGTGCCTTTGACCTCTTTCTAGCCGCTGCTGTTCGCGCGGCTTCTTTTGTTTCCTAACCGCTCCTATTCGCGCGGCTTCTTCTGCTTGCCGGGTTCCATGACTACCTCCGGTCTCACCACTACTCCTGCAGCTCCTTCTCCACCTCCTCCTTCGGGCAACCTTGGCACCCTTTCCAAGCTTGTTGGCTCCAACTATCCCGATTGGAGCGTTTCTTTCACCTTTCTCCTTCGTTCTCAACGCAAGCGTCATCACCTCACCGATGACCCTCCTCCTCGCACCTCTCCTGAGTTTGATGACTGGGATGCGAGTGATGCTCTTGTTCGCACCTGGCTGGCCAACAGCCTCTCTGATGAGTGCCTTCCCGTCATTCGCCATGATGAGACGGTCAAGGCCGCCTGGCTTCACCTCGCTGCTCTCTATTCTAAGGGGGGCCAGACGTCCCGCATTTATACTCTCTATGCGGACCTCTTCGCCCGCCCTTCCATGTCACCGGCTGCGGCTTATCAGCAGGTTCAGGCTCTTGGTGCTGAAATCCTCCAGAATCGCCCCTTCTTCGCGGACTTGGCCGACCAGCACAAACACTTCCAGGAACTCCTGGTTGTTTGTTTTCTTCTTCGTCTTCCTGACTCTTATGATATGATCCGCCAGCAGATCTTGGGTGAGGCGGAATCTCCTACTTTGGATGCCACTGCGGCTCGCATTACCGCTGTTACTTCGCTCCTCCAGCGGCCTCTGTTGGCCTCCCCCCCTTCCCCGGACTCCTTTGCTCACCAAGCTCAGAGGGGGGGCCCTAGTGGCCGAACTCCTTTGCTGCTTTGACCCCCTTCTCCGCAAGCAGTTTGTCTCCGCCGATGTGACTTTTTTCGAAAATGCTTCCTATTTCTCTCCTCCCTCTTCTCTTCCTTCTCTTCCTTCTGATATCTCCGTTCCTTCCACACCTCTCCACGTTTTCCCACCTTCGCCTCCTCCTCCACCCACTCCTTCCCAGTCCGTCTCTCCACCTACCCCTCCACCCTCCTCTCCGCTGCCGTCTCTCTCTAGTCCCGGGCCAGCCTTCTCCGCCACGGACGCTCCGGTCGCTGACGCTCCCGTCGCCGACGCTCCCGTTGACCTGGATGTTCCCATTGCCCTTCGCAAAGGGGTGCGGGCGTGTACTCAACACCCGCTCACGGCTGTTGTTTCCTATGATCGGCTTTCTCCTTCTCGCAGGTGTTTTGCCTTGGCTATCTCTGCTACTTCTACTCCCCGTACCTACCAGGAGGCTCTCGCTCTCCCTCATTGGAAGTCTGCCATGGATGATGAGATGGCTACTCTTACTGAACGGGGTACCTGGACCCTGGTTCCTCCTCCCGTAGGCACTGATGTGGTTGGCTGTCGCTGGGTCTTCGTTGTGAAGTTTCGCCCCGACGGCACTGTGGATCGCTACAAAGCCCGGCTGGTGGCCAACGGCTTTACTCAGACTTATGGCGTTGATTATTTTGATACCTTCTCTCCGGTTGCTCACCTCAGCACCATCCGGGTTCTCTTTTCTGTGGCTGTTAACCGGGCTTGGGCTATTTCCCAGCTTGATGTGAAGAATACCTTTCTCTATGGCGATCTTCAGGAGGACGTCTATATGGAGCAACCTCCTGGGTATGTTGCTCAGGGGGAGACACGTGTCTGTCATTTGAAGAAGGCAATTTATGGCCTAAAGCAGAGCCCTCGGGCATGGTTCGACAAATTCAGTGGTATTGTGGCTACCATCGGCTTTCAAAGGAGTTCGGCCGATCACTCCTTATTCATTCGCAAAACGGCCTCGGGACTGGTGGTTTTGGCCGTATATGTGGATGATATTCTCCTTACTGGCGATGACCGAGATGGGGTGGACTTAACGAAGAAGCACCTCCGTCAGCACTTGGTCACGAAGGATATGGGCTCCCCAAAATACTTTTTGGGGATAGAAATCTCTCGGAAACTTGACTCCTTGGTTCTCTCTCAACGGAAGTATGCACTTGATCTTCTACGAGAAGCAGGATTGACAGGTGCCAAACCAGCTCGTTTTCCCATGGCTGTTGGAGAAGACAAAACGTGGACGGATGATTCGCCTCTTCTATCTGATGTCACACGGTACAGACGTTTGGTAGGCAAACTCATCTATCTCACGGTGACTAGACCCGACATCGCCAACGTTGTAGGCAAGGTCAGTCAGTTTATGCAAGCTCCCAGGGAGTGACATCTTCAGTCCGCCATGAAGATTTTAGAGTATATCAAAGCAGCACCGGGCAGAGGGTTACTCTTTCAGAGGAATGGTCATCTGAGAGTTGAGGCCTACTCAGATTCAAGTTATGCGGATGACAAAGGCGATCGTAAATCCACATCAGGTTTTTGTACCTTTGTTGGAGGTAATCTCGTGAGTTGGAAGAGCAAGAAACAGTCCGTTGTTTCCAGATCCAGTGCCGAAGTAGAATACCGGAGTATGACGTCAACCACGTGTGAGTTAAAGTGGTTGTGGGCTCTCATGCTTGACCTGGGCGAGGTATATGACTGTCCTCTCCCTATGTTCTGTGACAACAAGGCCGCTATACACATATCCAGAAATCCGGTCTTCCATGAGAGAACAAAGCATATAGAGGTTGACTGTCACTTCATTCGGGAAGAGATTTTGAAGAAACAGATTTGTACTCCTTTTGTCACCTCTGACAAAGAGTTGGCAGATATCTTCACCAAGCCGGTTTCTACTTCCTTCTTCCGCATTTGTGACAAGCTGGGCATGATTGATATCTATGCTCCAGCTTGAGGGAGAGTGTTGAAGTATTAGACCGGGCGGCTTAGCGGTCTGATCCAGCGGTTTGTTAACCGAGCGGCTTAGCGGTCTGATCCAGCGGTTTGTAAACCGGGCGGTCTATCGGTCTACCTCTGCGGCCTGTTCTATCCTGCTGGAGTTGCCGAGCGGTTAACCCATCTGTCTAACCGCGCGACCTGTGCGGTCTCCATTATTCTAGCCGCTCAGTACTGTAAATGTTTAGTCCCATATTGTTTGTATACTCTCTTCTTATCTCCTTCATTCTATATAAGGGAGGTCATACCTTTGTAAATGATATCTTTTTTGGATAATAAAATTCAATTATTCAAAAGTTTATTCGCTTGTTCTCTACTTTTTGCTTCTTTTCGCTACTTTCTAACATTCCCGTTGATCTTGTGCCTTCCACCGGAGTGCAGAAATTCCAGATCTCAGGCATTTGTGCCCCATCAGCCGGAACACCGAACGCACCTCCGGCGACCTAGCCGGACTTCTTCACGAGCGGCGGGGCAGCCGCCACCATTTTGTGAGCTCTTCATCATCGATCTCCCTCAAGAACGTGGTTGGACCAGATCCACCATCGGAGATCTCGAAGACCAGATCTCGATAACCGACGACGTTGGATCCGATCTACGAAGACCAGATCTCTAACCAGATCTCCGAAGACCGATCCTTTGCATCCTGCGATTCTCTGTAACGGGCGGTGTTGGCGGCCGCACTCCTGCTGGGATCTTCAGCGTCAACTACCTGCAACTACTGCAACCGTGTGGAGAAATACCGATTTTGAAAGTCAGTGTGGAGAGCCATTTTGTTTTTATTTGATTTGACAAAGAGATCCACGACAGTGATCAATCTTCCGGGCTTCAGAACATTGTCAATTCCGACTTTGCGATTTAATTCTACCAACAATTCTGGGAAGAACCTCCAGTGGTATGGATTTCACTCAAGCCAGCCTTTGTGGTTACATATCCACTTCGGCCTCGATTAATATTTCGTCAGCCAAAGTTACAGGCCCAAGATTTGCGTCGGGTGATCCTACAAATTGGATTTCTAAGTTTGAAATGTTCATTGAGTATAAGAATGTCAATCCCTTTGATTATGTTTTCATGACCTCAGTTTATTTGGACAAGTCGGCGTCAAAGTGGTGCTTAGAATTTTTGCGGTATGGCATGTGCCATGATTGACATCATTTCAAGGTAGTTATTCATAACCGATTCAGTATAAAAGTGTCTCCATAACTATTAGTCTTGATAATCATGGAGCCAAGTCCGAGGAGTATGACTCTTGCGGGATACTTGAAGAGTCGAGTGGTATCCAGGTTCCGACAATCCATAAAGATGAAGGGATACTTTCATCATTTGTTTTGACACCATTGGGGGACGAGGAACAAGAAGCCATCAAGGCAAATTCTCTACTTGAGGCAGCAATTTCACCACAATTGGAGGAGTTGGCATGTGCGCCGATTGTTCGTGTTATTCCCGACAACACGACTTTACTACATTTAGAGGAGTTGATGCGGCATCGTTCCAACTCTAACGTCATCGTGGGATTTTTTGATCGCAATACTCAACTTGGTCAGCTTCTTAATGACACGTGTTTCCGCAGCCATGTATCAACTTGGACAATTCATGTCTTCGATCTACGATGATGTACCATTTCGACACAGTTTGCACAAGTGGAGCCTCCAATAAAACAATTTTCATGATGCAAACTTTGTTCTCATACGTCAACGTCAATCAAACAGTTCAGAGTGACATCACAAAAATCCATATATGGCTATATTTTTTTAGGAATAAAACGACGAGGTCGTTGTTTGATGGGCATGGTAGGAATGTAAGAGTATCATATATGGATCGCATGTTTGTAAATATGATGTATGTAGCTCTTCCCTCTTCCTATATAAAGAGGGGTTGTCATTATAATGAGGGCATGGATGATTATAATAAATTTTAGTTGTTCTACTCTCTTCCCGACTTCCCCCTTCGTCTCTCTTATCTCCGGCCAACCCCGGCCATTCGTCCTCTCTCGTCTCCGGTCGCTTCCTCTCACTGGCCATTCCCTACTCTTATTCTTTCTAACGCCGGTAATCTCTCCAGCAATCTCGTAACGACTAAGATCGTTACATAAGTGATTGAAATAAAATTTTTGCCTATTTTCATTAATAAACCTGCAATCTATTCATATTATCTATGTTACTAATGTTTCTGGAAGAACAAATCAACAACTGAAACACATGATACCGAAATAGCACTTAATTATGTACCAGAGGCAAAATGTCAACCCGAACACCTACAAATAAAAGGAAATGAAAGATATTTAGTAATAATGGTGGGGGAATCTTTCATCATAGTATTCATAGGTTGACAACGAGATATACAAAACATTACCAGGATGAATCAGAATTGGGCCTGCTGGAAGGAAACACTGGCCACTAATCCTCCTACAAAAATCCCTGCATTACAAATAATTTCAATTTTTATCATGAGGATTTAGAAGAGAGTGTACAATGAAAAAATAGTCCAAAACAAACTACTGTGCCTGACTAATGGATCTCGATGTTGGGTTTAGGAGAGTGAAGAATGGCTAAATAAAAAAAACAAAAATGGAATAGCAAGAGAGGATTTGAGAGAACTTACTTTCAAAAGCCACTAGAGACCTCCGTTCTCCTCGCTGTTGGGATCGATGAAAGTGGCGAGCGATTTCCTCTTAGCAGGCGGGATCGGAATAGAGCCGGATGGAAGGGAACGACAGCGTGAGCGAATGGTGGGGTGAGCGACCTTCTGCCTTCCTCCTACAAGGCGTAAGGAGGAGAGGGCACCGTCAGGTTGGTGTGCAGCTAAAGATTTGGTGTGTTTGGAGATATAGGGATTTAAGTTTTTTAGGTGTTTTTTTGGTGTGTTAATAGTCATACACGGTGTGCTTTTAACACCTCCTAATTTTATTGACATATTAGATAATTTTATTTTCACACCAATACATTATTGTCATGCCAGATTTTAAAATCGTTATTGACACAACAAAATGAACTTGATTTTTCTCTTCTTTCAATATGTTATTTTTGCACCAAAATTATTATTGCATGCCAAAATTGTAATTAAAAAATGAAAATAGTCTAGTTAATAGTTTGCATAGTTCAAAACATAAAGCACATATGATTAATAAAAGTCCAATCAATCTTGTAGAGATGACAACACAAAATATATTTAAATATATTGCATAGTCCAAAACGCCATTAATTTTTCATAAAAAACTGTCTAGTCAATCTTATAGAGATGACATTACAAAATTCAAACAAAATATCGGACATTCAAAACAACACTAATATTTCATAGTCCTGCATATATTTGAAACAACTGCAAGTTAACAGCATATAAAATATAGATCCAGATTTAAAATAACATTTTATACTTTTGTTTTAAAATCATATGTAATGATGAAGATCTAATGCATAATCGACTTTAATACCCACATGAGATTTTATGTTAGAAAATAAATGTTAAAATGAGATATTATGTTGGAAAATTAAATATTTGTGGACTATGAATAACAATAGAAAACATGCATACTTTAAGGATCGACCAAATTAACGATTTCCTCCTCTTGGCTTTATATTGTTCGCATAATAGAAATATTGAAGGGATTTCTCTTTTTTAAAGAGGCTAGTATTTTTTGAGGCTTCACACCGGAGGTGTACATTGATGGAGTGCTCAAAGCATCCGCGTGACCGTCAAGTCTGGAACGGGCTCCTCGTTGCCCCTAGCATGAGTATTTATAGGCAAACCCTAAAAACCCGACTACAGGTTGTTGGACTCCTATCAGATCCTAACCGCAACCCAATAAGTACCCGTCACGCCTATTTCAATATACCTCAACAATCTTCTCATATATTGTAAATATGTGTTAATACAATATATGTTACTTAAATAATAGTTAATAACGACCAAAAGGAGTTTTTCAGAAAACCATAAATATGTGTTTTAGATCACAAAATGATAAACTCAAACACATAGTCCCAAACATAGAAATAGGAAATCTGAAAGAAAACTCAAAAACTGAAAATTAATCTATGCAAACAATAGATCATCTTCATCTGGGTCGAAATCAACTGTCTCTCCTCCAGTTTTCATGTGATCTGCAAACAGACACAATAAGAATATCATGAAATAAATCTCTATGAATTCTAAAATTTGCTAATCAAAATTAAAGTTATTAGTTCTAGCAGTAAAAGAACGTAATACTCTAAGCAGGAAGAAAAATCGCATGTTAGCATCTCTATCTAATTTACACAAAATTAGAAAATTGATTTCATAGAATCAAACCATGTTCCATCGATTATTAAGATTATTATTCAACATTTCACAATTGTGTTATATCATCAAGTTTGGAATGATATAATAAGCTGTGACTATCATATTATCAAGTTTGGAATGATATGATTAATAATCCTAATATCAGGACTCATATCAGCAACTTCAGTATTCATTTTTGGAATGATACCCGATTCAGCCTTTGAATAAAATAATTGTGTAAGTCATCAAATTTGGAATGACTGACAACTAATCATCTCTAGCTTTCATCAGATAGCATCTGAAATACTTCAATGTACACAACTCTAAATGCTTGAATGTAAACAGACTACGGTTCTAAAATTTAAAACATAAGCAAGGTATTAAGTCCTCATAAATGGACTTTAATCTCATCTCCCCCGATGTTTTAGTTGTTAGAATCTTACTTAAGCCCTTGGTAAGGACATCTGCTACATTATCTTTTGATCTCACGTCCAAAAGGGAGATTATCCCCTGACTGGTGAGATAGGTCAACTAGGCATGTTTTATCCTAAGTTGCCTTCGCTTTCCATTGAACGTATTTATAGCAATGGTATTTGTGGCTTGATTGTCACAATATAATGAAATAGAGTGCATTTTCAGACTCGTCATTGGAATGTCCATTATCAGATCTCTTATCCACTCCGCTTATTCTCCAGCTGAAGCGAGAGCATAGATTCTCGATTCCATAGAGGATAGTGCAATGCTCGTGTGCCTCTTTGAATTCCAAGCTAATGCTGCTCCACCTAGGGTAAACACAAAACCGCTAGTGGATCGACTATCAGCAATTTCTGAGCACCAGGAGGCGTCAGAATACCCCTCAAGCATAGGAGGATGTCCACTATAATATAAAACGTACTTCTCAGTATACTTTAAGTATCTCATTATCCCGTCCAAGGCGTCCCAGTGGTCCTTCCCAAGGTTACTTGTGAATCTACTCAACATGCCGACCGTAAAGGCTATGTCAGGTCTAGTGCAGGTTGTATCATACATGAGACTGCCTATGAGTTTGGAGTAATCCAACTGTCTAATAGGTGAACTTTTATTCGGTTTCAGTCTATTGTTGTAGTCGTATGTAGTCTCAGCTTTTTTGCTACTAACGTAACCCCACTTTTCTAGTAGATTTCTAACGTACTGACTCTGACTTAAGGTAATACCCTTTTCAGTGAAGTTCACTTCCATACCTAGGATGGTCTTCACCACACCCAAGTCTGACATGCTAAATTTAGACGTCAAGGCAACTTTCACGTCTTCCACCTCAGACTGATCAGTGCCCAAAATTAGCATGTCATCAACGTACAAGTATATAATTACGACTTTATCTAAACTCGTTCTTACATACAGACATTTATCTGATAGACTAGACTTGGAACCCAAGTCTTTAACACAAGTGTTAAATTTCTCGTGCAACAATTTTGGTGCTTGCTTCAATCCGTATAGTGACTTAATCAACTTACAGACCTTATTCTCTTGACCTTCTACGACAAACCCTTCAGGTTGGTGCATATAGATCTCCTCAATCAGATCTCCATTAAGAAATGCAGTCTTGACATCCATCTGATGAACAACAAAATGTTTAATAGATGCTAACACGAGAAGTATCCTAATTATCGCAATATGACAAACAGGTGAGTATATATCAAAGTAGTCTATACCACTCTCTTGAGTGTAGCCCTTGGCAACTAGACGTGCTTTGTATTTAGCGATACTCCCATCAAGATTAAGTTTCTTCTTCAGAACCCACTTACTTCCAATGGTTCTAGTCCCTTTGGGTAAGTCGACCAAAGTCCAAGTGTGATTTTATAGGAGAGAGTTCATCTCATCATCTATGACTTCTTTCAATAACAGAGAATCCATGGATCGCATCACCTCCTTATAAGTCGACGGATCAGCTTCAACTTGGTAAGTCACAACATCTGTACTGAAGCGTTTAGGCACTCGTTCTCTATTAGATAACCTTTTAGATGTCAAACCACTAGTGTCTATAGGCTCAGTGTCAGGGTTTCTCATTTCTGGCTCAACAATGGTCTCAGTAGTAGTAGCTGGCAGACCAGACAGCGTCAAATTTTTATCCTTAAGGAACTTATCCTCAAAGAAAACCGCATCTCTAGATTCTATAACAGTATTAGTTGAGAGATCTAGAAATCTAACTGCAGCATTATCCTCTACACATCCTAGATAGACGCAAGTGTTCATCCTAGGACTAATCTTTGCTCTTCTAGAGTCTGGTATCCTAACATAAGCGATACAACCCCAGGTCTTAAGATTGTCAAATCTAGGAGGTCTCTTAAACCAAAGTTCATAGGGTGTTTTAGTCAACTTTGCATGTGGAACTTTATTAAGAATGTGATTTGACGTGAGGACGGCTTTACCCCAATGGGCCGTAGGCATGCCAGCAGTCAACAACATGGAGTTCAAAATTTTGGTTAAAATCTTATTTTTCCGCTCAGCGATACCATTGGATTGTGGTGAATACGAAGCAATTGTTTCAGAAATTATGCCATTGTTGGCAAGAAAATCTTTGAACTCCCCCGCCTCTATCACTCCTTAACCTTTTAATTTTCATGTCTAGTTGATTTTCAACCCTATTTTTGAAAATAAGAAATTTTTCAAAAGCTTCATCTTTGGATTTAAGTAGGTAAATGTGACTGAATCTAGAGTAGTCGTTGATAAATATTATCAGATACTTCCGACCTCCTCGGGTGACAAAACTTTTGTAGTCACAAATATCGGAATGTATTAACTCTAGCAATTGTGTGCTCCTAGAAACCTGACCAAAAGGTGTTCTAGTGATCTTTGTCTGAGCACAAATTTCACATTTGTCAAACTTAATATTTATGTCTAAGGTAATGTTGTGAGTTCTTGTAAGACCCCCTTTTTTTTTTCTTTTTCGATACCGGGGTCTTAGGCCCAGAACCGCCGTTTTGCGGTGACTCCTTCACGCCCTGAAGAGTCATCACCACAAAGCGCCGATTCTGCCGGCCGTCTCGATCACATAAAAGTAGCAAAATAATGAAGGAAATGGAAACTATCTGTCCACAGAGAATCACGTGACATAATAAATATATCTCCACGAAGGGAGTGTCCACAGAAAATAACATCAGAGTAGCAAAACGGGCTTATGCCCGGTACATCAAATCCTCACTACAAGATCTCTCATGCAGAAACAAAAGTAGAAAACTGCTCAGGGTCGAGACTCACGGTCCCAGCCGTGTGAACTCCGGAGCTAGACTGCCCCACCTCCAAGCGCACCGGTCTCTGGGGCTGCTCCTCCATGCTGGTCTCCGCGATCCCCTAAATGATGCGGTTCGAAAACCGTTAGTCTAAAAGACTAAGTCCTATCATCCCCCACCCCTTCCCCCACGGCTCCTAGGCACCGAGCGGAGAGAAAGAAAGGGGAGGACTTGAAGGTGGAGAATATCAAAAGCAGATGGCAGCGGTCCTATTCTAGCAAGTTCTATGGTATATAAAGACGATAAGCTGTAATATGAAATGTAACCTTCACTTATGTGAAAAACACATAAGCCAAGGGGTCTTTTGCAAGGCTCCCATCGTATAAAAAGTCCCATACCGATTTATACACTGGGGTGTCGGTGGTCAAACAGCAGTAACTAAATATATCAAAATTAACCTTAATTTATAAACTTGCCCACACAAGCTTATAGACTAAGGGGTCGTTTAGCAGCTCCTAAGGTATAAGCGTCCCATTCCACTTATACTTTAGGTGTCAAGGTTAAAGGTAACGATTATGCCATGACATGCAAGTGGGTATGATGGACATGCAAGTGCAACAGACACACCCGACTCTGTGCACACAGACCTTTAGTTCCCCCTTTCTGGAGCCGTAACCTCCCAGGATACCTCCGTAGTGGCAGACGGAAGCGGTGGGTTGGGCCTCGCCCACCTCTAAACCAGTAAGGCACTACCGGTCAGACCTATCGTACGCCTCAACGCTTGGTGCACGAAGCGGACTCCTGCGTACTCTTGCCGGCTGGCGCACCGGACTTCTGTTGGCGAAGTGCTAACCACACTTGCTGAGTCAACGTATTGGCGTCGGTGCATCGACCCTCCAATACCGAAGACCCACCACCTTAATTTCCTTTCCTGTTATGCACATGCAAATTAGCGTAGTCAAGAATCGAGCCGAAGCTCCCCGGACCAACACGTCCGACTCAAGCAATCGAGCCGAAGCTCCCCGGACCCATAGTCCGCCTTTTAACCATCCGAGCCGAAGCTCCTATCCAACCTCTGGTTCCATCAGTGTTGTGAAATGTGCAACCCTAATTACTAAGTTACTCTTTTCAACTTGTTAAACAGTTTACGTTAACCCAGGACTGCCCCCGGTATTCCCTGTGAAGGGCTCTCAAGGGGCACTAGGAACTATGTTGGGATTACGCCCAACGTTCCCTTTCGCAAGGTACTTATTTTATTATTGGTTGATTCCCTTACCCTTTATTTTCTCATATTTCGATATGCTAATCCTAGGGTAATTTGACTCCACACTCCTTGGGTAGGACGATCTTTCGTCGGACCTAAACGTCTATACCCTAGACAGATCCACACCTTACTCACTCATCTTCCCAAGACGCAGCCCATTCCACTTGTCCTTGTAACAATCCATCAGGACCCATCATAATGGCCCTAATTCACATCTATATGAAATCCTGCAGTTTTGCTATATGCAGACCACTTAAGCTACATGACCCGTAAAAAGGGAAGTACATGAAATACTCATCTAGTACACTTATGATAATTATTAGAGGTCTATTATGATAGATATAGTCTAAATTCAGAGAATCATATTTTTCCCAATTAATCTACTATTTATTGAATTTTCCTCAAAGACTAGGCCATAGTCAATTTGAACATGAACCATAAGATTTTCTCAGGTAATGGCCTCCTAAAATTTGTATTCACTAAATAACAGAGAAATATTATTGGTTGCCAATTTTCATAATTTTCCAGATAGTTCGTGACCTCTAAAGGATTTATTAAAAATAATTCCTAAAATCAAATATAATGAAGGAAGTGCCACAAATATGTCTCCAATAATTATGTAAAAATTACTAGGGCTTCATAGGGAACTAGAAACATCATGATGAAGAAATTAAAATTTTTCAGATAATCTAAATGTCATTATTAAATTTACCAAAGTTCCATAGAATTAAATAATTAAAGAAGCAACTACTAAATATCATTCTTCAAAAATTTCATAAAAAGTTACAGAGATGGGTACCATGATTACAAGCCCCTTTGCTAAGTTTCATCAGGTTTAATCAAGTATAGTTTTCTCCAAAAAGTCCAAAGTGAAAATTGTAAAACATGACTTTGTGAATAAAGTACCAAAAATATTCATCCAAAATTTATTATAAAATTTCCAGAGATATATATACCCTAAGCAACTACCCATTCAAAGACTCAGGCCTTTTTAGAAAGTTTTGGTATTAGATCTTATGGTTTCAAGCTAGTGCCCTAAACTAGGGTTATGGATTTAAGGGGTTTTAAGTCTTCAAAATGCCCTAAAATTTTAACCACGGGACCATAGTAACCCTATGGACATCATTCCCAAGTTCCAAGTCCATCCAAGGTCTTTTGACCCCAATTTCCTCAAACCCTAGAAATTTACCCTAAAGGGCCTACCCTAAAATTCTAGGGCTACCCTAGTCCAATCCACTCCAACCTCCATAAGTGAGTGTAAAAAGTCAAGTTATATCAGTGGCCAAAAGTTCAGCCTCTGATGAGGGAATTTGGCCACTCAACCATCAAATAGTGACTTTTGACCAAAATACCCTTATAAGGTCATATATAGGGTGGGTAAATTACCTACCCTAAACATCTCCAAATGAGCTAAAGTTTTAACCCTATACCTATCATGACATCTAAGACCACCCACCAAAATTTGGGGTTGTTTTAAATTAATTAGGTCACATAATTAAATTAATCATGATTTATTAAATTTTCCTAAAAACTATAGAAACATATTCTCCAAAAATTCTAAATTTTGGACAGGTTCTAGGTATGGCTAAGACTTTCTCACTGCCCAAATTTCAACTTGTTTGGACAAGGAATGAAGTGTGGGCACCAAAAATAATCTCTGTTTAGGACTAGGTATAGGTCCTCCAAAAAAGGGTACCCTGGTCTAACCAGTGGCCCAAAAGGGTCCAAGCAATTTTTGCTACAAACTAGACACCCTAAGCTACAATTTTCATGTTGGGCAGATTTCCATTCAGGGTCCCTAAGTATTTTTAAAAATTAAATACATTAAATACATCTAGTGTGACAGAAATGAAATGATTTTTATTTAAATCCTAAAGTATTTGATTTGATGCCGCGCGAATCTTGGCGCAGATCGACGGCGCTGGGTTATCGTCCCCGATGAGCCAACGGCCAGGATCGCTTCTTCCTGTGCCGACTTCAAGCATCTGCCGCCGGCCACCCAGTCCCTTCCCCGGCCGGCCACCGCCACCATCACCTCCGTTGAGGTGGTGGCTATCGCCAGACGGCGGCACAGCCGCCGGAGGGGCGGATTCCGGCGATCCAACCAAATAAATTCTCGGCCGAAAGCCATGAATTTTGCGAGTTGGATCGGGCTCAATTGTGCCCGAACCTTGGCCCTAATGAAACCTAAGATCTACCCATGAGAAAAGAGAAGGAGGAGGACCTTCCTGGCGGCCTGGATGCGAGAGGAGCGGCGGGATGCCATTGAAGACGGCGGCGGCGCTCGGCTTCTGCAACTGCACAGTGGAATGGCTCGTCTCCTCCAGGTAAACGCTCCAAAATGATCCCCTCGGCTCCCTGAAGGTGTTTAAATGGCAAATGGGGGAGAGGAGAGGCTGGTTCTTCAATAACCATTAACACCATTAAAGGTGTGGCTCGGGTTGTGTGGAGGGGGGCTGAACCCACCCCTTGGTGGCCGGGAAACGGCTGGAATCAACTCCTCTCCCCTAGAGGAGTTGATTACAGCCATAACTGGTGGCTGTTGGCCTTCCTTGGCCGGCTTCTCTCTTCCCTTTCCTCTTCCCCATTTTCTCTCTCCTCCATTATCATGGAGAGGAGCTCTTTTCTCTCTCCTAGTCACCTCTGGTTGACTAGTCAGCCTTACACACTAAATGCAGCCCACTTGATTATGATGGTCATGGGAATGGGTTTAGCCTAAGGGAGAAGTGGCTTGAGCTTGGGTTAGCCCTTTTTGGGCTAAGTTGACTTGACCCTCAATGAGGGTTGACTTGGTCAGTTTGACCATCTAGGTTGACCCCATTGGGTCCTGGGCGATTCATTGGCCTCCCCTAAGGTCTATGTAGGGTTGGGTAGGGTTGTCTTGGCACCTTAAAGGTCACTTGACCCTTGGTAAGGTCACTTTGACCATTTTAGGGCCAGAGTTGACTTGGGTCAACATGACCATTAGGGTTCACCCCTATGGATCCTTGGTAACCCATTGACTTCCCTTAGGGTCTAGGTAGGGTTATGTAGGGTTACCCTGCACTCTGGAGGTCACATACCCTTAGTAAGGGTACTTTGACCAGATTAGGGCTTGAGTTGACTTGGGTCAACCTGGCCTCTAGGGTTGGCCCTAATGGGTCCTTTGGCTCTAATGGGTCTCCCAAAATGTTTGGGAGTGTTGTGGTAGGGTCTTGGGGCCATGGTGAAGCCCCATTGTCATTCTAAACCATTGTTCAAACTTCTACTATTTGCAGACCATGGTGATCCCTACCTTGGCCTCCTATCTCTTGGCCCATTTCTGGCTTCCTAGGGTTTTGTCATGACCCAGTCATGGCCAAAACCACTCTTAGGGGTCTAGTTGGAAATGGGATGTTACAAATCCCAATAAACAAAACAAAGATTTCGTCCCCGAAATCAAGGTTGGACCTACGGGTCTTATTACCGAAGGAAAGAGTCTTGTAACATCCCATTATGACGCCTTGTTTGTTAAATTTGATTTTATGGGAAAACTTAGATCTAAGACCCCTTTCGCCCAAACGGTGAACCAAAATCCCAATAAACAAGGTTAAGCCCCCAATAAACAAAAGATAAGCCCCTATCTACCTAGAGCAGCCCTTAGTATACTTAAAGCAGGAAAAATAAATTAACATCTTGAGGGGTCTGAGAGGTATACCTGACTGAATAGCTCGGGATATCTTTGTCGCATCAGGTCCTGTGGCTCCCAGGTATGCTCCTCCTGGCCGTGGTTCCTCCACAGGACCTTGACTAGTGGGACCTTCTTGCGTCGCAAGACCCGCACTCCTCGGTCGTCGATCCTCACAGGCTCCAAATGAACCGACCGGTCTGAAGCTACCGGCCCTTCGGTAGTCAGAATCTGCTGCTCCGGGCATAGCAGAGCCCTCCTCAAAGAAGAAATGTGGAAGACGTCGTGCAGCGCTTCCAGCTCTGGTGGTAACTCCAGCCGGTAGGCTAGGGGTCCGATCCGCTCCAGGATCCTGTAAGGGCCCATGTACCTAGGGCTGAGCTTCTTCCTCCGACCACGCACCCGTGAAACTCCATGCATGGGCCGGATCTTCAGAAACACCCGGTCCCCCACCTGGAACTCCACCTGCCGATGCCGGGCGTCATAATACTTAGCCTGTCTACTCTGTGCCTCGAGCATCCTGTCCCTGATCAGCCTCACCTGTGCCTCGGTGTCTTCAACAAACTCTGGCCCCAACACTTTCGGATCCTCGTTCTGTACCCAAGAAAGCGGGGTCCGGCATCTCCTCCCGTACAAGGCTTCGTAAGGCGCCATCCTGATGCTGGACTGGTGGCTGTTGTTATAGGAGAACTCGACAAGGGGCAAGAGTTTCTCCCACGGTTCCCCGCGGTCCAAGATGCATAACCTCAAAAGGTCCTCCAGCGTCCGGTTGGTGCGTTCTGTCTGCCCGTCTGTCTGGGGGTGGAATGCAGTGCTGAAAGTCAATCGCGTGCCTAAGTAAGCTTGCACGGATCTCCACTCCCTGGAGGTGAACCTGCCATCCCGATCCGACACTATCGTCCTGGGCACGCCATGATAACGAATGAACTGCTCCACAAACTTCCGCACCAGTACTCCTACTGAATCATCCTTCCTGATCGGTATAAATCGAGCCACCTTGGTCAACCGATCGACGATTACCCAGATCGAGTCATTCCCTGTCCGAGACCGGGGAAGCCCATGTATGAAGTCCATGGCTATGTCATCAAACTTCCACTCCGGCACCGGGAGTGGATGCAATAATCCCGCGGGGTTCCTGCACTCCGCCTTCACTAGCTGACATGCCTCACAATGGGTCACGAAGTGTGAGACATCCTTCTTCATGCCCGGCCAGTACATCGTCTTCTTCAAATCAGCCGTCATCTTTGTGATCCCCGGGTGTACAGAGTACCGGCTGCAGTGCGCCTCCATCATAATATCCTCCCGGATCTGGCCTCCCTCCGGTATATACACCCGTCCTCTGAAGCACACCAGGTCGTCCCTCAGTGTGTAGTCTCCTGCAGTGCCTGCCTCCAGAGCTTGGAAGATGGGCTCTAACTTGGCATCCTGCCTCTGCCCTTCTCTGACTCGGTCTCTGATGTCATCGGTAATGCCTATCGCGGCCAAGTACTCCTCATAGAGCTCAGGATCATCGGACGATACCAGGGTAATGTCCATGTCCTCTAGTCTCTGCAGCAGCTCCATAGACATCAACTGAGGCTCTGCTCCTGCTGTGGCAGCTCTCCTACTCAGTGCGTCCGCTACCACGTTCGCCTTCCCCGGGTGGTAATGCATCTCATACTGATAGTCAGAAAGGAACTCCACCCACCGCCTCTGCCTGATGTTTAGTTCCTTCTGCGTGTCCACGTACTTAAGGTTCTTATGATCGGAGTATATGTCACAGTGGACTCCATATAGGTAATGCCGCCATATTTTTAGTGCGAATACAACTGCTCTCATCTCCAGGTCGTGCACTGGGTAGTTCTTCTCATGGGTCTTCAGCTGGCGGGAAGCATAAGCTATGACGTGTCCGTTCTGCATCAGTACTGCTCCCATCCCCTGATATGATGCGTCGGTGTAGACCTGGAATCCCTCCCTCCCCGAGGGGAGAGTAAGAATGGGAGCCGATGTCAGCCGATCCTTCAGCTCCTGGAAAGCTGTCTGGCACTGCGGGGTCCACACGAACGGTACCTCCTTCTTTGTCAAGGATGTGAGCGGGAGGGCGATTCGAGAGAATCCCTCCACGAACTTCCGATAGTAACCGGTAAGTCCTAGAAAACTCCGTACGTCAGTGGCTGTTTTCAGCCGCGGCCACTCCGAAATAGCTCGAATCTTTGCCGGGTCCACTGCCAGCCCGGCTCCGCTGATAATGTGACCTAAGAAAGCCACCTCCTTCAGCCAAAACTGACACTTACTGAACTTCGCATAAAGACGATGCTCCCGCAGTCTCTCCAGGGTCAATGCTAGATGTTGCGTGTGCTCCTCCTCCGTCTTAGAATAGATAAGGATGTCGTCTATGAACACTATGACGAACACATCCAAATAAGCCTCGAAGACCCGGTTCATGAGGCTCATAAATGCTGATGGAGCATTCGTGAGCCCGAAGGGCATCACGATGAACTCATACAATCCATATCGGCTACTAAAGGCCGTTTTCGGAATGTCCTCCTCCTGGATCCGCAGCTGGTAGTAGCCTGATCTCAAGTCCAGCTTCGAAAAGTAATGGGCTCCCTCTAGCTGATCGAACAACTCGTCTATCCTAGGGAGCGGATAGGTATTTCGGACGGTCAGCCTGTTTAGTGCTCGATAGTCGATGCACAGGCATAAAGTGCCGTCCTTCTTCTTTACGAACAGGACAGGAGCTCCCCATGATGAGGAACTCGGCCTAACAAATCCTGCTTCCACCAGCTCCTGCAACTGTGTCCGAAACTCCGCCAACTCCTTCGGGGCCATCCGATAAGGGGCCTTGGATACCGGCTTAGCCCCTGGTACCAACTGAATCTGGAAGTCCTTTTCCCTATGCGGAGGTAGTCCTGGCAGCTTATCCAGAAAAATGTCGGCGTAGTCACGAACCACCGGAATGTTAGCAATCAGGTCCTTCTCCTCAGTCATCTCGAACAATACTTGATATACCTCGTCCCCTTGCATATGAGCCTTAATGGCCTGAATAGATGAAAGCAGGCGACGGGAGACCGGTGTAGTACCTTCGAATGTCGCATAAGTATCGCCGTGGCTGAGCACGACCCTCCTTGCCGGGCAATCAATCTGGGCATGGTTCCAGACAAGCCATGTCATGCCCAAGACGAGGTCGAAGTCCGGCATCCTCAGGATCGTCGCCGGTGCCTCGAGTGTCAACCCGTTTATGGTAACCTCCAGGAGGCACTTTTCTGTGGACTGGATCTCCATCCCATTGGGGAGGCGCACCCTCCTGGGTAGTCCCGTGAAACATCGAATCTGATCCAGGTCCTTGACGAAATCCTCCGACACAAAGTTGTGCGATGCCCCCGTGTCGAACAGGGTATGGGCAGGCTTGCCGCACACCATCACCATTCCTAAATCAGTTTGAAAGAAACTCCGGTGTAAGGTTTTCTAACCTAGGTCGTTTAGTAGTTCTATTAACACTTAATATGAGTCATGAATGAATCCAAAATTAAGATTACTCTCATACCTGCAATAACCCTGTCCGGGTTCCGGGGCTGTGCTAAGTCCAAAGCGTAAATCTGCTCCCCATTCTGCCTGCGGTCGCCTCCCTGGTAACCACGTCCTCGGCCGCGTCCTCGGCCTCCGAAATGCTGGGCCGGTGGGCCACCCCGTGGTGCTGGAGGTGGTGCCCCCCTCATAGGGCAGTCTCTCCGGAGGTGTCCCACCTGGTGACAGTGGAAGCACTCCGGCGGGGGATACGCCATACCCCGGGGTCTCTGCATCTCCTGGATCCGGAGAGGTTGAGGGGCCAAGACCACCTGCTCTCTCGGCTCCTGCCTCAACTCCTGACGAGGCTGCTCCTCTGCCCTTCTTCCATCTGGTACGGTGCCTCGCCGCTGATCATTTCGGGCCCTCCGGCCCTGGTCCTCCGCTTGCCGTTTCCGGCCCCGAGTGGTGTGCCAGTCGGCCTCAATCCTCTTCGCCATCTCCAAAATCCGGGAGATGGGCCCGTCAGATACAAAAAGCAGGGCCTCCCTCAACTCCTCTTTTAGGCCCTTATAAAACCTCTTGACGTAACCTGCTTCATCCAGCTGATATGAGCCCGCATATCGGGCCAAATGATCGAACTCTCGGTGGTACTCCACCACTGTCCTGGTGCCCTGCCTCAGCTGCAAGAACCGCTCCTCCAACTCGTCCCTGGCCGACTGAGGAACAAAGTGCTCCAGCAGCGTGGCCCTGAACTCTTCCCAAGTGATTTCTGCAATCTCTCTATCAGCAAAAGTCGTGTCCAACAGCGTCTTCCACCACCGCTTGGCATGTGACTCCAAGCAAGATACCACTAGGGCCACCCTCTCCTCCCAAGGGCATCGTATCCCAGTCAACATCTCGTACATCACATCCAGCCACTCCTCTGTCCGTACTGCCGACTCTGTCCCTAAGTAAGATGGGGGAGAGAGTCCTCGGAAGGTGCTCATCCAGTTGGCCCCTGGGTTTGGCTGCTGGGCTGGGGCTTGCTGAGCCCGGAAGGCCTCAAGGATAGCTGTAAGGGTCTGCCCCATGTCTGACTGGAGGAAAGGTGTGGGGGCCATGGGAGGTGGTGCAATGTCTGGAGTCTGCTGAGCTCCACCTTGTGGGGTGGGCTGAGCTGAGGGCTGCAAAATGAACTACATTAGTAGGTAATCGACTCAATGCCTAATGATAGTGGACAATTTACATGTGATTCCCCCCAGATGGGCACACCACTGCTTCCGCTGCTTAGTTTGTCCCCAAACTAAACCCGCGCGGGGGTGACCCAGGGTTGTGGACGGCTACTTTTCGATCGAGGTCACCTCTGATACCACTTGTAAGACCCCCTTTTTTTTTTCTTTTTCGATACCGGGGTCTTAGGCCCAGAACCGCCGTTTTGCGGTGACTCCTTCACGCCCTGAAGAGTCATCACCACAAAGCGCCGATTCTTCCGGCCGTCTCGATCACATAAAAGTAGCAAAATAATGAAGGAAATGGAAACTATCTGTCCACAGAGAATCACATGACATAATAAATATATCTCCACGAAGGGAGTGTCCACAGAAAATAACATCAGAGTAGCAAAATGGGCTTATGCCCGGTACATCAAATCCTCACTACAAGATCTCTCATGCAGAAACAAAAGTAGAAAACTGCTCAGGGTCGAGACTCACGGTCCCGGCCGTGTGAACTCCGGAGCTAGACTGCCCCACATCCAAGCGCACCGGTCTCTGGGGCTGCTCCTCCATGCTGGTCTCCGCGATCCCCTAAATGATGCGGTTCGAAAACCGTTAGTCTAAAAGACTAAGTCCTATCATCCCCCACCCCTTCCCCCACGGTTCCTAGGCACCGAGCGGAGAGAAAGAAAGGGGAGGACTTGAAGGTGGAGAATATCAAAAGCAGATGGCAGCAGTCCTATTCTAGCAAGTTCTATGGTATATAAAGACGATAAGCTGTAATATGAAATGTAACCTTCACTTATGTGAAAAACACATAAGCCAAGGGGTCTTTTGCAAGGCTCCCATCGTATAAAAAGTCTCATACCGATTTATACGCTGGGGTGTCGGTGGTCAAACAGCAGTAACTAAATATATCAAAATTAACCTTAATTTATAAACTTGCCCACACAAGCTTATAGACTAAGGGGTCGTTTAGCAGCTCCTAAGGTATAAGCGTCCCATTCCACTTATACTTTAGGTGTCAAGGTTAAAGGTAACGATTATACCATGACATGCAAGTGGGTATGATGGACATGCAAGTGCAACACACACACCCGACTCTGTGCACACAGACCTTTAGTTCCCCCTTTCTGGAGCCGTAACCTCCCAGGATACCTCCGTAGTGGCAGACGGAAGCGGTGGGTTGGGCCTCGCCCACCTCTAAACCAGTAAGGCACTACCGGTCAGACCTATCATATGCCTCAACGCTTGGTGCACGAAGCGGACTCCTGCGTACTCTTGCCGGCTGGCGCACCGGACTTCTGTTGGCGAAGTGCTAACCACACTTGCCGAGTCAACGTATTGGCGTCGGTGCATCGACCCTCCAATACCGAAGACCCACCACCTTAATTTCCTTTCCTGTTATGCACATGCAAATTAGCGTAGTCAAGAATCGAGCCGAAGCTCCCCGGACCAACACGTCCGACTCAAGCAATCGAGCCGAAGCTCCCCGGACCCAGAGTCCGCCTTTTAACCATCCGAGCCGAAGCTCCTATCCAACCTCTGGTGCCATCAGTGTTGTGAAATGTGCAACCCTAATTACTAAGTTACTCTTTTCAACTTGTTAAACAGTTTACGTTAACCCAGGACTGCCCCCGGTATTCCCTGTGAAGGGCTCTCAAGGGGCACTAGGAACTATGTTGGGATTACGCCCAACGTTCCCTTTCGCAAGGTACTTATTTTATTATTGGTTGATTCCCTTACCCTTTATTTTCTCATATTTCGATATGCTAATCCTAGGGTAATTTGACTCCACACTCCTTGGGTAGGACGATCTTTCGTCGGACCTAAACGTCTATACCCTAGACAGATCCACACCTTACTCACTCATCTTCCCAAGACGCAGCCCATTCCACTTGTCCTTGTAACAATCCATCAGGACCCATCATAATGGCCCTAATTCACATCTATATGAAATCCTGCAGTTTTGCTATATGCAGACCACTTAAGCTACATGACCCGTAAAAAGGGAAGTACATGAAATACTCATCCAGTACACTTATGATAATTATTAGAGGTCTATTATGATAGATATAGTCTAAATTCAGAGAATCATATTTTTCCCAATTAATCTACTATTTATTGAATTTTCCTCAAAGACTAGGCCATAGTCAATTTGAACATGAACCATAAGATTTTCTCAGGTAATGGCCTCCTAAAATTTGTATTCACTAAATAACAGATAAATATTATTGGTTGCCAATTTTCATAATTTTCCAGATAGTTCTTGACCTCTAAAGGATTTATTAAAAATAATTCCTAAAATCAAATATAATGAAGGAAGTGCCACAAATATGTCTCCAATAATTATTTAAAAATTACTAGGGCTTCATAAGGAACTAGAAACATCATGATGAAGAAATTAAAATTTTTCAGACAATCTAAATGTCATTATTAAATTTACCAAAGTTCCATAGAATTAAATAATTAAAGAAGCAACTACTAAATATCATTCTTGAAAAATTTCATAAAAATTTACAGAGATGGGTACCATGATTACAAGCCCCTTTGCTAAGTTTCATCAGGTTTAATCAAGTATATTTTTCTCCAAAAATTCCAAAGTGAAAATTGTAAAACATGACTTTGTGAATATAGTACCCAAAATATTCATCCAAAATTTATTATAAAATTTCCAGAGATATATATACCCTAAGCAACTACCCGTTCAAAGACTCAGGCCTTTTCAGAAAGTTTTGGTATTAGATCTTATGGTTTCAAGCTAGTGCCCTAAACTAGGGTTATGGATTTAAGGGGTTTTAAGTCTTCCAAATGCCCTAAAATTTTAACCACAGGACCATAGTAACCCTATGGACATCATTCCCAAGTTCCAAGTCCATCCAAGGTCTTTTGACCCCAATTTCCTCAAACCCTAGAAATTTACCCTAAAGGGCCTACCCTAAAATTCTAGGGCTACCCTAGTCCAATCCACTCCAACCTCCATAAGTGAGTGTAAAAAGTCAAGTTATATCAGTGGCCAAAATTTCAGCCTCTGATGAGGGAATTTGGCCACTCAACCATCAAATAGTGACTTTTGACCAAAATACCCTTATAAGGTCATATATAGGGTGGGTAAATTACCTACCCTAAACATCTCCAAATGAGCTAAAGTTTTAACCCTATACCTATCATGACATCTAAGACCACCCACCAAAATTTGGGGGAGTTTTAAATTAATTAGGTCACATAATTAAATTAATCATGATTTATTAAATTTTCCTAAAAACTATAGAAAACTATTCTCCAAAAATTCTAAATTTTGGACAGGTTCTAGGTATGGCTAAGACTTTCTCACTGCCCAAATTTCAACTTGTTTGGACAAGGAATGAAGTGTGGGCACCAAAAATAATCTCTGTTTAGGCCTAGGTATAGGTCCTCCCAAAAAGGGTACCCTGGTCTAACCAATGGCCCAAAAGGGTCCAAGCAATTTTTGCTACAAACTAGACACCCTAAGCTACAATTTTCATGTTGGGCAGATTTCCATTCAGGGTCCCTAAGTATTTTTAAAAATTAAATACATTAAATACATCTAGTGTGACAGAAATGAAATGATTTTTATTTAAATCCTAAAGTATTTGATTTGATGCCGCGCGAATCTTGGCGCAGATCGACGGCGCTGGGTTATCGTCCCCGATGAGCCAACGGCCAGGATCGCTTCTTCCTGTGCCGACTTCAAGCGTCTGCCGCCGGCCACCCAGTCCCTTCCCCGGCCGGCCACCGCCACCATCACCTCCGTTGAGGTGGTGGCTATCGCCAGACGGCGGCACAGCCGCCGGAGGGGAGGATTCCGGCGATCCAACCAAATAAATTCTCGGCCGAAAGCCATGAATTTTACGAGTTGGATCGGGCTCAATTGTGCCCGAACCTTGGCCCTAATGAAACCTAAGATCTACCCATGAGAAAAGAGAAGGAGGAGGACCTTCCTGGCGGCCTGGATGCGAGAGGAGCGGCGGGATGCCATTGACGACGACGGCGGCACTCGGCTTCTGCAACTGCACAGTGAAATGGCTCGTCTCCTCCAGGTAAACGCTCCAAAATGATCCCCTCGGCTCCCTGAAGGTGTTTAAATGGCAAATGGGGGAGAGGAGAGGCTGGTTCTTCAATAGCCATTAACACCATTAAAGGTGTGGCTCGGGTTGTGTGGAGGGGGGCTGAACCCACCCCTTGGTGGCCGGGAAACGGCTGGAATCAACTCCTCTCCCCTAGAGGAGTTGATTACAGCCATAACTGGTGGCTGTTGGCCTTCCTTGGCCGGCTTCTCTCTTCCCTTTCCTCTTCCCCATTTTCTCTCTCCTCCATTATCATGGAGAGGAGCTCGTTTCTCTCTCCTAGTCACCTCTGGTTGACTAGTCAGCATTACACACTAAATGCAGCCCACTTGATTATGATGGTCATGGGAATGGGTTTAGCCTAAGGGAGAAGTGGCTTGAGCTTGGGTTAGCCCTTTTTGGGCTAAGTTGACTTGACCCTCAATGAGGGTTGACTTGGTCAGTTTGACCATCTAGGTTGACCCCATTGGGTCCTGGGCGATTCAATGGCCTCCCCTAAGGTCTATGTAGGGTTGGGTAGGGTTGTCTTGGCACCTTAAAGGTCACTTGACCCTTGGTAAGGTCACTTTGACCATTTTAGGGCCAGAGTTGACTTGGGTCAACATGACCATTAGGGTTCACCCCTATGGATCCTTGGTGACCCATTGACTTCCCTTAGGGTCTAGGTAGGGTTATGTAGGGTTACCCTGCACTCTGGAGGTCACATACCCTTAGTAAGGGTACTTTGACCAGATTAGGGCTTGAGTTGACTTGGGTCAACCTGGCCTCTAGGGTTGGCCCTAATGGGTCCTTTGGCTCTAATGGGTCTCCCAAAATGTTTGGGAGTGTTGTGGTAGGGTCTTGGGGCCATGGTGAAGCCCCATTGTCATTCTAAACCATTGTTCAAACTTCTACTATTTGCAGACCATGGTGATCCCTACCTTGGCCTCCTATCTCTTGGCCCATTTCTGGCTTCCTAGGGTTTTGTCATGACCCAGTCATGGCCAAAACCACTCTTAGGGGTCTAGTTGGAAATGGGATGTTACAGTTCTAGCTAGTAGAAGTAGTTTTCTATAGTTCACGTACCCTAGTATTGCATGTAAAGTCTTAGAATCTATCAAATTTGAACTAATCTGATTGACTATCTTGTTTGCTAGACTCGGCCTATACATCTCATTAACTACATAAGCACAGCCAAAATAATGCGAGTGAATCATAAGGGTTACTCAACCACCACTAATGTTAAACGACATTGTTGGGTACATTGGTCAAATGTACCTGATTTGAAGAAGCCTCACCCAACTCAATGATATACATCATAATGTATTTGATGTATGTTGAGTTTACTTGTGCAGGTTATGTAATCACTGGACTGAAGCAAAAAGTTTCTAAGTCCATGTGTCGACACCTAGAGGGAAAGTGTCGACACTTAAGAAAGCTTGTGTCGATACCCAGACAAGCAGTGTCGACACTTGGAGTCATTGTGTCGACACCTGGGATGCAGAGTCGACACCAGACAGAAAGTGTCGACACTTGGAGCTGTGTCGACACTGAACAAAAGTCTGCAGAGACTAAGTTAAAGTGTCGACACTCAGAACAATGTGTCGACACACAACAGAAGAGTCAGCACTTGAAGTATGTGTCGACAGCCATCACAATGTGTCGACACTCAGCTAAAGACTCTACACTTGAAGAAAGTGTCGACACAAGGAGCTGTATCGACACTTAGCAAAGATCAGAAAGATCAACAAAATTATTCTAAGTACAAGTGTCGACACTAAGGGAATGTGTCGACACTCAGCTGAAGTCTCAACAAGAAGAAGGTGTGTCGACACAAGGAGCTGTGTCGACACTCAGCAAGTATCAACATAGAAGACTATGTGTCGACACCAAGAAGTAGTGTCGACACTTGACAAATTCAACACAAGAAGTTGTGTTGACATAAAGGTGATGTGTCGACACTTAGAAGAATTCAGTACAGATAGAAGATCAAGTACTTGTGTCGACACTCAATTTCAGTGTCGACACCTGAAGAAGAATCTGTGTCGAGATATACAAGGAATTGTGTCGACACCTTGTAGACTTGTGTCGACACTTACACAGCATGTGTTGACACTTGGACTATAAGTGTCGACACTTAAAGACAGAAAGTCTCGACACTTTCAGACAGTTAGAGATTTTCAAGAAATGACTGGATGACTTAACAGCTGCCGTTCCAGGAGGTCTACAGCACCTGTCAGAGATATCAGAAGTCAGTTATGGACCGGACCAGCCGGTTACCATGAAGAAGGCCTATAAATAGGCTCATACAGTTTACAGAAACGTTGTTCAGTTGTTGAGGTTGATCACATTGTTGAAAAACAAGTTATTAAAGTGGTACATAGAGTATCAACACAAGAAGATCTTGCAGTCCAAGTGCAGATCTAAGAAGTTGGAGAGAGAGGGCTTCATCCAAGAAATCAGCCTCTGGAACTAGGCTGAGACGAAGGATTCAGATTCATTCTGGATCTTAAGTGGCAGAGGTCAAGGAACTACTGCAGGATGATTCAGTCTTATTCAGTTCTACTCAAGAAGCTTTGAAGAAAGCTAAGTCAGATTGAATCCAGCTGAGTTCTTCCAAGAACTCATCAAGAAACTCTCAACTCCCCTCTTTTATTTCTGAGTTGTTGAGTTAATATTTGTAATACATTTTTATCTTGTAGGATCCTTTGGATCTGAGTGAATTGTAAGCCTATAATTATAAAGGCTGAGGGTAGGGCTTGAGAGCCTGAGTGTAGGAGATTGAGATCTCTGAGTGTAGGCCTTGTTGGCTGAGTGTAGGCCTTGGTTGGCTGAGTGTAGGCCTTGGTTGGCTGAGTGTAGGCCTTGATTGGCTGAGTGTAGGCTTTGGGATAAAGCTGAGTTGTAAGGCTTTGGGCCTGAGGTGTAGGAACCAATTTGGGTTCTGAGACAGTGGAGGAGTTTGGCCGAATCTAGTACACTGCTAGATAGGCGAAGGGGGAAAGTGGATGTACCCATATCTTGGGGAACCACTATAAACCACTGTGTATGCTGTGCTGTGCTGTGATTGTTGCTGTGCATGCTGTGTGTTTGCTGTGATAAAATAGTTAGTATTCTGTGATATAACTGATTGCTTCCATTTAAGTTTAAAAAAGGATTAGGTCACCTATTCACCCTCCCTCTAGGTGTTTAGGTACCATATCTTTCAAGTGGTATCAAAGCGAGGTTCCTCAAAAAGGACTAACAGTCTGAGGAGATCCTGTTTGGCAGATTCAGTGTAAGACAAAACACAGATTCAAGAAATTCAAGAAAATCAAGAAACATGGGTTCCTCTGAGAATCACAAGGAATTGGGTTCCATGAAATTACCCATATGCAGGAAAGAGATCTTTGAGATCTGGAAGGAAAGGGTAAGGCTGTTTATGAAGGCCTCAGACCCTAGAATCTACATCACAGTAAAGGAAGGGCCTTACGTGCCCATGAAGATTTCAGTTTTAGATGCAAATCAGAGAACTCCAAAGGATTTCTCTGAGATGACTAAGGATGAGATTGTCCTAGCCACAATGGACAAGAGGGCACAAAACATTATAGTGAGTGCTATAGATGATGCAACATTTCAGAATCTTATACACTGTAAGACAGCCAAGGAGATGTGGGACACTCTTATAGTGTATATGGAAGGATCTGAAGAAGTAAGACAAGATAGAAAATCCTTGCTAAATCAGGAGTATGAGAGTTTTAGACAAGGTAAAGGTGATAGCATAACTGAGTGCTACAAGAAGTTCTACAGAATAGTTAATGAACTCATGTCTTATGGAAGAGAGTTCAGTAACTATGAACTAAATGACAAGTTCCTAAGGTCCTTAACCAAAGATTGGGACACAAAGATCTGTGCCATTAGAGAAATGGCTAAGTTGGGGGAAATTCCTCCTCCTACACTGTTTGGCAAGTTATTGTCTTATGAAATGCAATTGACAGTGAGGAAAGAGGAGGATAAGTCAACAAGAAATGAACACAAGGAAAGATCAGTTGCTTTCAAGACAGAAGTTCCCAGAAAGTGCAGGAATAAGTCATCAACTCCACCTCCAGAGGTAGTTGAATCAGAATCAGATGAGTCAGTCAGCACAAAGACTGAGAGCAGTGAAAGTGATGAAGACTTTGCTGCCTTCACTAGACACTTTCAGAAATTCTTGAAGAAGAAACAGTGGAGGTCAAGACCTTCTTCTTCAAAGGGAAAGGAAGTCTTTTATCAGGAGAAAAAGCCTTCAAAGAAAGACAGGAAGAGGACAAAGTCAAGCAAGGCAACTGGTTCAAAGATAGTGTGCTATTACTGCAATAGACAGGGTCATGTTATTGCAGATTGTCCAGAGAAGAGAAAGGAATCTGGTGACAAAAAAAAGCCTCACTTCAAAGGCAAGAAAGAGAAGTCTTTTGTTGCCAAGAAGGAGAAGACTCTATCAGATATCTCTTCTTCAGAAACTGAGTCTGAGGCTGAAGCCTACATAGGGCTGTTTGCTGAAGAAGAAGAAGAAGAATTCATGCAGATCATGGAGTCTATTTATGAATAAGAAGACAATCATTGCCAAGGGCTAATGGCTTTGATAGAGAGTGCCAAAATCCTGGAGCAGCCAGGACCCAATAAGGTACAAGGTTCAAGTTCAAGTTCAGTTTCTTATTCTACTTCAGATTCAGATTCTTCTTCATCAAGTGATGAAAGTGTATCTGAGTCTGAGGGTGATATTCATCAGCTTGTAGATGAATATAAGGTGCTGTTGCAGGCTTACAAGAAAAGCAAGACCCTAGCCAAAAGTCAGGCAAAGGAAATTGCTTTTCTTAAAGCTGCAGCAACAGATTTTGAGAAGTCTTTTGATCAAAAACTGAATGAGATAGCCAGGTTGAAGCACATAACAGTGATTCAAATGGGTACTATATCATTTAAAAATGATCAAATCAAGAGTCTGGAGATCAATCTTCAGAAAGAGAGAGAGCTTGTTGCTAGGTTTTCTAAACCTAAGTCAGTGTTACCTTTAATTGATGAATTTGTTCATCATAAATGCAAGGCTGGACTGGGCTTTATTAGACCTGCAGGGACTGAGCAGTCCAAGTCTAAGTCCAAGGGCAAAGCCCCAACATTCAACAAGGCTGCTGTAGACAAGACAGCCAAGGCTATACCTAAGCAAAGGTACAATAAGTTTGAATGTTGGTGTTGTGGCAAAGTTGGCCATTTTGCAGTGGACTGTTGGCATAATGCTAGTGCCAAAGTGAGTACCAAACTACCTGTTGGAAAGCCAGTGGGTAGCTTTGTCAGATTGCAGACTAACAAGTACCAATGACCCAAGAATTCTTTGGGTTCTAAGGTTCATTAATCTGTTTTGCAGGTAAGTCCAAGTGGCCATACCCCAACATGGTACTTGGACAGTGGATGTTCCAGACATATGACTGGAACTAAAGGATTACTAAAGGACTACATTCCTGTAAAAGATGGTCCAAAAGTCACCTTTGGTGGTTCTGAAAAAGGAATCATCAAGGAGTTTGGTAACATTTCTACAAACTTGGTTACCATTACTCAAGTGGCTTATGTTAAAGGGTTGAAACACAACCTAATAAGTATAAGTCAATTAAGTGATGTAGGGTATGACATCTCATTTGTTAAAAATGGTTGTCATATCATGAGGTCAAGTGATCAAGAGATCATTTTGACAGGTTATAGGAAAAGGAATGTCTACTGCCTAGACATTATGATTAAGAACAATGGTTCTCCAGTTTGTCTTGTAGCTGATGAGACAGTCTCTCATTGTGTCAAATGGCATAAGAGGATTGCCCATCTTAACTACAAGACTATTAGCAAACTCTTTAGCAAAGATTTAGTGAGGAATGGTCCTCAAGTTAAGTGTGTCAAAGATGGTATTTGCTCAGCTTGTCAAAAGGGCAAGCAGACTAAATCCACCTTTAGAAGCATAGAAAACAAAGATGCTGTGAGGTGTTTGTACCTCTTGCATATGGATCTCTTTGGTCCAATGCCAGTTCACAGCTTAGGTAGGAAGGTCTATACCCTTGTAGTTGTAGATGACTACTCAAGGTTTTCCTGGGTGTTCTTCTTAAGACAGAAATCTGAAACTCCTAGTGTCTTCCACAACTTTGTCAAGCAAATTCAGAATGAACTAAATAGTACAGTGGTCAAGATTAGAAGTGACCATGGCACTGAATTTCAGTCTGATAGCATGACAAAACTATGTGAAGACTTTGGGATATTTCAAGAATTCTCTTCACCTAGAACACCTCAGCAAAATGGCATTGCTGAGAGGAAGAATAGAACCTTGATAGAGTCTGGTAGGACCCTACTAAGTGATACATCACTGCCAGAATATTTCTGGGCTGAAGCAGTTAACACTGCATGCCATGTTATAAATAGGGCTACCATCACTAAAAGGCTTAACAAGACCCCCTATGAAGTTGTGAAAGGCAGGAAACCAAACCTATCCTATTTCAGGATCTTTGGTTGCAAATGCTTCATACTTAACAATGGGAAGTCTTACTTAACTAAGTTTGCTGCCAAGTCCCAAGAGGGAATTTTTGTTGGGTACAGCAATAATAGTAAGGCTTATAGAGTCTACAACTTGACTACACAAGTTGTAGAAGAATCTGTGCATGTAGTTTTTGATGAGACTAAACTTATTAATAATGAGTTGTCTAGTAGTGTATGCAGCCTGAAAGATATGGTACCTAAACACCTAGAGAGGGGGGGGGTGAATAGGTGACCTAATCCTTTTTAAACTTTAATGGCAGCCAACAGTTTATAACACAGCTTTCTAACTTATTCTATCACAGCAAACACAGCAATAATCACAGCACATCACAGCACAGCATACACAATGGTTTATAGTGGTTCCCCAAGATATGTGTACATCCACTTTCCCCCTTCGCCTATCTAGTAGTGTACTAGATTCGGCCAAACTCCTCCACTGTCTCAGAACCCAAATTGGTTCCTACACCTCAGGCCCAAAGCCTTACAACTCAGCTTTATCCCAAAGCCTACACTCAACCAATCAAGGCCTACACTCAGCCAACCAAGGCCTACACTCAGCCAACCAAGGCCTACACTCAGCCAACAAGGCCTACACTCAGAGATCTCAATCTCCTACACTCAGGCTCTCAAGCCCTACCCTCAGACTTTATAATTATAGGCTTACAATTCACTCAGATCCAAAGGATCCTACAAGATAAAAATGTATTACAACTATTAACTCAACAACTCAGAAATAAAAGAGGGGAGTTGAGAGTTTCTTGATGAGTTCTTGGAAGAACTCAGCTGGATTCAATCTGACTTAGCTTTCTTCAAAGCTTCTTGAGTAGAACTGAATAAGACTGAATCCTCCTGCAGTAGTTCCTTGACCTCTGCCACTTAAGATCCAGAATGAATCTGAATCCTTCTTCTCAGCCTAGTTCCAGAGGCTGATTTCTTGGATGGAGCCCTCTCTCTCTCCAACTTCTTAGATCTGCACTTGGACTGCAAGATCTTTTTGTGTTGATACTTTGTGTACCACTTCAATAATTTGTTCAACAATAATCTGAACCACTTGTTGATCACTGATCATCAACCACAGTTTCTGTAGACTGTATGTGCCTATTTATAGGCCTTCTTCATGGTAACCGACTGATCCGGTTCATAACTGTCTTCTGACATCTCCGACAGGTGCTGTAGACCGGCTGGAACGGCAGCTGTCATGTCATCCAGTCATTTCTTGAAAATCTCTAACTGTCTGATAGTGTCGAGACTTTCTGTCTTTAAGTGTCGACACTTATAGACCAAGTGTCGACACATGCTGTGTAAGTGTCGACACAAGTCTACAAGGTGTCGACACAACTCCTTGTATGTCTCGACACAGATTCTTTTTCAGGTGTCGACACTGAAATTGAGTGTCGACACAAGTACTTGTTCTTCTTGCTTTTACTGAATTCTTCTAAGTGTCGACACATCTCCTTTGTGTCGACACAACTTCTTGTGTTGAATCTATTAAGTGTCGACACTACTTCTTGGTGTCGACACATAGTCTTCTATGTTGATTCTTGCTGAGTGTCGACACAGCTCCTTGTGTCGACACACCTTCTTCTTGTTGAGACTTCAGCTGAGTGTCGACACATTCCCTTAGTGTCGACACTTGTACTTAGAATAATTTTGTTGATCTTTCTGATCTTTGCTAAGTGTCGACATAGCTCCTTGTATCGACACTTTCTTCAAGTGTAGAGTCTTTAGCTGAGTGTCGACACATTGTTCTAGGTGTCGACACATACTTCAAATGCTGACTCTTTTGTTGAGTGTCGACACATTGTGCTGGGTGTCGACACTTACTTCAAGTGCTGACTCTTTTTCTTAGTGTCGACACATTGTGTTGAGTGTCGACACTTGTACTTAGTCTCTGCAGACTTTTGCTGAGTGTCGACACAGCTCCAAGTGTCGACACTTTCTGGTGTAGACTCAGCTTCACTGGGTGTCGACACAGCTCCTTGTGTCGACACTTTCTGTCTGCACTTTTCTTCACTGAGTGTCGACACAGCTCCAAGTGTCGACACTTTCTATCTGGTGTCGACTCTGCATCCCAGGTGTCGACACAATGACTCCAAGTGTCGACACTGCTTGTCTGAGTGTCAACACAAGCCTTCTTAAGTGTCGACACTTTCCCTCTGGGTGTCGACACATGGACTTAGAAACTTTTTGCTTCAGTCCAGTGATTACATAACATGCACAAGTAAACTCAACATACATCAAATACATTATGATGTATATCATTGAGTTGGGTGAGGCTTCTTCAAATCAGGTACATTTAATCAATGTACCCAACAATCTCCCCATATTTGGAGAAGTCATAACCCTTAGTCAATGATATACACCATTCATAATAAAATTACAAAATGATGTAAAGCAGGATAATGTATAACAGGGTAAACATAACATGTATTAAATCACACATGTATATACAATCATCATTTCAGAACAAGTAAGAAATAGACACATTCACAGAACAATCATGAAATATATTGATCATATATTGTTCTAACATTTTTCTTATACATTTTCAGTAGTTTACAAAAATGCTTTTCATTTAAAAGATTACAAAATAATTTTCAAGTAAAATCTTAATCTATTTCTGATCAGGTTTCTTGATAACTATTCCTTTGCCAGCTTGAACTTGAGCTTTGACAGGGGCTTCAACAGTTTCAGCATCAGCATGCTTCTTTCCTTTCAAGTCCTTCTTCTTAAGCTCTTCAGCTTTGATCTTCTGCCTCTCAAAATAGTGATATGGCTTAGGAAAGTACTTGCTAGGCTCCACTGCAGTAGGAGGTAGCTTTCCCATCTTTGCCTTTCTTCTATACTGAACTATTGCTTCCTGCCTGATCTCATGTTTTCTCCATTCTGCTTCAGAAAACCATTTGTTCCTGTCATGAGTATTGTCCTTGGCAGCTTTCCAGGCAGTTAAAATTATATTCCTAGAGGTAGGGCTCCACTGTTCAAAGTCTGGCCTTTGTTCTGCTTGTTCCCTAAACCTCTTTTTGGACAACCTTGTCTCTTATTCTTTTTGTAGAGCCTCTTCTTCTTTCTGAAGAGCTGCTTGCATAGCTTCAGTCATAGGCTGAACCACTTTATCCAGAATAACATTAGACTTTCCCTCAGTTGGGCTATACATTGTGCTCACATCTGCTTGAATCATTTCAAAGTCTGGAGGTGGATAAATGACCTGAGCTACTTCTGGTTGGTCACCTCCAAAATAAGCAGGGTTAATGCCTGATTCAGTAACATCTTGGTCATCACACAGAGGAGGGTATCCAAGTGTAGCCCTGATTGAATTTGATATCCATTTTGCATGCTCAGAACTTGCCTTGACTAACACTCTCTCCCCCTTTATGACTTCTCTAGCCATATGATCTCTGACATCATCCTTTTGAAATCTGATTTGACTATCCAAGTACCTGATTCCATCTTTAAAGTAAGGTTTTAGCTTTTGAAGTTGTTCATATATGACCTTCTGGGAGGCTTGGATAGCAGTCTTTACAGCAGAAATTTCCTCTTGGAATACTTTATCAAAATCAGCTTTAGCAGCAGCAGTAGAGGTAGAAGGTTCAGCAGCCTTGTTCTTCAACTCAGTGACTATAGCATTATGGGAGGCAGTCAAATTATCATTCATTCTTAATTGATTCTCAAGAACATATCCTTGTTTCAATGCTATATCATCCACCTGTGCCTTGATCTTTTCTTGGTGTGTTGCCAAATACACCACTGCATTTCCACCTTTGTGGAAGCAATCAGTCATTTCCTTCTTGTTAAGGTTCATTTCAAACCTTATAGATTTTATATCTTGGGCAAGATCAAACTGTAATGATCTGTGCCCTGCATCAACATAAGCCTCTATGGCTTTTCTTTGTTCATCCATTTTAATCTGTAGTGCAATCAGTAAAGCACTATAATCAGCAGTTGGAGCTTGCTGAACTACAGGCTGTGGTGCAATTGATTGCAGTGCCTTCTTATAACTTTGACTTCTTCTTTTAAAGACATACAATTTCTTCTTCTTTGCCCTAGCACTCTCCTCATCTTCAGAGGCAGAAGTGCTGGCTATGTCAACCCTATCCTTAGGGCTTTGAGGCTTCTCAGTTTGCACATCAGGTGCTTTCACAGTTTCCAGCCTAATAGGCTCTTCCAGAACTTTCACTTGCTCCCCCTCAACAGCAGCATTCTCTCCTTCAGCAGCATCAATTTCCTTGTCAAAATCTGCTTGATCCAGATTTAGGAACAAGTCTTCCATTGTGTACTCTGGTGGTGAAGGAGCTGGAGACAGTCTTTGCTCTTCAACCACTGGATCAGGGATTACTTTTAATACAACAGATGTATCATCTTTGGCAGCATCTGTGACTTGGCTATCCAGCTGGATTTGCTGATGATCATCAGACAAATCTGTATCAGCTTCCATAGAAAAATTCAAAGTGTTAAGGTCAGTGAGTACCTCTTGTATGATGGTGGTGGCTTGCTCACTTTCCAGTGTAGATGGTGCTTCTACAACTGGAGGCTCCCCCTGGCTTTGATCCCTGTGGATGGGGCTAGCTGGAGGCAGCTCCCCCTGGATCTCTGCATCAGCTGGAGGAGCAGAAGTCTTCACTACAGGCTCTTCCTCATGCTCATCTGGAGTGAAGACAACATGTTCTTCACTCCCAGAACTGCTAGTGGATACTTGTTCCACAGGAGCTATCTTCCTTTTCTTCTTTGGAGGAGTATCTTTTTCAGTAACTGCCTTCTCAGGGGTTGGCACATCCTTGGACAACACCCTGTCCCATCTAGAAAAGATCCTTAGATCCATTTTTCTCATGTGATTTATCTTGCTGCCTGCAGCAGTACTCATTACTTCTGGTATCACACCAGCTAGGTAGAGACTAATGATCCTGCCCAGATTGGGCTTCTTCAGGCTCTCCTTAATCTTCTCATAAACCACTATTGACCAGTCTGTTTTCAGAGTGAATATGATCCTTGTCATGATTCCAAACATATAGGCAGACACTCTGTCATGCCCTCCAGGTTTGCTGAGTAAGACTTTTCCCACTATCTCAGACATGAACTTCCCTTGATTATTCATGCCTTTTCTGTTAAATACAGAACCTAGCTTCATCTTTGGATCAAGTCCACACCAGGTAAGAGCTTCCCTGGTCTTGGATACAGTAATTTCTTCTTCATCTTGAGTTTTTGGTAGCTGGAGTACCTTTCTCAGACTCTTTGGTGAAACCTTGACCTTAGTTCCATGAACTCTGGATTTGATTCTGTATCCAGAGTCATCTACTGCGGCTCCATTAAGGAATTCAAGTACCTACTTCTTCCAAATCTTTGTAGGTTCTGACACTAGATATTCTAGTCCAGAATCGGCGACTAGGGTTACAACCGCCTTGAGTTCTGGATCAGCATCGTCGAACGCGCCGCGCACAAGCTCATAACCTTCGTTAACGTTCTCCTCAAGCTTAGGAGCCATTAGGGTTTGTAGAATTTGTCTTTAGAAAAGAGAGATGTCGACACAGAAGTTTTGGTCTCGAAACTTTGAAAGCGTGTCGACAAACACAAGCAGAACCCTATTTATACCTTTCTAATTTTGAAGATGAACAGGCGGGACAGCTAACTGAAAATGTGTCGACACTGGCTATAAGTGTCGACACTGACTTATAATGTCTCGACACACATGTGTCGACACAAGTTTAGTCAACAGATTTTATGTGTCGACACTTGGTTATGTGTCGACACAACATAACTCGACACATTGTCGAGACTTTACTTAGAAAAATTCTGAGTAAAACTTAAGTGTCGACACCATATTGGATATGTCGACACCTACTTGACATGTGTCGACACTAACATTCTGAAGTGTCGACACCACATTCCTAGATGTGTCGACACCTTTTTCCTGAAGTGTCGACACCACTATTCTGTGTCGACATAGACTTGTCTATGTATCGACACCTTTTTACTTAGTCATTTTCAAATCTGTAAACTTACACTAAGTTTATCATTCCTAGTTCAATTTTGAATCTATTGAACTTAGCTTCTTCTAGTGGCTTAGTAAACATATCAGCTACTTGTTCATCTGTTTTAACATATTATAATAAAGTATCTTCTCTTTCTACATGCTCCCTAAGAAAATGATATTTAATCTCAATATGTTTTGTCCTACTATGGGATACAGGGTTATTAGCTATTGAAATAGCACTTGTAGAATCACAGAAAAGTGGAGTTCTACTTACCTGAAATCCATAGTCCTCTAGTTGATGTTGAATCCACAGAAGTTGAGCACAGCAACTTCCTGCAGCCACATACTCTGACTCTGCTGTGGAGATAGCCACACTGGTTTGTTTCTTGCTACTCCATGAAATTAGTCTCCCACCTAGGAATTGACAGATTCCAGTAGTGCTCTTTCTATCCTCTTTGCATCCTGCAAAGTCTGCATCTAAATAACCTGTTAGATCAAAATCTCCATTCCTAAGGTACCAGAGGCCTAGATAGGGAGTGCCCTTTAGATATCTCAATATTCTTTTGACTGTAGTCAAATGAGACTCTTTAGGGCAGGCTTGATACCTGGCACAAACACATGTAACATACATGATGTCAGGTCTACTAGCAGTCAAGTATAATAGGGAGCCATCTATCCCTCTATACAAGGTTTCATCTACAGATTTCCCTGCATCATCCTTGCTAAGAGACATACTTGACCCCATAGGAGTCTTCATGGTGCTGGATGAATCCATACCATACTTCCTTATGAGTTCTAGGGTGAACTTGGACTGACAAATAGATAAACCACTCTCAGTCTGTTTAACTTGGAGACCCAAGAAAAACTTCAGCTCTCCCATACTACTCATCTCAAACTGACCTTGCATAAGTTTTGCAAACTTTTTGCAAAGGCTGCTTTCAGTAGACCCAAATATAATGTCATCTACATATATTTGGACTAGTATGACTTTGCCTCTAAATTCCCTAAGGAATAGAGTCTTATCTATTTTCCCCCTTGAGAACTTGTTCTCAATGAGGAAACTAGATAGGGTTTCATACCAAGCCCTAGGGGCTTGCTTTAACCCATATAAAGCTTTCCTAAGTCTATAGACATAATGAGGTAGAGTTGGATCAACAAAACCTGCAGGCTGCTCCACATAGACTTCTTCCTTAAGATTACCATTTAGGAATGCTGACTTGACATCCATTTGGTAAACCTTGAAACCTTGATAGGTTGCATAGGCCAAGAACATCCTTATGGCTTCCAGTCTGGCTACTGGAGCAAAGGTTTGATCAAAATCAATACCTTCTTCTTGCCTATATCCTTTAGCAACCAGTCTAGCCTTATTCTTAATGATGACCCATTGTTCATCCATCTTATTCCTGTAGATCCACTTAGTTCCTATTATATTGTGGTCTTTAGGTTTAGGAACAAGTTCCCAAACCTTGCACCTTTTGAACTGATTAAGCTCTTCTTGCATTGCTTCAGTCCATTGTGGATCCAGTATTGCTTCTTCAAACTTTTTAGGTTCAACTTGTGACAGAAAGCTGGAGTAGATTGCTGCATTCATGTTTCTACTCCTGGTTTGTACTCCTTGTCTTGGATCTCCAATAATCAGCTCTACTGGATGATCTCTAAGATGCCTGTGGGCTGGAGGCATCCTAACTTCTGGTTGAACCACTTCAGCATCTGCATCATGCTGTATACTTTGGATTTTTTCAGCAATTGGCACATGTAGTTCTCCCCCTGGACAACAGCTACTCTCCTCTCATTACTGTCTTGCAGCAGGCACTTCTTCTATAGTAAGCTTGTCCATTTTCTTTGTTAAACCTGTGGGGCTGCATACTGAACTAGATAACTTATTATTAATAAGCTTAGTCTCATCAAAAACTACATGCACTGATTCTTCTACAACTTGTGTAGTCAAGTTGTAGACTCTATAAGCCTTACTATTATTGCTGTACCCAACAAAAATTCCCTCTTGGGACTTAGCAGCAAACTTAGTTAAGTAAGACTTCCCATTGTTAAGTATGAAGCATTTGCAACCAAAGATCCTGAAATAGGATAGGTTTGGTTTCCTGCCTTTCACAACTTCATAGGGGGTCTTGTTTAGCCCTTTAGTGATGGTAGCCCTATTTATAACATGGCATGCAGTGTTAACTGCTTCAGCCTAGAAATACTCTGGAAGTGATGTATCACTTAATAGGGTCCTACCAGCCTCTATCAAGGTCCTATTCTTCCTCTCAGCAATGCCATTTTGCTGAGGTGTTCTAGGTGAAGAGAATTCTTGAAATATCCCAAAGTCTTCACATAGTTTTGTCATGCTTTCAGACTGAAACTCAGTACCATGGTCACTTCTAATCTTGACCACTATACTATTTAGTTCATTCTGAATTTGCTTGACAAAGTTATAGAAGACACTAGGTGTTTCAGATTTCTATCTTAAGAAGAACACCCAGGAAAACCTTGAGTAGTCATCTACAACTACAAGGGTATAGACCTTCCTACCTAAGCTGTGAACTGGCATTGGACCAAAGAGATCCATATGCAAGAGGTATAAACACCTCACAACATCTTTGTTTTCTATGCTTTTAAAGGTGGATTTAGTCTGCTTGCCCTTTTGATAAGCTGAGAAAATACCATCTTTGACACACTTAACTTGAGGACCATTCCTCACTAACTCTTTGCTAAAGAGTTTGCTAATAGTCTTGTAGTTAAGATGGGCTAGCCTCTTGTGCCATTTGACACAATGAGTGACTGTCTCATCAGCTACAAGACAAACTGGAGAACCATTGTTCTCAATCATAATGTCTAGGCAGTAGACATTCCTTTTCCTATAACCTGTCAAAATGATCTCTTGATCACTTGACCTCTTGATATGACAACCATTTTTAACAAATGAGATGTCATACCCTACATCACTCAATTGACTTATACTTATTAGGTTGTGTTTCAACCCTTTAACATAAGCCACTTGAGTAATGGTAACCAAGTTTGTAGAAATGTTACCAAACCCTTTGATGATTCCTTTTTCAGAACCACCAAAGGTTACTTTTGGACCATCTTTTATTGGTATGTAGTCCTTTAGTAGTCCCCTTGTTCCAGTCATATGTCTGGAACATCCACTGTCCAAGTACCATGTTGGGGTATGACAACTTGGACTCACCTGCAAAACAGATTAATGAACCTTAGAACCCAAAGAATTCTTGGGTCCTTGGTATTTGTTAGTTTGCAATCTGACAAAGCTACCCACTGGCTTTCCAACAGGTAGTTTGGTACTGACTTTGGCACTGACATTGTGCCAACTGTCCACTGCAAAATGGCTGCCTTGGACTTAGACTTGGACTGCTCAGTCCTTGCAGGTCTAATAAAGCCCAGTCCAGCCTTGCCTTTATGATGAACAAATTCATCAATTAAATGTAGCACTGACTTAGGTTTAGAAAACCTAGCAACAAGCTCTCTCTCTTTCTGAAGATTGCTCTCCAGACTCTTGATTTGATCATTTTTAAATGATATAGTACCCATTTGAATCACTGTTATGTGCTTCAACCTGGCTATCTCATTCAGTTTTTGATCAAAAGACTTCTCAAAATCTGTTGCTGCAGCTTTAAGATCAGCAATTTCCTTTGCCTGACTTTTGGCAAGGGATTTGCTGTTCTTGTAAGCCTGCAACAGCACCTTATATTCATCTATAAGCTGATGAATATCATCCTCAGACTCTGATATATTCTCATCACTTGATGAAGAAGAATCTGAATCTGAACTAGAACAAGAAACTGAATTTAAACTTGAACTTTGTACCTGACTGGGTCCTGGCTGCTCCAGGATTTTGGCACTCTATGTCAAAGCCATTAGCCCTTGGCAATGACTGTCTTCTTGTTCATAAATAGACTCCATAATCTGCATGAATTCTTCTTCTTCTTCTTCAGCAAACAACCCTATGTAGGCTTCAACATCAGACTCAGATTCTGAAGAAGAGATATCTGATAGAGTCTTCTCTTTCTTGGCTACAAAAGACTTCTCTTTCTTGCCTTTGAAGTGAGGCTTTTTCCTATCACCAGATTCCTTTCTCTTCTCTGGACAATCTGCAATAACATGGCCCTGTCTATTGCAGCAATAGCACACTATCTTTGAACTAGTTGCCTTGCTAGATTTTGTCCTTTTCTTGTCATTCTTTGAAGACCTCTTTTTCTGATAAGAGTCTTCCTTTCCTTGTGATGTAGAAGGCCTTGACCTCCACTGTTTCTTTTTCAAAAACTTCTGAAAGTGTCTAGTGAAAGCAGCAAAGTCTTCATCACTTTCACTGCTTTCTGACTTGGTGCTGACTGTATCATCTGACTCTGATTCAACAATCTTTGGAGGTGGAGTTGGTGATTTATTCCTGCACTTCCTGGGGACATCTGCCTTGAAAGCAACTGATCTTTCCTTGTGCTCAGTCCTTGTTGATTTCTCCTCCTCTTTTCTCACTATCAACTGCATCTCATATGACAATAACTTGCCAAACAGTGTAGGAGGATGAATTTCCCCCAACTTAGCCATTTCTCTAATGGTACAGATCTTGGTGTCCCAATCTTTGGTTAGGGACCTTAAGAACTTGTCATTTAGTTCATAGTTACTGAACTCTCTTCCATAAGACATGAGTTCATTAACTATTCTGTAGAACGTTTTGTAGCACTCAGTTATGCTATCACCTTTACCTTGTCTAAAACTCTCATACTTCTGATTTAGCAAGGATTTTCTATCTTGTCTTACTTCTTCAGATCCTTCCATATACACTATAAGAGTGTCCCACATCTCCTTGGCTGTCTTACAATGTATAAGATTCTGAAAAGTTGCATCATCAATGGCACTCACTATTATGTTCTGTGCCCTCTTGTCCATGGTAGCTAGAACAATCTCATCCTTAGTCATCTCAGAGAAATCCTTTGGAGTTCTCTGATTTGCATCTAGAACTGAAATCTTCATGGGCACATAAGGCCCTTCTTTTACTGTGATGTAGATTCTAGGGTCTGAGGCCTCCATAAATAGCCTTACCCTTTCCTTCCAGATCCCAAAAATCTCTTTCCTGCAGATAGGTAATTTCATGGAACCCAATTCCTTGTGATTCTCAGAAGAACCCATGTTTCTTGATTTTCTTGAATTTCTTGAATCTGTATTTTGCCTTACACTGAATCTGCCACTCAGGATCTCCTCAGACTGTTAGTCCTTGTTTTGAGGAACCTGCCTCTGATACCACTTGAAAGATATGGTACTTAAACACCTAGAGGGGGGGGGGGGGTGAATAGGTGACCTAATCCTTTTTAAACTTTAATGGCAGCCAACAGTTTATAACACAGCTTTCTAACTTATTCTATCACAGCAAACACAGCAATAATCACAGCACAGCACAGCACAGCATACACGGTGGTTTATAGTGGTTCCCCAAGATATGGGTACATCCACTTTCCCCCTTCGCCTATCTAGCAGTGTACTAGATTCGGCCAAACTTCTCCACTATCTCAGAACCCAAATTGGTTCCTACACCTCAGGCCCAAAGCCTTACAACTCAGCTTTATCCCAAAGCCTACACTCAGCCAATCAAGGCCTACACTCAGCCAACCAAGGCCTACACTCAACCAACCAAGGCCTACACTCAGCCAACAAGGCCTACACTCAGAGATCTCAATCTCCTACACTCAGGCTCTCAAGCCCTACCCTCAGCCTTTATAATTATAGGCTTACAATTCACTCAGATCCAAAGGATCCTACAAGATAAAAAATGTATTACAACTATTAACTCAACAACTCAGAAATAAAAGAGGGGAGTTGAGAGTTTCTTGATGAGTTCTTGGAAGAACTCAGCTGGATTCAATCTGACTTAGCTTTCTTCAAAGCTTCTTGAGTAGAACTGAATAAGACTGAATCCTCCTGCAGTAGTTCCTTGACCTCTGCCACTTAAGATCCAGAATGAATCTGAATCCTTCTTCTCAGCCTAGTTCCAGAGGCTGATTTCTTGGATGGAGCCCTCTCTCTCCAACTTCTTAGATCTGCACTTGGACTGCAAGATCTTCTTGTGTTGATACTTTGTGTACCACTTCAATAATTTGTTCAACAATAATCTGAACCACTTGTTGATCACTGATCATCAACCACAGTTTCTGTAGACTGTATGTGCCTATTTATAGGCCTTCTTCATGGT
Source organism: Platanthera guangdongensis (assembly GCA_039583875.1). Taxonomy (NCBI): domain Eukaryota; kingdom Viridiplantae; phylum Streptophyta; class Magnoliopsida; order Asparagales; family Orchidaceae; genus Platanthera; species Platanthera guangdongensis. Next base: position 100,314,267 of record CM077159.1, read on the forward strand.
AACCGGCTGATCCGGTTCATAACTATCTTCTGACATCTCTGACAGGTGCTGTAGACCGGCTGGAACGGCAGCTGTCATGTCATCCAGTCATTTCTTGAAAATCTCTAACTGTCTGATAGTGTCGAGACTTTCTGTCTTTAAGTGTCGACACTTATAGACCAAGTGTCGACACATGCTGTGTAAGTGTCGACACAAGTCTACAAGGTGTCGACACAACTCCTTGTATGTCTCGACACAGATTCTTCTTCAGGTGTCGACACTGAAATTGAGTGTCGACACAAGTACTTGTTCTTCTTGCTTTTACTGAATTCTTCTAAGTGTCGACACATCTCCTATGTGTCGACACAACTTCTTGTGTTGAATCTATTAAGTGTCGACACTACTTCTTTGTGTCGACATATAGTCTTCTATGTTGATTCTTGCTGAGTGTCGACACAGCTCCTTGTATCGACACACCTTCTTCTTGTTGAGACTTCTGCTGAGTGTCGACACATTCCCTTATTGTCGACACTTGTACTTAGAATAATTTTGTTGATCTTTCTGATCTTTGCTAAGTGTCGACACAGCTCCTTGTGTCGACACTTTCTTCAAGTGTAGAGTCTTTACCTGAGTGTCGACACATTGTTCTAGGTGTCGACACATACTTCAAATGCTGACTCTTCTGTTGAGTGTCGACACATTGTGCTGGGTGTCGACACTTACTTCAAGTCCTGACTCTTCTGCTTAGTGTCGACACATTGTGTTGAGTGTCGACACTTGTACTTAGTCTCTGCAGACTTTTGCTGAGTGTCGACACAGCTCCAAGTGTCGACACTTTCTGGTGTAGACTCAGCTTCACTGGGTGTCGACACAGCTCCTTGTGTCGACACTTTCTGTCTGCACTTTTCTTCACTGAGTGTCGACACAGCTCCAAGTGTCGACACTTTCTGTCTGGTGTCGACTCTGCATCCCAGGTGTCGACAGAATGACTCCAAGTGTCGACACTGCTTGTCTGGGTGTCGACACAAGCCTTCTTAAGTGTCGACACTTTCCCTCTGGGTGTCGACACATGGAATTAGAAACTTTTTGCTTCAGTCCAGTGATTACATAACCTGCACAAGTAAACTCAACATACATCAAATACATTATGATGTATATCATTGAGTTGGGTGAGGCTTCTTCAAATCAGGTACATTTAATCAATGTACCCAACACAGCCCCACAGGTTTGACAAAGAAAATGGACAAGCTTACTATAGAAGAAGTGCCTGCTGCAAGACAGCAAGTAGAAGACAGTAGCTGTTGTCCAGGGGGAGAACTACATGTGCCAATTGCTGAAGAAATCCAAGGTATACAGCATGATGCAGATGCTGAAGTGGTTCAACCAGAAGTTAGGATGCCTCCAGCCCACAGGCATCTTAGAGATCATCCAGTAGAGCTGATTACTGGAGATCCAAGACAAGGAGTTCAAACCAGGAGTAGAAACATGAATGTTGCAATCTATTCCAGCTTTCTGTCACAAGTTGAACCTAGAAGTTTGAAGAAGCAATACAAGATCCACAATGGACTGAAGTAATGCAAGAAGAGCTTAATCAGTTCAAGAGGTGCAAGGTCTGGGACTTAGTTCCTAAACCTAAAGACCACAATGTAATAGGAACTAAGTGGATCTACAGGAATAAGATGGATGAACAAGGGGTCATCATTAAGAATAAGGCTAGACTGGTTGCTAAAGGATATAAGCAAGAAGAAGGTATTGATTTTGATCAAACCTTTGCTCCAGTAGCCAGACTGGAAGCCATAAGGATGTTCTTGGCCTATGCAACCTATCAAGGATTCAAGGTATACCAAATGGATGTCAAGTCAGCATTCCTAAATGGTAATCTTAAAGAAGAAGTCTATGTGGAGCAGCCTTCAGGTTTTGTTGATCCAACTCTACCTCATCATGTCTATAGACTTAGGAAAGCTTTATATGGATTAAAGCAAGCTCCTAGGGCTTGGTATGAAACCCTATCTAGTTTCCTCATTGAGAACAAGTTCTCAAGGGGGAAAATAGATAAGACTCTATTCCTTAGGGAATCTAGAGGCAAAGTCATACTAGTCCAAATATATGTAGATGACATTATATTTGGGTCTACTGAAAGCAGCCTTTGCAAAAAGTTTGCAAAACTTATGCAAGGTCAGTTTGAGATGAGTAGTATGGGAGAGCTGAAGTTTTTCTTGGGTCTCCAAGTTAAACAGACTGAGAGTGGTTTGTCCATTTGTCAGTCAAAGTTCACCCTAGAACTCATAAGGAAGTATGGTATGGATTCATCCAGCACCATGAAGACTCCTATGGGGTCAAGTATGTCTCTTAGCAAGGATGATGCAGGGAAACCTGTAGATGAAACCTTGTATAGAGGGATAGTTGGCTCCCTATTATACTTGACTGCTAGTAGACCTGACATCATGTATGCTACATGTGTTTGTGCCAGGTATCAAGCCTGCCCTAAAGAGTCTCATTTGACAGCAGTCAAAAGAATATTGAGATATCTAAAGGGCACTCCCTATCTAGGCCTCTGGTACCCTAGGAATGGAGATTTTGATCTAACAGGTTATTCAGATGCAGACTTTGCAGGATGCAAAGAAGATAGAAAGAGCACTACTGGAACCTGTCAATTCCTAGTTGGGAGACTAATTTCATGGAGTAGCAAAAAGCAAACCAGTATGGCTATCTCCACAGCAGAGTCATAGTATGTAGCTGCAGGAAGTTGCTGTGCTCAACTTCTGTGGATACAACATCAGCTAGAGGACTATGGATTTCAGGTAAGTAGAACTTCACTTTTCTGTGATTCTACAAGTGCTATTTCAATAGCTAATAACCCTGTATCACATAGTAGAACTAAACATATTGAAATTAAATATCATTTTCTTAGGGAGCATGTAGAAAGAGAAGATATTTTACTTGAATATGTTAAAACTGATAATCAAATAGCTGATATGTTTACTAAGCCCCTAGAAGAAGCTAAGTTCAATAGATTCAAAATTGAACTAGGAATGTTAAACTTAGAGTAAATTTACAGAATTAAAATTGGCTAAGTAAAAAAGTGTCGACACATAGACAAGTCTATGTCGACACAGAATAGTGGTGTCGACACTTCAGGAAAAAGGTGTCGACACATCCAGGATGTTGGTGTCGATACTTCAGAATGTTAGTGTCGACACAAGACAAGTCGGTGTCGACACATCCAATATGGTGTCGACACTTATGTTTTACTCAGAATTTTCTAAGTAAAGTCTTGACAATGTGTCGAGTTATGTTGTGTCGACACATAACCAAGTGTCGACACATAAAATCTGTTGACTAAACTTGTGTCGACACATATGTGTCGAGATATTATAAGTCAGTGTCGACACTTATTGCCAGTGTCGACACATTTTAAGTTAGTTGTCCCGCCTATTCATCTTCAAAATCAGAAAGGTATAAATAGGGTTCTGTCTTTGTTTGTCGACACGCTTTCAAAGTTTCGAGACCAAACCTACTGTGTCGACCCCTCTCTTTTCTAAAGACAAATTCTACAAACCCTAATGGCACCTAAGCTTGAGGAGAACGTTAACGAAGGATATGAGCTAGTGCGCGGCGCCTTCGACGATGCTGATCAAGAAATCAAGGCCGTAGTAACCCTAGTCGCCGATTCTGGGTTAGAGTACTTAGTTTCAGAACCAACTAAGATATGGAAGAAGGAGGTGCTTGAATTCCTTAATGGATCCGCAGTAGATGAATCTGGATACAGAATCAAATCTAGAGTTCATGGAACTAAGGTCAAGGTTTCACCTAAAAATCTGAGGAAGGTGCTCCAGCTACCAAAAACTCAGGATGAAGAAGAAATTACTGCATCCAAGACCAGGGAAGCTCTAACCTGGTGTGGACTTGATCTAAAGATGAAGATTGGTTCTGTATTTAACAGGAAAGGCATGAATAATCAAGGAAAATTCATGTCTGAGATTATTGGAAAGGTCTTACTCAGTAAGCCTGGAGGGCATGACAGAGTGTCTGCCTATATGTTTGGAATCATGACAAGGATAATCTTCACTCTGAAAACAGACTGGTCTTTAGTGGTTTATGAGAAGATTAAGGAGAGCTTGAAGAAGCCCAATCTGGGCAGAATCATTAGTCTATACCTAGCTGGTGTGATACCAGAGGTAATGAGTACTGCTGCAGGAAGCAAGATAAACCACATGAGGAAAATAGATCTAAGGATCTTTTCAAGATGGGACAGGGTGTTGTCCAAGGAAATGCCAACCCCAGAGAAGACAATTACTGAGAAAGACACTCCTCCAAAGAAGAAAAGGAAAACAGCTCCTGTGGAACAAGTGTCCACTAGCAGTTCTGGGAGTGAAGAATATGTTGTTTTCACTCCAGACGACCAAGAGGAAGAGACTGCAGTGAAGTCTCCTGCTCCTCTAGCTGATGCAGAGATCCAGGGGGAGCTACCACAAGCTAGCCCCATCCACAGGGATCAAAGCCAGGGGGAGCCTCCAGTTGTAGAAGAACCCTCTACACTGGACAGTGAGCAAGCCACCACCATCATACAAGAGGTACTCACTGACCTAAATACTTTAGCATATCTTAAAGAAGATGCTGATTTGTCTGATGTTCCTCAGCAAACTCAGCTGCCTAGTCAAGCTCCAGATGTTGTTATAGAAGACACATCTGCTGTACAAGAAGAGATTCCTGATCCAGTAGTTGAAGAGCAAAGAATGTCTCCAGCTTCTTCACCCCCTGAATACACCATGGAAGATTTATTTCTCAATCTAGATCAAGCAGATTTTGACATGGACAAGGATGCTGCTGAAAAATATCATGCAGCTGCTGAGGGTGAGCAAGTGCAAGTTCTGGAAGAGCCTTTAAGGCCAGAAAATGAGAAGGCACCTGATGTGCAAGCTGACAGACCTCCAAGCCCTAAGGATAGGGTTGACATAGCCAGCACTTCTGGCTCTGAAGATGAGGAGAGTGCTAGGGCAAAGAAGAAGAAACTGTATGTCTTTAAAATGAGAAGTCAGAGTTATAAGAAAGCTCTGCAATCTATAGCCCCACAGCCTATAGTTCAACAAGCTCCAACTGTTGATTATAGTGCATTAATGATTGCAATGCAGATAAAACTGGATGAACAGAGAAAAGCTATAGAGGCTTATGTGGATGAAGGGCAGAAGTCATTACAATTTGATCTGGCCCAAGATATAAAGTCTATAAGGTTTGAAATGAACCTTAACAAGAAGGAGATGAATGAATGCTTCCACAAAGGTGGAAATGCAGTGGTGTATTTGACAACACACCAAGAGAAGATCAAAGAACAAGTGGATGACATAGCATTGAAACAATGATATGTTCTTGAAAATCAGTTAAGAATGAATGACAATTTGACTGCCTCCCATAATGCTATAGTCACTGAGTTGAAGAACAAGGCTGCTGAACCTTCTACATCTTCTGCTACTATCAAAGCTGAATTTGACAAATCATTTCAAGAAGAAATTTCTGTTGTTAAGTCTGCAATCCAAGCCTCCCAGAAAGCCATCTCTGAACAAATTCAAAAGCTCAAACCATTCTTCAAAGAGGGAATCAGATACTTGGATAGTCAAATAAGATTTTAGAAGGATGATGTCAGAGATCATATGGCTAGAGAAGTTATAAAGGGGGAGAGAGTTTTAGTCAAAGCTAGCTCTGACCATGCAAAGTGGATATCAAATTCCATCAAAGCTACACTGGGCTATCCTCCACTTTGTGATGATGACAATGTGGCAGAATATGGAATTCAACCTGCATATCTTGGAGGTGAGCAACCAGAGGTAGCTCAAGTGATATATCCTCCACCAGATTTTGACATGGTGCAAGCTGACATTCATCAGATGTATAGCCCACCTGAAGGGAAGACTAATGTTATTCTGGATAAAGTGGTTCAGCCTATTACTGAAGCCATGCAAGAGGCATTACAGAAGGAGGAATAGACAAGGTTGTCTAAGAAGAGGTTTAGGGAACAAGCAGAACAAAGGCCAGACTTTGAACAGTGGAGCCCTACCTCTAGGAATATAATTTTAACTGCCTGGAAAGCTGCCAAGGACAATACTCATGACAGGAACAAATGGTTTTCTGAAGCAGAATGGAGAAAACATGAGATCAGGCAGGAAGCAATAGTTCAGTATAGAAGGAAGGCAAAGATGGGAAAGCTACCTCCTACCGCAGTGGAGCCTAGAAAGTACTTTCCTAAGCCATATCACTATTTTGAGAGGCAGAAGATCAAGGCAGAAGAACTCAAAAAGAAAGATCTAAAAGGCAAGAAGCCTGCTGATGCTGAAACTGTTGATGCCCCTGTCAAAGCTCAAGTTCAAGCTGGCAAGGGAATAGTTATCAAGGAACCTGATCAGAAATAGATTAAGATTTTACTTGAAGATTATTTTGTAATCTTTTAAATGTAAAACTTTTTTTGTAAACTACTGAAAATGTATGAGAAAAATGTTAGAACAATATATGATCAATATATTTCATGATTGTTCTGTGAATGTGTCTATTTCTTATTTGTTCTGAATTGATGAATGTGTATACATGTGTGAATTAATACATGTTTATGTTTACCCTGCTGAATATAACCTGCTTTACATCATTTTGTAATTTTTAATTATGAATGGTGTATATCATTGACTAAGGGTTATGACTTCTCCAAATAGGGGGAGATTGTTGGGTACATTGGTCAAATGTACCTGATTTGAAGAAGCCTCACCCAACTCAATGATATACATCATAATGTATTTGATGTATGTTGAGTTTACTTGTGCAGGTTATGTAATCACTGGACTGAAGCAAAAAGTTTCTAAGTCCATGTGTCGACACCTAGAGGGAAAGTGTCGACACTTAAGAAATCTTGTGTCGACACGCATACAAGCAGTGTCGACACTTGGAGTCATTGTGTCGACACCTGGGATGCATAGTCGACACCAGACAGAAAGTGTCGACACTTGGAGCTGTGTCGACACTCAGTGAAGAAAAGTGCAGACAGAAAGTGTCGACACAAGGAGCTATGTCGACACCCAGTGAAGCTATGTCTACACCAGAAAGTGTCGACACTTGGAGCTGTGTCGACACTCAGCAAAAGTCTGCAGAGACTAAGTTAAAGTGTCTACACTCAGAACAATGTGTCGACACTCAACAGAAGAGTCAGCACTTGAAGTATGTGTCGACACCCAGCACAATGTGTCGACACTCAGCTAAAGACTCTACACTTGAAGAAAGTGTCGACACAAGAAGCTGTGTCGACACTTAGCAATGATCAGAAAGATCAACAAAATTATTCTAAGTACAAGTGTCGACACTAAGGGAATGTGTCGACACTCAGCTGAAGTCTCAACAAGAAGAAGGTGTGTCGACACAAGGAGCTGTGTCGACACTCAGCAAGTATCAACATAGAAGACTATGTGTCGACACCAAGAAGTAGTGTCGACACTTGACAAATTCAACACAAGAAGTTGTGTCGACACAAAGGTGATGTGTCGACACTTAGAAGAATTCAGTACAGATAGAAGATCAAGTACTTGTGTCGACACTCAATTTCAGTGTCGACACCTGAAGAAGAATCTGTGTCGAGACATACAAGGAGTTGTGTCGACACCTTGTAGACTTGTGTCGACACTTACACAGCATGTGTCGACACTTGGACTATACGTGTCGACACTTAAAGACAGAAAGTCTCGACACTTTCAGATAGTTAGAGATTTTCAAGAAATGACTGGATGACTTGACAGCTGCCGTTCCAGGCGGTCTACAGCACCTGTTAGAGATATCAGAAGTCAGTTATGGACCGGACCAGCCGGTTACCATGAAGAAGGCCTATAAATAGGCTCATACAGTTTACAGAAACGTTGTTCAGTTGTTGAGGTTGATCACATTGTTGAAGAACAAGTTATTAAAGTGGTACATAGAGTATCAACACAAGAAAATCTTGCAGTCCAAGTGCAGATCTAAGAAGTTGGAGAGAGAGGGCTCCATCCAAGAAATCAGCCTCTGGAACTAGGCTGAGAAGAAGGATTCAGATTCATTCTGGATCTTAAGTGGCAAAGGTCAAGGAACTACTGCAGGAGGATTCAGTCTTATTCAGTTCTACTCAAGAAGCTTTGAAGAAAGCTAAGTCAGATTGAATCCAGCTGAGTTCTTCCAAGAACTCATCAAGAAACTCTCAACTCCCCTCTTTTATTTCTGAGTTGTTGAGTTAATATTTGTAATACATTTTTTATCTTGTAGGATCCTTTGGATCTGGGTGAATTGTAAGCCTATAATTATAAAGGCTGAGGGTAGGGCTTGAGAGCCTGAGTGTAGGAGATTGAGATCTCTGAGTGTAGGTCTTGTTGGCTGAGTGTAGGCCTTGGTTGGCTGAGTGTAGGCCTTGGTTGGCTGAGTGTAGGCCTTGATTGGCTGAGTGTAGGCTTTGAGATAAAGCTGAGTTGTAAGGCTTTGGGCCTGAGGTGTAGGAACCAATTTGGGTTCTGAGACAGTGGAGGAGTTTGGCCGAATCTAGTACACTGCTAGATAGGCGAAGGGGGAAAGTGGATGTACCCATATCTTGGGGAACCACTATAAACCACTGTGTATGCTGTGCTGTGCTGTGATTGTTGCTGTGCATGCTGTGTGTTTGCTGTGATAAAATAGTTATTATTCTGTGATATAACTAATTGCTGCCATTTAAGTTTAAAAAAGGATTAGGTCACCTATTCACCCCCCTCTAGGTGTTTAGGTACCATATCTTTCAGACATACCCGCATCGCATAACAGACTAATAGAAATTAAATTAGCAGCTAACGATGGTATAAATTTAACATTCTTTAAAAGTAAATGCGTACCTGAAGAGAGAGTCAGAGTAGCATTTCCCACCCTCAGAACATCAGATATAGCACCATTTGCAATGATTACAGTTTCTTTAACATCTTTGGCATCCTCCAGAAGCGCAGAGTCGTTGCAGACGTGGCAAGTAGCACCTGAATCGAGCCACCACTCTGAACTGGCCTTCCCTTTTCCGACCATGACAATAAAGCCAGTAGGCGTAGTCTGATAAACCATATTGGCTTTGTTATCAGTCCTGGGTATGCTGAATTCGCCCTGTTTGGGCTGCTTGCACTCGGAAGTGCAGTGACCCCACTTATTGCAGTTGTAACACTTGCCTTTGAACTTTTTGATCTTTTTGCTGGTGGCAGCAACTGCGGGTGCACTGGTCGGTGGTCTGGTCTTTCCAGGCTTAGGCTTGCGCTTAGGATACTTGAGCATGTTAGCAGTAGAGGTCTGCTTGCTAACCGTCTTTAAGACGTGCCTAGTCCGGTTCTCATCCTCAATGCATATGAAGCGCTTGAGGACTTTCAGGCTCACCTTGCGTCTTCTTCCAATACATTTCAGTCTGGAAAGAATACCATGTCGAGGGTAATTTAAAGATTATCGCTCCTGCAATGAAAGTATCTGACAAAGGTATGTTCTCACTGTTCAGCTTGTCCACCAGATTTTCAAAATCAGCTACCTGTGGAAGGATTTCCCTTTCCTCAGTGAAGGTGAAAGCCATGAATTTATCCACCAGGTGCATTTTGGACAAGTTCTCCTCTTCCTTGAACTGCTCCTCCAAGGCTTCCCAGATCACCTTTGTAGTTTTCAACTTGCTATACGTTTCTGCCAGCCTGTTAGAGAGACAATTCAGGATGTAATCACGGCAGAAGTCTTCGTCAATGATCCACTGATCTTCATCTTCTCCTCCTTTAAAGGATTCGAAGTCAGTCTGCACTATGTAAAAGATGTTCAGGTACATCATGCCAAACTGCGTGTTCCTCTTCTAGGCACTGTACTCAGCGTTGGAGAATTTTTCCAGTTTTATCATCGACACAGGGGATGTGAGATTGCTTGATTTTGACATTGTGTGTTCCTAACAAGAAACTTGGAGTGCCACTACAATCTAAACAAGAGCAGTAAAACAAGAAAGAAATCACCCGAGCGAGCCGGCGATGGTGAATTCTTCAGATCCAATCCAAAAAAATTGCTCCCCAAATAGCACAGAAAATAAAGTAATGCTCCACCAAAGATAATTCTAACTGTGTTAGGTTGACTGTTGCCTGATATAATTCTTCTAGATCAGAATAATGATAAGCTTCCTCTGTAAAAACCTTCTTCAGAGATCTGTATCTATATATATACTATATATATAGATCTTTTGAAGGCTGTCAGTCTGGAGGCTTCACACAGTGCACAAAAACTAGAGGCAGGCTTCTACTTGCAGGAATACTGTCGATCTCTTCTCGATTTGTAGGGGGAATAAAAAAATGGCGGCAAAATCGCTTGGAAAACTAGCGAGCAACAGTCGCAGCGATTCTCCTTTTCTCGATCTAAGTGGCGCCAAGCGTTCGTTCGCGAGAACGATTCGGGAGCGCCTCTTGACGAGCGACAACGACGACAGTCCGCGATTCACGATCTGAGCGATAGCAAGAGAAAACTCAAGCGGCCGGCGGTGCACAATTATCCTCCACGAAAAATAAGGCCAACGGCGGGAGGAAGTCGTTTTTTTCTTTCCGATCTCGATCACAGGCGATGCCAACCCTTGCGAGTATCGTGAAAACGGAAGAGCGGCGGGATCTTATTGTTCGCGATCGGCCGAGCTTCCTTCGCGATCCAGGCGGCGCAAGACGAAATCAGGAGAAATGCACGGGGAGCGGAGACAACGGTTTCCCCCCTTTTTTCCGATCGATGACAGCGATCAAGGCGCGACCGAGAAAATCGCGAACAACAGCGGCTCCTCCCGATCCGTGCAGAGATGACCTTGTTCACAGGCGGCGATCCACCTCCGATCGGCTAGGGCGAAAGGAAAAACAGGAGAGAAACTCACGAGCAGGGAAGAAAAACGCACGAGAGCGGCTAGGGCAAACAAAAAACTTTGAGAATGATGGAGTGCTCGAAGCATCCGCGTGATCGTCAAGTCTGGAACGGCCTCCTCGTTGCCCTAGCATGAGTATTTCTAGGCAAACCCTAAAAACCCGACTACGGGTTGTTGGACTCCTATCGGATCCTAACCGCAACCCAATAAGCACCCGTCACGCCTATTTCAATATACCTCAACATACATCTCTTAACTACCCTTTCATCATCATCTAATCTACATGCATAACTGTGTGCCTCCAAATAAACAAACTGATGATTATGTGTGGCGCATTTAACATCAATTTTTCACTTTTCAACTCATGCATTTTTTTGACCAAGTAGGAGAAATCGACATCCACATGTCTTCGAACTAGTTTTTCTTAACATACCCCTTTTTTATTGATTATCACGGGGAAAACTCGATCTATCATATTCTATAAAAACCGTAGGTTTAGGTCTCCTATCAATTTTATCTGCTCTTTGGATAGTAGCAACAAATCCCAAACCTTTGACAACATTACGAACCAACTCAACTAAGCTCTCTTTCGTAGGAAAAATCAAATCTGTAACAAAGTGCGTTCCTGCATCGATTTCAATGCATTTAGATTGATCTTCATTTAATTTGGGAACAATTTCCATCTCACAACTAAGAAGTTTCAAGAAATGATTTTTTTATTTTTCTAAAAAAATTTAAAAACAACATTCATCAAATTTAGAACACTAAAAATGAAAAAAATCTGAACACCCAATACCACATTTGCATTGCATAAGAAAAAAATAAAATATACCTTAATGCTTGAGGATGTCTACTACTTTCTTTGTTATCGATTCTACTGCCTCTTAGAATGCTATATTGGGAAATGATTGGATTCATTCGAATGGTGTAATTCCATCTTCACTTTAGAAAATTACCCTTTTCTGGAAATAAAATGGAGAGATTGAGATGATCATAGCCGACAATAAGCCATTCACAGTGACAGTTGGAAGAAAGGGAGGCGTGCTTCTCCTTTCCCGGCAAAATCCTTAGTACATTATACAAAAGGGGGTGCGAAGGTGACTTAGATTGAACAGAGGCGTGCGGCTAGGTCTCACGAAAGGCAGAAGCTTCTCGACGCCGGCGAACTCCTTTTATGCCGGCGAACTCCTATGCGGGCATGGTCACGATTTTTGGAAGAAAGGGAGGCGTGCCGCTAGGTCTCGCGAAAGGCGGAGCAGAAACAAGAAAAAGAAACAGTGCGCGCTTAATGAAGGGGAGATTATGATTTTTAAGTTCTTTTGAATTAAATTTGGTGTGCTAATCTCCTATATTGGTGTGCTTATGACATTGCTCTTAATAAATCTTATGTATTTGAGATATCTACAATATATATATATCTATATCTATATTTCTATATTATTCTAGAAAGATATATGGTCGTCTGCCAATAAAAATGAGTTCGAAATTACAGTAATTAATATAGAGCGTTGAATCTGACTAGGAAATACTATGGCCGTCAGATCTTGATCAAGAATGGTCTGCCAACAACTAAAAGTAGAAAATCCACAAATCCCAAAACACAAAAAAACCCGATACACAGTACTTGCTCCCTGTTCCCCTCCGCCACCGCCGTCGGAGCCGGCGGTAGCCTGCGCGCATACCACCAGCGGGGTCATCGGTCTCCGGCGAACCGCTGGGGGTTGTCTGGAGGACGGCGGGCAGGGCCACCGCCGGCAGTGGCCCTGCCCGTGAGACCCAGTCCGGGTTTCACGGGCAGGGCCACCGCCGGCGGTGGCCCTGCCCGCCGGCCTCCGGACAACCCCCGGCGGGTTCGTCGGAGATCGGCGACCCCGCCGTTGGGATCCGGGCAGGCCGCCGGCGGCTCCGGTGGCGGTGGCTGAGGAGATCCCGCGACTTCTTCGTTCCGTCTAGAAGGACGATTATAGAGGAAATTTTATACAGGAAATTGGTTTTAATTTAATTAAATAAAAATCAAATTTAATTAATAAATAAATAGAAAACAAAAAAATCACTACCTTTTAAAAAAACTTGTCAAAAAAATACAAAAATTTAAAATTAAAAAATACAAAAGAATAGAATATTTTTAATTTAAAAAATCCACAAATGATAAATTATTAAAAAAAAAGGCGGGCGAAGCCCACCTCGCTGATCGAGGCAGGGCGAAATCAACCGTCGCAGATTGCGGGAGGGCGAAGTCGGCCGTCGCAGATCGGGGGAGGGCGAAGCCCGCCGTCGCAGACCGAGGGAGGGCGAAGCCCTCCATCACAGACCGGGGGAGGGCGAAGCCCGCCGTCGCAGACCAGGTACTGTCGCACTGTGCACCGTCGCAGACAGGAGGAGGGTGAAGCCCGTCGTCGCAGAGCGGGTACTGTCGCATTGTGCACTAGGGCCGGAGCCCGCCGGGGGGGGGGGAGAGCCTTCCTTCGCCTTCCGGGTACTGTGGCGTGTGGTCATTGGACCGGAGGCCCGTGCCTGTCACTCGTGTGTATGTCTACACACACACACACACACACACACACACACACACACACACACACACACACGCACACGCACACGCACACACACGCACACACACACACACACACACACACACACACACACACACACACACACACGCGCACACGCGCACGCGCACACACACACACACACACACACACACACACACACACACACACACACACACACACACACACACACACACACACACACACACACACACACACACACACACACACACCACACACACAGAGTGACAGGCACGGGCCTCCGGCCCGATGGCCACGCGCCACAGTATCCCGCCGGCGAAGCGGGCTCCGGCCCTCGTGTACAGTGCGACAGTACCCGGTCTGCGACGGCGGGCTTCGCGCTCCTCATATCGATGGCGGGCTTCGCGCTCCTCATATCTGCATTGGTGCACAGTGCGGCAGTATCTGGTCTGCGACGGCGGGCTTCGCCCTCCTCCGATCTGCGAGGGCGGGCTTCGCCCTGTCCCGGTGTGCGACGGCGGGCTTCGCCCTCCCCCGGTCTGCGACGACGGTCTTCTCCCTCCCCCGGTCTGCGACGGCGGGCTTTGCCCTCCCCCGGTCTGCGACGGCGGGCTTCCCCCTCCTCCGGTCTGCGTCGGCGGGCTTCGCCCTCCCCCGGTCTGCGACGACGGGCTTCCCCCTCCCCCGGTCTGCGACGGCGGGCTTCCCCCTCCTCCGGTCTGCGTCGGCGGGCTTCGCCCTCCCCCGGTCTGCGACGGCGGGCTTCCACCTCCCCGGTCTGCGTCGGCGGGCTTCGCCCTCCCCCGGTCTGCGACGGCGGGCTTCCCCCTCCCCCGGTCTGCGACGGCGGGCTTCGCCCTCCCCCGGTCTGCGACGGCGGGCTTCGCCCTCCCCCGGTCTGCCACGGCGGGCTTAGGCCTCCCCCGGTCTGCGACGGCGGGCTTCACCCTCACCCGGTATGCGACGGCGGGCTTCGCCCTCCCCCGATCTGCGATGGCGGGCTTCGCCCTCCCCGGTCTGCGACGGCGGGCTTTGCCCGCCTTTTGTTTTTAATAATTTATCATTTGTGAATTTTTTAAATTAAAATTATTATATTCTTTTGTATTTTTTAAATTTAAATTATTGTTTTTTTATAAGTTTTTTTAAAAGCTAATGTTTTTTTGTTTTCTATTTATTGTTTGATTAAATTTGATTTTTATTTAATTTAATTAAAACCAATTTCCTGTATAAAATTTCCTCTATAATCGTCCTTCTAGACGGAACGAAGACGTCACGGGATCCCCTCCACCATCGCCGCCGGAGCCTCCTGCGGCCTGCCCGGATCCCACCGGCTGGGTCGCCGGTCTCCGGCGAACCCGCCGGGGGTTGTCCGGAGCCCGGCGGGCAGGGCCACCGCCGTCGGTGGCCCTGCCCGCCGGCCTCCGGACAACCCCCGGCGGGATCGCCGGAGACCGGCAACCCTGGCGGTGGGATCCGAGAAGGCTACTGCCGGCTCCGGCGGCGGTGGCAGAGGGGAACCGGGAGCAAGCACCGTGTATCGGTTTTTTTGTGTTTTGGGATTTGTGGATTTTCTACTTTTAGTTGTTGGCAGACCATTCTTGTTCAAGATCTGACGGCCATAGTATTTCCTAGTCAGATCCAGCGCTCTATATTAATTACTTTAATTTCGAATTCATTTTTATTGAGAGACTACCATATATCTTTTAAGAATAGTATATATATATATATATATATATATATATATATATATATATATATATATATATATATATATATATATATATATATATATAAATATCTTTATTATATAATACAATATGCATATTTGGATCACACCATGAAACGGATCTGGACCGTCCGATCAAACTACAGCAAATAGGAACCGTTGGATTCAAAGCAGTGGCCTGCAAATAAAATAAAATAAAAAAAGTTACTGTTCACTCCATTTTTTCCCCCGATACCCCCCTTTCCCGCATCCCGCCCCCCACAGGCTCACCCCGCCGCCGGCGGCGGAGCCGCCGGCGGCCTGCCCGCCGCCCACCGGCGAGTTCGCCGGCCTCCGGCGAACCCGCACGGGGTTGTCCGGCGGCGAGCGGGCAGGGCCACCGCCGGCGGTGGCCCTGCCCGCTCGCCGCCGGACAACCCCCGGCGGGTTCGCCGGAGGCCGGCGAACCCGCCGGTGGGCGGCGGGCAGGACGCCGGCGGCTCCGCCGGCGGCGGCGGCGTGAGCCCGTGGGGGGCGGGATGCGGGACGGGGGATATCGGGAAAAAAATTGTTTTTTTTCGTTTTTTTTTTTTAATATTTAAATAATTTATATTATTAATTAAAAAATTTTGAATTAATAAATAATTAAAATAAAAAAATAACTAATTAATAAATAATTAAATAATTATTTTTAAAATCAAAAAAAAAATTTGAACTTTAAAATTTTAAAATTGTTTGTCGGGCGGCGAAGCCCGCCGGAGGGCGGGCGAAGCCCGCCGGGGGGCGGGCGAAGCGGAATGCGGGCGAAACCCGCCGGGGGGCGGGCGAAGCCCGCCGGAATGACAAGCGGGCGAAGCCCGCTTGATTGCGGGCGAAGCCCGCAGCGACGCATCGAGAACGGGCGAAGCCCGTTCGAAGATGCTAGTATATATATATATATATATATATATATATATATATATATATATATATATATATATATATATATATATATATATATATATATATATATATATATATATATATATATATATATAGGGAAGACAAAAGGCACCTTGGTGTAACATTTAATCCCAAAATACCCACCTCATTCTTTTAAGCTCTCTACTTCATTTGTGTGGTTTTTGGTCTTTTGTTCATCTTTTTTTTTAATCATCAAATCCTCCACATGACAAAAGCGCCAAAAGCAACCACAGCAAAAGCTGAGCCACTTTATCTCCTCCCCAAAAACCATTATTTCACGGCTCTTTATGTTCTCATGCTGCCCTCCCGCCAAATGGGTCATATCACGCAGCTTGGACCACGCATCCTCGGCGGAGCTTCCTCCTCTACAGAGCTTCGACCACGCATCCTCGACAAACCCCTTCTTGGAAGCCGCCGGAAGCTGCGCCCTTCTTGACGCCACCGGAAGCTGCGCCCTTCTTCGACTCCGCTGGAAGTTGCACCATTCTTCGCTACCGCCGGAATCTGCACCCTTCTTCGCCGCCGCTGGAAGCTTTAGCCAACACAAATTTCTATGACTGGATATACGCACCTTTCCCGCGACTCTGCTACAAGTCCCTGCGCCATAATTTCTTGCCACTCCCAGTACGTGTTTCTTCCCCTTCGTTGACTACTGCTTGATTGCTGCTTAAGTCATCAAAAAATTTGTGACTGTTGCTTGATTGTCATTGTTAGATTTCTTCCTTGAAAGGGCCAATGCAGTGAGGATGGCCTCGAGAGAAGGATTTTTCTTTGATTGCCAATTTTGTGCTTGCTGCTTTAGCCATCAAAAAGTTATAGTTTTGTGACTGTCGAGGGTTAAAACTCTCTCTCTTCTTCCTCTTGATTTCCTTTTTTAATTCAAGGTGTCCTAAGAAGAGAGTGTGAGTGTTATTTTTTTTATTCCAGTCATTTTTTCTTTTGCAACGGCTAAAGCACTATCTGGCCGGCCATCAACCATCAAAGCCTCAGAGTTTTGCCTCGCCTTTTATATTCCGGTCGAAATTTATTATGTTTTTTTGTTATACAACAGTAGTTTTCTGTGTTGAATGGGGAAGAAGAGTGTGAGTATTTATTTAAGCTCTCTACTTCATTTGTGCGGTTTTTGGTCTTTTGTTCATCTTTTTTTTAATCATCAAATCCTCCACATGACAAAAGCGCCAAAAGCAACCACAGCAAAAGCCGAGCCACTTTATCTCCTCCCCAAAAACCATTATTTCACGGCTCTTTATGTTCTCATGCTGCCCTCCCGCCAAATGGGTCATATCACGCAGCTTGGACCACGCATCCTCGGCGGAGCTTCCTCCTCTACAGAGCTTCGACCACGCATCCTCGACAAACCCCTTCTTGGAAGCCGCCGGAAGCTGCGCCCTTCTTGACGCCGCCGGAAGCTGCGCCCTTCTTCGACTCCGCTGGAAGTTGCGCCCTTCTTCGCTACCGCCGGAATCTGCACCCTTCTTCGCCGCCGCTGGAAGCTTTAGCCAACACAAATTTCTATAACTGGATATACGCACCTTTCCCGTGACTCTGCTACAAGTCCCTGCGTCGTAATTTCTTGCCACTCCCAGTACGTGTTTCTTCCTCCTTCGTTGACTACTGCTTGATTGCTGCTTTAGCCATCAAAAAATTTGTGACTGTTGCTTGATTGTCATTGTTAGATTTCTTCCTTGAAAGGGCCAATGCAGTGAGGATGGCCTCGAGAGAAGGATTTTTCTTTGATTGCCAATTTTGTGCTTGCTGCTTTAGCCATCAAAAAGTTATAGTTTTGTGACTGTCGAGGGATAAAACTCTCTCTCTTCTTCCTCTTGATTTCCTTTTTTAATTCAAGGTGTCCTAAGAAGAGAGTGTGAGTGTTATTTTTTTTATTCCAGTCATTTTTTCTTTTGCAACGGCTAAAGCGCTATCTGGCCGGCCATCAACCATCGAAGCCTCAGAGTTTTGCCTCGCCTTTTATATTCCGGTCGAAATTTATTATGTTTTTTTTGTTATACAACAGTAGTTTTCTGTGCTGAATGGGGAAGAAGAGTGTGAGTATTTAACATGATTTTTTTATCGTTAATGACAGCCATTATTTTTGTCTAATTTTAGACAGAGAAATGTGAATGATTATGAGTGGGGTTCTTCTCTTCGTATCGCTGTAAACTTCATTTCGCTCCGGATGGCTCCGGAGGTTTGGTGGCTGGAAGTATCGACAGCCAAGACCCGTTCCTTTTTTTTGTTGCTTCCAAGCTCAGCGAGCTGCTCAACAATGTCGTCGATCAGGGTTTTCAAGAGGGATGCCGGGGGATGGGAATGCGGGTAGGGTTTTGGGGAGGCCGAAGCGAGAGGGAGGAGGCGCTTTCCGGGGGTGCATCTGTGAATTTTGAGGTAATTTCATACATTTTTCCCAAAATATTGTCGCCGTCCGTGATTGTCGCCTCCGCCGGTGATTGTCGCCGACCTCGCCGAATATTGTCGCCTCCACCGAATGATGTCGCCCCCGCACGAGGTCCCCGCCCACAACCAATGTGACCCGCATAACAAATGTCGCAGTCCACGATCAATGTCGCCCCCAAGACCAATGTCGCCTCCTACGACCAATGTTGCCTCGCCCGACAATTGTCGCCGCCCCTGACCAATGCCGCAGCCCACGACCAATGTCGCCGCCCCGACCAATGTCGCCCCTACCACCAATGTCTCCGCCCACGACCAATGTCGCCGCCCCGACCAATGTCGCCCCTACCACCAATATCGCCGCCCACGAACAATGTCGCCGCCCCGACCAATGTCGCCCCTACCACCAATGTCACCGGCCCCGACTAATGTCGCCGCCCCGACCAATGTCGCCGTCCCCGACCAATGTTGCCGCCCCCGACCAATGTCGCCGCCCCCGACCAATGTCGCCGCCCCCGACCAATGTTGTCGTCCCAGACCAATGTCGCCCCCTCGACAAATGTCGCACCCACGACCAATGTTGCCGCCTCAGCCAAATGTCGCTCCCTCGACAAATGTCGCACCCTTGACAAATGTCGCACCCACGACGAATGTTTCCCGCACGGGGTCCCCCGTGCACGACTGCTTGTATATATATATATATATATATATATATATATATATATATATATATATATATATATATATATATATATATATATATATATATATATATATATATATATATATATATATATATATATATATATATATATATATATATATATCTTTATTATATAATACAATATACATATCTCCAATCACACCATAAAACTCATCTGGACCGTCCGATCAAACTCCATCAAATACGGACCGTTGGATTCAAGAAAGGAGATCTGCAAATATCCAAATCCACTCCCCTGGCACTGTTCACAGCCGAAAATATCCCGATGGCCCTTTCTCCCTCCCGCTCCCTCACGGGCTCACCCCGCCGCCGGCGGAGCCGCCGGCGGCCTGCCCGGCGCCCACGGCGGGTTCGCCGGCCTCCGGCGAACTCGCCGGGGTTTGTCCGGCGGCGAGCGGGCAGGGCCACCGCCGGCGGTGGCCCTGCCCGTGAGCTCCAGTTTTGGAGCTCACGGGCAGGGCCACCGCCGGCGGTGGCCCTGCCCGCTCGCCGCCGGACAAACCCCGGCGGGTTCGCCGGAGGCCGGCGAACCCGCCGGTGGGCGCCGGGCAGGCCGCCGGCGGCTCCGCCGCCGGCGGCCGAGAAGATCGGCCTGCGTGAGCAGGCCGAATCGGGGGGGGGGGGAATTTTTTTTTTCTTTTCAGTTTTTTTATTATATAATTATTAAATTTTTTATTAATTATTAAATTTATTTATAATTTATAAAATTATTAAATTACTATTAGATTTCCTATTAAAATATAATAGAAATATTTAATTTTTTATTAAAATTTGGGCAGCGGGCGAAGCCCTCCGGGGGGCGGGCGAAGCCCGCCGGGGGGTCAAGCGGGAGAAGCCCGCTTGATTGCGGGCGAAGCGGGAGAAGCCCGCAGCGACGCATCGAGAACGGGCGGAGCCCGTTCGAAGATGCGGGAGGCGGGCGAAGCACGCTGGGGGTCAAGCGGGCGAAGCCCGCTGATTGCGGGCGAAGCCCGCAGCGACGCATCGAGAACGGGCGGAGCCCGTTCGAAGATGCTAGTGTATATATATATATATATATATACGAGCAACAGGCACGGGCCTCCGGCCAGATGTCCACGTGCCACAGTACCCGGCCGGCGACGACGGGCTTCGTCCGCCCACCCGCTCGAAGCCTGCCCCAGCCTGCCCGGCCCAGCCTTTTTGGGGGTCAATATTGTCTCAAAATGAAAAGTGATCAACATGCAAGTTGTAGATCTCGGCGAGACGAATAACGTCATGTTGATCACCTTTTGATTCAGAGCCGTCTTGGCTTCCGATTTGGGCCTCGAAATCGGGGGCGGCGAGAGGCTGTACTGTAGCACTCTCGCCGCCCCTGATTTCGAGGCCCAAATCGGAAGCCAAGACGGCTCCAAATCAAAAATTGATCAACATGAAAGTTGTAGTCTCGGCGAGACGAACAACTTTCATGGAGATCACCATTTGATTTGGAGCCGTCTTGGCTTCCGATTTGGGCCTCGAAATCGGAGGCGGCGAGAGTCTGTACTGTAGCACTCTCGCCGCCCCCGATTTCGAGGCCCAAATCGGAAGCCAAGACGGGTTCAAATCAAAAAGTGATCAACATGAAAGTTGTTCGTCTCGCCGAGATCTACAACGTTCATGTTGATCACTTTCCGTTTTGAGACCATCTTGACCCCCAACAAGTCGTGCCCCTTGTTTTTTTTTAAATTTGTGCTTGGTTTAGTCCCACACTGCCGGTCGGTTTGAAGCTTTTGGGTTTAAATATAGAATTCCATAATGAATGTTTGAAATTAGGTGGGCTTGTGGGCTTGCAGGCTTGCGGGCTTATCTTTAATTCTATGAACAGACGAGTTTGCGGGCTAGTTTTAAATCTGAGCTTTTAACGGGCCAATTTCCTTTCAATTTCGAACTCATGCTATTTGCAGAGCTCAGTCCTGCAACATTTATATAATACACTTGAGCTTTATTTGACACGGGTAATAGTGGTTGTAAATCCATGCGTTAAAACATCATTTGTTAAGGATTGCTTAACAAACATCATCCATTTGAACAAAAAAGTGGATGAAGCTCCATATGTGAGCATAACAAATGACAATTTAATCCCCCATGTTCTTGACCGCCACTACCGTGTCAAACGGAGCCCAAGAGTTAAATTGTCATTTGTTAACGCCCACCTAAGAAACTTCATCCAGTTTTATGTTCAACTGGATGATGTTTGTTAAGAGATCCTTAACAAATGACGTTTTAACTGATGCATTTACGACCGCCCTCACCGTGCCAAACAGAGCCAAGGTGTTTTATATAAATGTTGAAGTCCAAAAATATAAATCTTAACATTATTAATCAACCAAACAAAATAATCTTTATATAACAAACACAGCTTTATAATATATATAAATATAAAAATATATACATCTACACACAGGAGTGCCAGTGCACGGGGAGCCCCTGTGCGACAGTACCCGGCATGCGGCGGTGGGCTTCGCTAGCTCGTGGCAGTTTTTCGTATTTTTTTGTATAATTTTTTTTGTAATTATTTAAAATTTTAAAATATTTTAGTTAAATATATATTTTTATATTTATATATATACTTTTTTTATTAATATATTTTTTCTCATATAATTTAATTTTTAAATTTATGTAACTTATTATATTTGTTTTTTATAATATAGGATAAAATCAAAATAATTAAAAAAACATAAAATGATTTTTAGGTACAAGCTTGTACCATGCTCCCGTGTCCAAATAAATAGCTTCTAACTCATGGGGCTCACCTTTCTTTCCCCCCATCTCCCAAAAATTTCCCGCTATCTCTCTCCCGATTTTTTTCATCATCTTCCCAATTTTTCCTTCTCTCATGTGAACCCGTCTGCTTCATTAGGGTTTCGTGAAAGCTCCGGCTGTCGTTCCGACCTTCTCATACCCTAGCTACTTGAGGTCCACGTCGCCGTCCACCTTTTTCGACCATCTCCTACCACACCTTACCTAAGGAGTTTGGATAACGGTAGAAGACCGTGAGTGTGCCATTACTACTCCGCGATTACTTCCGCGTCTCTTTGCCCTCATCGTGTTTGTTCTTCCTGAAGTTTCAGATCATGCAGGAGTCACATGAGAAACCCGTCGTATATAGTTTTGGCAATGCGAGTCTTCATTCTTTCTTCTCTTTTGCGGATCTTCCTTTAATTTAAGTTCAGCCCCTTTCTCTTCGATTATCATCAAAATTATAGCTGTAATACAAACTGGAATTTACTCCGTTACAACTGGAATTCATTATGTTACAACTGGAATTTATTATGTTACAACTGAATTTTATTCTTTTACAACTGGATTTTATTATTTTACAATTGGAATTTATTCTTTTCCAACTGCATTTAACTTGCGATTATTTTTTCCCTGAATGATAGAAATCTACAGTATCATTCCCTATTGTACATAGTGAGGAGGAAGCATTCTCCATGTACTGCGATTATGCCCATAAAACTAGATTCAGCGTGCGGAAGCAAAATATTATCTATTGGGCACATACCAGATTTATTAAGGGCCGAGGGTATAGTTGCGCAAAAGCTGGCTTAAAGGTTTCCAAACCGTTGAATGACGAACAACAAAAAATACCGTAAATTGGATACTCGCATAGATTGTTTGGCCTGCATATATTTTAATACAGACAAATAGAAGGTACGAATTTGGAGGTTACGAAGTTCGCCGAGGAACATAATCACACACTTGCATCAGAGAATGACAAGAACCTACTAAGGTCTCATCGCAGTATATCTATTGTTCAAGCCAGCCTTCTAAAGAATATGACAAGTGTGGGTATTAGAACAACCGATGCATACAATTTCTTTGCAGATGAAGTGAGCGGTGTTGAAAATGTGGAGTTTTGCAAGTCCGATGCTTATAATTCTGTCCAACACAAAAGAAGAGCGCTAATAGATAGTGGGGATGCTATCAGCTTGTCCAAAGTATTGCATGATAGACAATTCGAGGATAATATGTTCTCTTATGATATCCAAACTGATGAGATGAATAAACTTATTAGTTTTCTTTGGATCGACGACCATAGCAAAATTGATTACGATTGCTTCGGTGACGTTATCGTGTTTGATACTACATATCAGCTGAATAAGTATAATTTGGCATGTGCGCCCTTTATTGCTGTTAATCATCATTGGCAGAATATTTTTTTAGGTGGGGCTTTCATTGCAACAGAGACCATAGAATCCTTTTGCTGGGTGTTTGAGACCTTTTTGAGGTTTGTTGGAGGAAAACAACCCACCACTATATTCACAGATCAAGATCAGATAATGACCGTTACCATTGAGAGAACTTTTCCCAATAGTCGACATCGGTTGTGTCAGTGACACATCTCAAAGAAAGCCCCATCAAAGGTACCCGCTTTCAATAATGATAAAGTTGTACGATCACTTTTTTACCATTGTATGAGTAAATGTGATTCTGAGATTGAATTGAGAAGTGCTGGAGCGATATGGTTACAAGAGGAAACTTGGGGGTGAACAGATGGTTGTGTGACTTATATAAGGTTAGAATGAAGTGGTCCACTGCTTTCAATAAATCAAGATTAGATCTGGGCATATTATCTACACAAAGAAGTGAGTCGGCTAATAATGTTTTGCATGGTTGTTCCAAAGCAACCAGTTCACTGGTTGAATTTATATTGGATTGGATAAATTGATCTCGAACTGGCATCGATCTGAACATGATGAAGATTTCGATGCAAACATGATACCGTAACTCCAAAAATTCAACATTGTCACATACTCAAACATATTTCGAAAATCTACACTCGAAAGAGTTTCTCCATATTTGAGCAAGCATATATGGATGACGCAGTTGGTGTATGTGTCGTAGAAGAATCAAGAATAAGTGAAAATCACATTGTGTATGCTACACAAATTGTGAATCAACCGAGGATCATAAACACTGGTTCGTAACAGTTGATTCAACAAATTTTAATGCAGATTGTTCGTGTAAGGGTTTTCAAACCAAATTAGTACTATGCAAACACATATTGAGGGTGTATAATCATAAAAATATTAAACAAATTCCTGCCAAGTACATACTCAATAGATTTACTTTAAAAGCGAAGAAGGGTATGTATCTTTCAAAGGAAGCAACACCGAAAGACTTTGATTCAAATTTAGTTTTTAGAAATCATATGATGCGGTTTACGTATGATCTCACCCATCGAGTAGAGAATTGCAAGCTTGCGAAAGAGTACCTACACAGTGCCTTGATTGAGGTTGCTAAGAAGGTAGATGAAATAGTAGATGAAGATGAAATGATGAAAAATGGTGTTATTGATGAAAATGACAAAAATAAGAGACTAGTTTGAGATCCACCGGCAAGGCGAAGTAAGGGCCAATCTAATAACCGGCCTAAGAGTCATTGAGAAAAATTATCGAAGAGAAAAAGTAAGATTATTTAGCTTTAAATTTCTTTATTTGTTTAACAATATTTAATTCTCATTTCCTACTTTTTCCAGCGGCCAGAGATGATTCAAAGAGGAAAGCTCCTTTCTTGGATGACGTGAAGCAAGAGCCCAAGAAATACAACTTCTTAGATAATATATCCCTTGAGAGTTTTACAGCTCCCATTGATACAGCTCTGTCCTGCCAGAACTTAAACGTTCCATCGAACTTGGGAGCTCCAGTGGATATACATTGTAAATTTTCCGCAATTCCCGATGTTTAAAATGGTAACGAGAAGTGTATTGCATGAAGATGTATTTATGACTATCAATGTAACGATCAACATGAAGTTGTATGTTATTATCAGTACTGAGCAATGAGAGATTTGTTGAGCAATGACAGACTAATCATTAACTATTATAATTGCAAAAAATAGGGTCATTTGACACATTAACTGCTAACAAATGACAGTTTAGCCCATGCTTTTACGACCAACACAATCGTGTCAAACAGAGCCTTAGTTAAATCCAAACAAGTCAATATATCTGCATCATCAAGAAAAAAAGATAAACATGAAAAAAAATCAAACACAAGCTCTGTTTCGCACGACGGTGACGGTTTTGAACATAATGGTTATGAACGGTCGTTTGTGAACGCCCGACCTCAACTAAGGAACTTCATCCCCTTTATCTTAAAAACTAATTTTCTTTTTTTTATGGCGGTAAAAATACCCCAGCAAATGGATCCTCAATAGAAGGAGTCTACATTAAATGAATCATGAAATGTTATTCAAGAAGGGTGAAGATATTTCTTTATGCCCCATCATTAAAGGAGAGTCCACTGCATCATACAAATTCTACTATGCAGTTCTGATCTGTGTCATTGTCCCAGTAGGTAATATTTCAAGTTTTCTCCAGATAATTAAAAATTAAATCCATTTTATTTAAGCAATGAAGAATGAACAATCTGGCAAAAAGAGGCAACCAATTCGGCTCGGATCCTCGGCATGTCCTTCCCCCAAGTCTGGTGACTCTTCCAATCCACTGGTCCCTCTACCACACTGGCTTCCATATATTTCATCACAAATATCCCCAATCGTTGCTGGTGTCCTGAGTAGGAAGCCCTTCAACGATGCATAGTGGCCATAACACTATGTTTTTGGGAAGCACAACAGTTGTGTCTTCTTGAAGGTACCTCA
This sequence comes from Platanthera guangdongensis, assembly GCA_039583875.1. Classification (NCBI taxonomy): domain Eukaryota; kingdom Viridiplantae; phylum Streptophyta; class Magnoliopsida; order Asparagales; family Orchidaceae; genus Platanthera; species Platanthera guangdongensis. The sequence goes on from CM077159.1 coordinate 100,340,027, forward strand.
TCTGCACATATGAAGTCAGGGTAATCAGATATTGAGTGTCAAGATAATCTGTACATATGAAGTTATAATTTATTTGAATAATACAACTACGTACATGGTCCCGTAGGGGAGTCCTGTGCGTGGGATTCGGCATTGAGTCATAGAAATCCCAACTTTGTTTTTAAAGATTGGCAACCAACAAGACCCAATGGCTAGCAACATGGCATGACATTACAATAACCTCAACAATTCCAACTGACTTATGGGTGATATGCTCGACTAGTCTATGACTGATCTTGCCGCATGATTTTAAGTACTATATATAATAAACAAAAAATAGTCAGTACTTAAGAAAATAATAGTCAGTATTTCCATGATGTATCTTTCATTACCGCATGATTTGAAGATACGAACAAAAAATTAACCATGTTATTCACATCTTTCTCTTTGAGGCTATTTAGAACGTACACATATGCGTCCAAATGCGAGGAGAACACCAATCCAGGCCCTAGGATATCAATTAGGCTTGATCGAGAAATAAAAAATATTCCCTCTCTCAATGACAATCGAGTCCCTGAATATAGAACAAGGGGTAAAATTACACGATAATAACAGTAAAGTAAACAAAAAAATTACATACCGATTTGGATATCGGTCCATCACGAATGTGATCATCTCCCTATCTTTGGGACAAAGTGCATCCCTACCCGAGTATATTGGCCAGTATTCCTTGTCAGGCCTCTTCTTTTGTATCCCCTTTACTGTTGTACGACTCACCTTGCTTAGCACTATTGCAGAATCATCTTCTGTGACGCTGACCTCCTTCTCCTTCACCTCCCCTTCCTTAACTTCCTCCCCCTTCAACTCCTGATCCTTCACCCCCTCATCCTTCACCTCCTCCTCATTCACTTTCCACTCATTGGCAAGGTCTAACAGGGCCGCCAAACGATCAAATTTTTCTTGAATAAAGATCCTTAGTTGGCCGTTTGCTACATCAACATAGCTTTTAAATCGATCCTCCCTACTCTTCTCACTCTTCTCCTTCACTTCCCTCCTCTTCTTTTTTTCCTTACTCACTTCTTTCTCCTCCTTCACCTTTTTCCCTTCCTTCTCCTTCTCCAAAAACCATACCTACGACATGATATTAAATAGCTACAAACAATTAATAAAACAACAATGTTATGACAAGTACAAGTTGTACGTGCTCTTGCTTACCACTAGAATAACAGAGCATCCCTCAAGGTAGCCTAGATTTTTCATCTCCTCCCCAATAACAATCTCTTTCATATAAGCAAAATGGGAGTGGAGAAAGGTGTGTATGGCCTTCAGCCAGTTCATTGCTGCAAAATCCTCCAACCCTTTGAAGTCCAAAAGGCAGGTTGGCACTTTGCGTCCTTTCAAAGGGAAGAAGAAAGCTGCAAATACATATCTAATAAGAGCATTTATTCTCCTTGATTCTAGGGTTGGTGAACTATCCTCTACTATGATGTCAGCTAGCTCTTGCACCAACTCCTTATGCTTGAGGTTAGACAAGGGAATTTTATCGAATTGAAATTCTTTTCCCCGGTTTGGAAGACCCAATATGAGTGCAACATGATTCACTGTAAATTTTACATAAAACTTGCCAAGGAGAAAAAGATTCTTTCTGGTAGAGTAAGATCTAATAATATAATATAACAGAAGAATATTTTGTTGAATAGTGAGCATGCTAAACAATTATAGAATTCCTATCTCATGGAGAGTCTCTTTGGAGTCTTCGGAGAGTACATCCAACAAAGATTTGACATTCTCTTTGAATGTCTTAATAGCACATATGCTGTATAAATAACTAGAACCTGACATCTGCGAATGAGAATGAAAAATAAAAGAAGCTCAAACAATATTACAACTGGAAACAATACAGCATTACAATTAGAATCTAACTAGAATCAAACTGGAATGTAACATGAATAAAAACAAGAGCAGTTGAAATTAAAAAGCTAGTACCTGTAACTATAAGCGCAAGTGAAATATAACTACAATTGGAATTAAACTGGAAGATAACTACAGAGCAACTACAATTATGGTGAACACTACAAAAGAAACTACAATTGGAATGGAACTGAAAATCAATATTTTATACCTTGAAGGAGTAGTAATGACAAGCTCTGGTAATGAACGTGCTCCAGATGGAACTGAAAATCCGTTGGATCGGAAGACCGATTTTTCTGGTAATGGCGGAAATGAAATAGGAAGCACTGATTTTTCCGCCCGAATCAACGTGCTGGGGCGAGTATGGTGGATTCCGGATTAGAGATGGAGACCTCCAGTTGCTTCCGCAGTGAAGGGGGAGGGGGAGACCTCTGGTTGCTGGATTTCTGCCGTAACCCTAGGAATGCACAGCGAGAGACGAGAAAGGGGGAGAAAAATTCAAAATAAAATTTTTGGGAGATGGGGGGGGGGGAAGAAAGGTGGGTCCCATGAGTTAAGGGCTATTTATTTGGGCACGGGAGCATGGTACAAGCTTGTACCTAAAAATTTTCCAATCGGGAGAGGCGTATCGAGAGAGGCTGGTCAGGGCTTAATTTTTTTTAATTAACTACTCTGCGTTAGAACTAACACCCCATCACTGTGCATTTTCAATAGTCTTGCATTGTAGAATCTGTTTGCTTTCCTGTTGTATATAAGCAGGATACAGAGTGAGTTTCCAGATATTTTGCTCTTGTTGGGATTGTTTAATCACAAGCGTTGGCGGACCTTCTGTTGGGCCATATGAGCTTCTTTTTCTTGTGTATTAGGGAATTGACGGTTAAGATTGATTTGACGGGTCTTAGGTGTTATACCATGTAATTGCAATGACCGATAATAAATCTTTGTATATGTAGTATATAATATATAGTATGTATCTATATACTATATTAAAAAAACTATCAAATACGTGTTCGTGGCAAGGAAAAAAAGACATCTGCATAATCACAATGGTCATTCATGAAACAATCAAAATATTCCCCCGCTCTGTCAAATACATATCCATGGCAAGGTAAAAAAGACATGCTTAATCACAACCGTCCATCATGAAACAATCAAAATATTCCTCCGCCCCTAAACTGTGGATCACAAAACAAAAAAAAGATAAAAACTTGCCGCCCCTCCCGTGCCCGAGATCTCTCGCACCCTCGCTCCCGCACCGTTGTACGCTCACTCTTCTTCTCACCTGCGGTCGTCGCCTTCGGAATCCACACCACTCGCCGTCATCGTTCTCGGGCATTCCACAACTCTCTGACGTCGAAGCCCGCAACCACCCCTTTGCTTCTTCTCACCCGCAGTCGCCGCCTCCGAAATCCACACCACCCGCCGCCGTCGATCTCCGGCGTCGAAGCCCGCAACCACGTCTCTGCTTTTCGGCAAGATTCTGATGTGTACTTCTACGAGGTTCTGATTCTCCACACCGCAACCACCCCTTTATTATCTTCCCGAGGTTCTGATGTGTACTTCAATTTAAATTGTTTTTAGATGTTTTTCTGGTTTTTGTTCAGTTTTCTTTTTAAAAAGTATCCTACTCTATGTTCTATTCAAATGTTCAAAAAATATTTCTGCTATACACTCTTTCAATGTTTGTATAAATGACTCAATTAGTTTTCTATAAAAGACCTACTTTTGTGCATTCTCAGTATTTGAACAAATGACGCAATGAGTTTTTTTCATAGAAAACATATGAATTTTGAATGAATTTTTGAACATTTCTTAAAGCCTACTTGGAGCAATGACACTATAATTTCGTTTTACCATTAAAATATATAATTTTTTATTGCAATACAATATTGTTTTGGACAAGTTCTCTTGAGTACAACGTCAATCTTTTGACATGTCAACATACTGTGCTTTTAATTGGGTGGCCATGATACTCTATTATTTTATATAATATTTAGTGTTTTCTCCTTCATTATAGTGTGTACACAAGACAATTTGTTAGCATTAAAATTATGAGGATGCTAACAATAGCCTATATCTAATGACCATCTAAGGGCCAGGATAACAACTACATCATAGCATTGGATTCATCTGTACATTTTTATTTATCACCTATGTGCATACGTACTGATTTTTCAGGTAATAACTAGAAGATGCTATGAGGATATGAAATATTGAATATGCATTTTCATTAATCTGTACATGTGGTGCTCTTTTTTAGCATTTAATATTTTATTCATTATTTGTATTTTTTCTTCGGTGGTTGCCTAAAAGATGAAAAATTAATAATTGGATATATTTTAATATATACTAAATGATTTTTACAAATTAGATTTGGACACATTAATCATAGCTTTTACCAACGTTTTGAGAACCGGACCGGACATAGAACCGGTCTTGAGAGCGGTTCAAGGTTCAATCGGTTTGACCGGTTGAACCGGGGTTGAACCGGAGTTGAACCGTTTTGACATTAGTGACTAGAATTATAGCTTATCATCATCTAATTATACAAATTAAACAAGTTACGCATGTATGTTGGATTACAAAAAGTCAAAAACTACTCAAAGGATGAAATTTTGCACAAAATAAAATCAACAAACTACATAGCCAAATCAAGATTAGAACGATCTAGCCTATAACTATAGATGGCTCCACTCGAGATCGGATCGCATCTATGATCATAGTTTGAATGCAACTATTTTATCATGAACATAGACAAGAGTTTATAAGAACAATAGATCATTTTATATCACTAGATCATCCAAATCATATCCACTAAAAGCTTCCCCTCCAAAGGCTTCAAGGTCCACATCTTCAAGAGTATTCGGAGCACACTCATCATCTACAAAAAAAATTATTATATCATACATATTAATTCATAATTATGACCACAAATTAGTAACATATAGTCATATACAAACTTACCATTTATTTGATCATTTTGTTGGCAACTAGGTTGAGCTTCTCCATCAACTGGTATAGCATATTCCTCATATATTTCATTTTCCAATTCATTGTAATTAAGTTCTGGGGTCGGCTCTTCCTCAACTACCCAGAAATCCATTGAATCAATACTTGCATAATCCAGAGGATCATATTTTTTTTCTTGAAGTAAACCCTACGTACATGAAAATTAGTAATGTGTTGTCAAGTTGTCAACTAAAACATTATAAAATATAAGAAAATGTCAAAAACATAATAGAATATCGTCAAGTAATGATTAAATTTTCATACCTATCCCTCATATTAAGATTGTAACGAACATAAACCAAGTCATTGAGTCTTTGATGCTCAAGATGATTTCTTCGATTTGTATGTATTTGCTCAAAGACGCTCCAGTTTCTTTCACAACCAGATGATGAAGAAGTCTGACTAAGAATGCGAATGGCCAATTTCTGTAGTTGAGGAGCACTTGAACCAAACATTCTCCACCATTCATCTTGGAAATGAAAAAAAAAGATTTGAAATAAAACTTATGAGTTATGAAAAAAATTAAAAAAAGTTTAAAATTAATTTTGTACATATACTCACCGGGTTGCATTTCTTTTGCCATTTTGATTGCGAGCGGCTTTCCAAAGCTTTCTAATTGGTCCCGATATATCCTTACTTCATTCATCGCAATTGATGATTTACTACAAATGTCTTTGTTTCCAATAAGCTCAATTAAGCCTTGCACAACTTCAGGCTTATTACAATAATTAACTTGCTCATATTGGAATGCCGGGTTCAAAAAATACGCTGCAGAATGAAGTCTTTGGCGAAGCTGGCGATCCCACCTTTCTTTGATAATTAGTGTATATGTCTTATACAATTTTTTGACATTTTTGAATATGTATTTAATTTCCTTTCTTGCTCGATACATGCCATCATACACATAGCCAAGTGATGGCTTCTCATCAGAATCAACAATTCGTAGTAACCTTATTAGTGGGCCCGCTACCTTTGTCATTACCAAACACATATTCCAGAATTGATTATCTAAAATGATATTCACAACATCCTTTCCTTTGCTTGATTTTGCAAGTTTTGAGTCGGTATAATACTTGCTAGTTACTAAAGCTTGCAAATCATGTTTGTGCTCATATATACTTTTCAAAGTAATAAATGTAGTAGCAAACCGTGTCGCTCCTGGACGAACAATTTCCTTCCAGCCTTCCCTTTTCCTCAACCAAGATAAAAGGAATATGTGATTATAAACCAAAATTGTTATTTTTGAAGCTTTTCTGGTTATTTCACTAACATGACTCATGTTCCCAAGATCCTTTAAAATTAAATTTAAACAATGTGCTGCACATGGAGACCAATAAATGTTGCCGTATTTTTCATGGAGTAACTGCCCTGCCTTTTTGTAGTTTGCCGCGTTATCAGTAACAATTTGCACAACACTTGATGGGTATATCCACTCCACCACCTCTGAAAATAACATGCAAAGAGTTGTAGCATCTTTTGTAACATCAGATGCATCTACTGACTTGTAAAATGAGACACCGCGTGGCGAATAAACTAAGAAATTAATCAAAGTTCTGCTCCTTTTATCCGTCCAACCATCTGCCATTAATGTGCATCCAGTTACTTTCCAACTCTCTCTGTAAGAGTCTATAAGAAGCCTACATTCCTCCTTGCAATCTCTCAATAGATTAGTTCTCATCATATGATATGAAGGAAGCTTATAACCAGGACCAATTGCAGCTACCGCATCAATTGTTTTTTGTGCAAAAACAGAATTTAAAGAATTAAAGGGTATGCAACTATCGAAGAACCATCTAGCTATACTCATGTCAGCACGATGTACCGCCTCTTTTGAGGCCAAGACGCTCCTTATAGATGGTTGTGAGCCTACGGATGTTCTAAAAGCGAAGTAGTTATCAACTTGACCAATCTTTCTTTTTCCTTTCTCATGTGCCTCAGAATGTTGGGACTTAGGGAAAGAAGATGTTCGATCATCACTCACATGATCACCATACGGATTGACACTATCTAGTGATTCTTGTGCTACTTGCTTCTTGATACTAATCTCTTTTAGGTTTTCTTGCATTTGATTCCTAATGTCATGGGAAATCTTCTTACAAGCTGCAATATTCCCTTTCACTCCAACTAGATGTTGTTTCATTCTATTAATTCCTCCTCCCTTATAAATCACACCACAATGTAAACATTTGTAATGCTTAACTTTTTTTCCATCGGCATTCTGAATGAGAGTAAAATGATTCCAAGCGGGATCATTTTTCTCACGAACAGCTTGTAAAGAGACAATAGAATTAGATGACTCGGAAGGAGCTTCCATTTCCTAATATCATATAAATATGAAATGTAATTATATAAATATATAAGTGTGAAGTTCATTGAAAAATAAAACTTTGGACGCACAACTTAACTAGAAGCTTTTGTCATTTGTTGTTGTTTTACTTTGACTATTTGCGCACCCGGTCCGATTCCGAGCTAAGACAGTCTGATTTCTCCGGATCGGGAAAAGACCGGGTGACCCGCAACAATTTTAATTTTTTGACAGTAGATAATAATATGTAAGTCAATAAAATATAAAAATGAGGTTATAATTGACATTGATCATGTGCCACCTTTTTTCTTTTAATATTGTAAATATATCCCTTAAGATTTAAGGTTTTTTTTAATCCATTCCACTATTGGGTTCTAATTTACTCCACTGTTCTTTGTTGCAGAAATCAATAATTATTGCAACTTCTCTTTGGACAGCATTCCATTGCACACGTTAGAGAAGGTAAACTACCACGTTTCAAGTTCAACATAATGGTAAATTAATGTGTTTTAAGTTTTACATCCATTAGATTGTGTCTGCCTCTTGAAATTTCTGTAAAAGTTTAACATTATGGTCATCAATATCCACCTCTCAGTTTCTTCTTTTATTGTTGTTTTACGTCAGCTCAAAGTGGAATGGTATTATAATTTATTTCCGTTGTTACACCTGCAAACACTATCTTACTCTAATTTGGATTGATCATTGGATTGAAACATCAGAACATTAGTTAGGCAAAGCTTATACTAACATTTATGGCACTAGTCTCTTCACAAATGCCTTCATTCTTTATGATTATTACTCATAACTCACACATAGCCTTCCAGTTATGGACAATGATTAATTAGACAGATTGACCGACATGGATGATGGAATAGGACTTAACTAAAATCTATAACTTCCACCGGGCGATCATAAGAACTTGAGCCATGGTTTACTTGTAAGCGTTGATGAAAATGGGGGCTTCTCAGAGAAAAAATCAAGGATGGGAGGAGCAAGAATACTCTTAGAAATGAGAGATCAAACCTCATAAATCAGAGAAATATCCCAAAAAAAAGTTAGCCACCGCGAAGAAGGAAGATGATCCGAAGGAAGATGCTCGCCTCGCCTTCGAAGCTTCTTGTCTATGTGAGGAAGAAAACCCTCACCTCGCCGTCGAAGCTGCGGATCGGTGTGAGGAAGAAGAAGCCGCGGATCGGCGTGAGGAAGAAGAAGTCGCGGATCGTGCGCCGTCTGGATGAAATACGGATACCCTAAATTAAACCTAAAGGCTAAAGCCTTAAAAAGTAAAAGCCATTTTCAACCGCCTGATTAGATATCAGTGGTGAAAATGTGAAATGACCCGTATTTTGGAAACTGGACGGTTGCCGGGAAACCGGCCCGGTTTCCGGTTAACTGGTCCAACCGCCCGGTTAACCGGTTCTGGGCCGGTTTTCGGCGGGGCCGGTTTTAAGAACCTGACCGGACCGTCCGGGGAACTGGTTGGCGGTCCATCCGGTTGAACCGGCCGGTCCGTTCCGGTTTTTAAAACGCTGGCTTTTACAAAGGATCATGTTAGCTCACCTCATTACTTTTATTTATAAAAAAAAAACAAAAAATGTGTTTGAAGAAAATGATTTCCATCATCATGTCCCTTGTGTTTCCACCAAGTTTAAAGAGGATGAAGAGCAGGTAACCTAAGGTGTAATTTTAAAACGGAGGGTAGCAGTTAGCTATCATTTATATTATGAACATCCTAACAAGATTGCATGATTCTATTTAGTATAGTGACATAAACAACTGCATTTCTTCATTAAAAATATCTCATCATTGTACTTAATTTCTGATTTTTCAGGATTGCACAACATTTGAAAACTGTTTCCCAAAACAAATATTGCATTGCAAAAATCGCCAAATTGCTAGGCCATTGACGTTTTCCTGCTACGCCATCCACGTTCACTGCTTTTGATGTGGTATGAAATTTATTTATTGCATTCTCTCACTTTCACTGTTTACATGCTCATGTCTCAAACAACACGATTTCTTATAATTATGATGCCAAACATGAATTCTATCAATTGCTCAGTTTGCGAACTCAATTGATAATTTTATAAATTTTGTTCAAATATTGGCAGGATAAGACAGACTTTTGGCGAGGGCAAATTGCCCTGGCAAAAAGTCCAAAACAGTGGCTGAAAAGCTTTAGCCACGGTCTATCCATGGGAAAACTCCATGGCTAAAGTCGGCGTGACTAGAAATTTTAAGCCACGGATTGGCCGTAGCAAATAGTATTAGCCATGAGAAAAACTGTCGTGGCTAATATCTTCACTTTTAGCCACGATTTTAATCCCTGGCTAAAAGTGAACTCATCATTTTTTAAAAACTATTTGCCACAGTTACAAGTCGTGACAAATACTAATTTATGTTTTTAAAAAAACACATTCAAAATACTGTAATGATTTATTGGAGATTTTAATTGGTGTTGCGACGCTATGTGACGATGCATTAATATCTATAATTTCGTTCATTTTTATTGTATCAAACACTACCATGTAGAGAAATTCATAAATCAAAGTGGAGAAGGTAGGCCAGTACAACCACAGTTCATTTCATCAAAGTTCATACAAAAAGTGTTACAACTCACTTAAGCACTACCTTTATATATAGGTTTTTACAATTAACCTGTAACACCCCCATCCGTCGTATGACATATAACAGAAGGTTCAGCTGGAACCCGACGCCATATACCACGGACAGACGGAAGGGTTACGTATTAATAACCAAACATTCCAATTAAGACTACTCGTCCTAACACAGAGCATTCTAGCGGAAGCTTTTAAAAGTGGAAAGAACCCAAACAAAAAATCCATTTACATGAATGTCCACAAACACTACCACTGGAATGAAATAGCAATACACTGAAAGAAACATGACCTTATGGCCTTACAATAGTTCACTTAACAAATAGTGTCTTACATACATCGGCTCGCAGGCCGGCCACACATGACAAAATAAAAACAACTATACGCTAAGGCCTTCGAGGGCCAGCACAGCAACATGAGCTCCAGCCCGCTATTTTGCACTCGGCTCCGCAGCACCTGCAAGCAACATTCCACCGCACGGTGGCAAACAGATAACGGTCAGCTAAAGCCGACCAAACTATAACGACCCCGTCCCTTTCTCGGGACGGCGGTGCTCCTTCCCAACATATCATTAGCCCAGCTAAACAATTATGTAAAAACATACTTCGCCACAGGTGTAGGCTCGCACGACCAAACACCCCGTGCACTCAGGGCACATTAACGGTGAATCCTGACACTTCAGCGTCTTCACCACCACCCCTAGGATGGCAACAACATGAGCATTTTAGCCTTCCTGACCACTGTCTAAGGCTCCCGACTATGCCAACGGCCAGTCCCCTTTTTGGGTCTCTCGCACCGAACCACATAGTATATGTCCAATTCCACTTGCCCGTTGCTCAACCGCGTAGTTCACATTAAGACGTACGCACGGGCCAAGCTTCTCTCGGATCCTAATATTCCAAATAATCACATAACCCAGTTATGTTCAAGGCCGGTTCCCAGACCGCCAAGTTAGCAGAACAACGATTCCGCTCAGTTTTCCAGGTGCGCCTTGGAGCTAACCTCCAAGGATCCCTACTGCAATCTACCGCGTAGAAACCCGAAAACCCCAAAGCACAGAGTCTTCTCCGGCAAATCATAACAAATGCAACATCACCGATCCAGACCATACATATCCGGGTAGGCTTCACCCACAATGTCTATGCCCGTACTTCGATTCCGGACTCTATATGCAACACAAGGGGGACTATTCCCGTCAACCCCAAGGAACACCGCACACTCACCGCACACTCGCGGGAGCGGGTTTCCCTATGCAAAAGGAAGAGCTTCACATGCTCAAGTGTAGAATCGTTACCCTTGTAGTTCGCTTTGGCGCCATGGAAAAACTATACGGATGGAAATCTTCACAACGAACTTTCCTCCACGGATCCGCTCTCAGATCTCAAAACGGTGCTCCGATGCTCCTCCGGCGGCCGGAATCCTCCTTCTTCTTCCTCCTCTCTCTAACTCCTTGGAAAGAGAATGGTTTGGAGAAAATGAAGAATTAACTCCCCTATTCCCGACCTTAACATAGCAGTAAACCGTCTGAACCATTTGATCTTACTTAAAGAAAATGAACGGCTCAGATTTGCACAAAAATCCCCAGACCTGGGCCGAACACGACCTCACACACGGCCGTGTACCAGGCCGTGTGCCTTGATCGAGGCACGATCGTCGAACGCAGAACAACCACACGGGCAAAGACATGCCCGTGTCTCACCTGACATGCCCGTGTCGGGTCCTCGACACGCCCGTGTCCGGGGGCGTGTCACCTATAACCTCCACGCCAAACGACATGACCCTACTGAACACGGGTACGGACACGGGTAGGCACACGCCCGTGTCCAATGACACGCCCGTGTCATTTAGCCGTGTTCCTGGCCGTGTCCTCCTCGGGATGAAAACGGCCAAAACACCAGCTAGACACGGCCTTAGACACGCCCGTGTCCTAGACCGTGTACCTCTATACAGGCACCAAAATCCCTTTTTACGCGACCAACTCAAATACAACTTTCGGGGCGTTACAAATCTCCCCAACTTAAGGAATTTCGTCCCGAAATTAAGTAAAGGTACACAAAACTACAAGTTACCTGAACGGAATAACTCGGGATATTCTTCCAACATAGTTTTCTCTCGCTCCCAAGAAAGTTCCTCACGTACGCAATTATCCCAACAGACTTTAACCATTCGGATATCCTTGTTGCGGAGTCGCTTGACTTCAACGTCTTCTATACATATATGCTTGACCTTTGTCGTCAACTTGTAATCAACTGGCACTTGATCAACCACAACTATTTGTGAAGGCTCCTGCACCGCCTTACGCAACACTGATACGTGGAACACATCGTGTAGCCCACTCAACTCCACCGACAACTTCAATCTATACGCTGCTTCGCCAACACGCTCCAAGATCTCAAATGGTCCAAGGTATCTCGGACTCAGATTCTTCAAGCGTCGAACCCGCGAGACACCCTTGAACGGTTTAATTTTCAAGTACACCCAGTCGCAAACACTGAACTCCACGTTCCTATGTTTGGCATTATAGTACTTTGACTGTCTGTCCTGAGCAATCCTCAACCGTTCCTGAACTGTCCGTATCACTGAAGTGGCATCTTCCACCGCTTGATGTTTGTAAAGCTTCGACTCGCCCGTCTCCAACCAAGACAACGGCGTGCAACACTTTCTCCCGTACAAGGCCTCGAAAGGCGCCATTCCAATACTCTCCTGAAAGCTGTTGTTATACGCAAACTCCACCATGTACAGGTGATCTTCCCACTGCTTTCCAAAATCTAGGACGCACATGCGAAGCATGTCCTCCAACGTCCGGTTGACCCTCTCGGTTTGGCCATCCGTCTGCGGATGAAAGGCTGTGCTGAACTTTAGCTTAGTACCCAACAAACTATGCACCAACCTCCAGTCATTCGATGTGAAGCGTCCATCTTGATCACTAACAATACTGCGGGGCACACCATGCAACCGTACAATATTCTCCATATAGAGTTTGGCCAACCTTTCCACAAGATCTTCCTTCCTGATCGGGATGAAGTGCGACACCTTTGTCAACCTATCTACGACCACCCAGATGGCGTCGTTTCCCCTCTGCGACTTCGGCAAACCATGCACAAAATCCATAGATATGTCGTCAAATTTCCATTCCGGGATAGACAAGGACTTTAGGAAACCTCCGGGCTTCTGGCACTCCGCCTTCACCAAGGCACAAGTTTGGCACTTGGCCACATAAAGTGCTACATCCTTCTTCAATCCTGGCCACCAAAATAATTTCTTCATGTCTCTATACATCTTCGTGCTTCTCGGGTTGATTGAGTACTTGGTATGATGGGCCTTGTACATCAACTCCTCCCGAAGATTATCTGCACTAGGAACGCATATGCGACCGTCCTTCCTTAGCAACCCATTGAACCGGTCGCACAAGTAATATAAAGTGGGGGTTTTCCCAAGTATCGATCTCACAAGGAACACAGTAAGGTGGAGTTAATTTCGAGGAGGACTTGAGATTGAAGTCCTTAGGTCAGAGGTAACGATGGGGGCTTTGATATTTGCGGATAAAGAAAATAAAAGGCTAACAACTACTCCTATGCAATGCCGCTATGCGATGCTTCGCCAGGCGGGATGGAAGACTAGTCGGGCCGCTATGCACCGAATCGTTAGGCGGATGGAAGAGTAGGCTCGCGGATGAGGTGGTGAGAACGACGGAATGAGGGTCGTGAGCACCTCTTCGCAACGCATGCCACTAGCAATTGCTAGTGCGGCAAGGGTGGATGGTGGTGGATGGATATATGGCGCAACTCAAGTAAATAACGAAAACATACAATCACATAGACATAATTGTATAAAACGTTTACAAACTAAGCATACTTCATCAATATAAATAGATTTAAACACCAATATTCAACAATAAAGCAAGAATAAGTCAAGAGATCGACCGAATCCGAAGCCTTGCTGAGGATTCACGGTTGGAATCGTCGGGTTGTCATTCCGCATCCAAGCTCGGTCCTCAACTGCGTCCGGGATAGAGAAGGGCTGTCACCACCTTCCAATGGCCCGTCTTCTTCGTCTCACGATAGCGGACGAAGTTTGCTAGCTTTCCTTTGCTTGATGGCTATGGCGTCAAACCCTACTTGAAGCTCTTGGATGAAGGAGAAGGCCGAGGGGAAGCTCCGGCTTGGATTTGGCGGTGAAAGCTTGCCCGAAGCACCTCCCTAGGGTGGAAGATGAAGGGGAACGACGGAGAAGGCGGAAAACGGCGGAGAAACGTCGAGCTCCGGATTAGGGCGGAACCTGCACTATTTATACAAAAGCAGAAATGAATAATGCGCACGATCACAGGCGCACGACCAGTGGTCGTGCGCACTAAGTCCTGTGCTCGTGCGCACTGACATGGAATATCAGGAAGAAGAACTGGGATAATGCGCACGAGTAGTGGCGCACGACCAGTGGTCGTGCGCACTAAGTCCAATGATAGTGCGATTACCCAGACAGGACTCCAGAAAAGAGGAATCAATGCACACGATCAGTGGCGCACGACCGGTGGTCGTGCGCAATATGTCCAGTGGTCGTGCGCTTACCCCAGGCTGATTCTGGAAAACGAAGAGTAGTGTGCATGATCAGGGGCGCACGACCAGTGGTCGTGCGCATTAGATCCCATGATCGTGCGCAGTAGTCCTGTTTCACAACCATCCCAGAACACTCACACGACCCCTGTACCGAAAGGAAAAACCAATCACTGATATGTGCAGACATTCCAGGAAATCACAAAAAGGAGTACGAACAATAAAAGTAACAAAATACACAACCACGGGCATAAATGTGCACGTCCTATGGAAATAAAGATTAGATGAAATAAGAACGATAAAGAACTAAAAGTGAAGTGCAACCACGTGAAAACTAGCCCAGATGAGTCCGAAAATAGGTATATAGAGTGGACTCATCACACCCCCAGACTTAACTGTTTGCGCGTCCCGAGCAAACAAAATCTAAGCAGATAGGGAAAAATACTAGTTAACAAAGAAATTGCGAAACGAAGTACCATGCGAAGTCGCATGCTCGCGCGCGTAAAAATATAATAGAAAAAATTTCTAAGTATACAAAATAGTTTATACTTTTCACAATGCGTATCAAAATTTTATTATTACTCAAAAATGGAATCACGGTGAATCATCCGGTCACGTGTAGGGAGAAAGTGGACTAATCGCTAGGCGAGCATTGCCAAAGATCAGGGCTCGGGATAACCTCCAAAGGAATCCACCAATGTAGGTGACCATATGCTTGCCCTTTCACACTCTCTCCACGGCACTAGTTAGACTCAAGCACGAATCCGTAGGACTTGGAGTATAATATAGGCTTAGATGAAGGCGGGGTATATAAAGGTAAACAAGATGGACACGCACACCCAAAATAAGATCGCCCGAAAACGTACACAGCTAAACTCAATGGACAAACACGTGCGACGCATCACTAGACCTGGACTTTTGACGGTGCGCGCAAGCCCATAACGAACACAACTCAACCACATTGCACAACTCAGCAATAATAGATATACAAATACATTTCTTTTTTTTGTATTCCACATTGGGAATTTTCTTTTTATTTACTATCATATTTTTTTTGTTTTTTTCTTTTCCCTTTTTTTTATCCAAATAGCCAAAACAAAATAGGAAAACACGGCAACACCACAAGCTGCACAAACACCAACAAAACTGCCCACACAAAACAGATATAAACTAAAACAAAACAAACTAACCGAGCGATCACATTCAGATGTGCGAGTAGGAAAGGCTACATGGCTATGGTAGCGAGGCGAAGGGATTTCAAAGGAAGGGACAGTCTCAACGGGGATAGCAACGGTTAGATGTCGGGAATGGTACAAGGCTCAAACGAGACAAAGTGACGGCCCACATCACGCACTCACTTGACTAACCATGTACCCATGCTTCGAGAGTAGCTAGGGGCAAGTTCTTAGCCAACGAGAAAGACTATCCGTCCTCCAGACTCGAGCAATACGAAACTAACGACCGTCTACACACATCCCTAAGCTACCGTCGGAGTCACACCGGATTCACCAACTTTTGAGTAGAATAAAAAGTTTTTACGCAATTAGAAAAATATAAAACTAAAAGCATACAGAAAAATTAAATCTACTCGAATTTCTACACGAGACGAGAGCAGTTGACTAGAAACACAACAAGGCCAACATTTTACTCCGTCTCACAATCCTAAGCCAACACCATAATTTTCCCAAATCTAACGAAGAAATGAGTTTAACTCGCAGCACGCAAAAAGAAAAGCACGGGCTCATGTGGGTACAGTGGTGTGTGATGCAATGAACTAATCAAAATAAAACTATAAAGGCTTCTAGTATGCACATGAGATGTGCACGTGCAAAAGGTAACAAATCTCTCCCCCAGACTTAAACTAAACTACACAGCAGATGATATAGAAATTAAACTCAAAAAGAGCTAAGGGAAGAGGTTACCCAATGCTCAGCTAGTGAGCATACCAGAAGACGCGTGAAAAACCGAAGCAGGTCCGCCATACGTAAGAATCACAACCCCGCCAATGCGATTTTCTATGAATACCTGCAGGGGTGAGCTCCGCAAAAACAAAACAAAAATATACAAATTAGAAAGAAATACTAAAACTAAATAGATATGAAAAACAAAATGCAGAAAATGAAAGATAAGTACTGGGGTTATTGTCATCCCAGCACGACTTATTAAATTCAAAAGAGTTCTAGCTAATGGGCCTATGAAATAAAAAGTGCACAGGTAACTGTTCCAATATCTGTTTCGGTAATGGATATCGATACGGCGATAGAACAGTTACCCCTCTGCCTAAATAATCATACCTTCTCCTCGCAGGCAGAGGAAATAGGAAATAGGAAGAGGAGGAGGCCTGATCCTCCCTCATCGTATCACAAAAATTATCCTCTCCTAGCAAGGCATCGTCAACCACAGGTGTGCAGGATGTGATGGCAACGACAAGAACACCAGGCTCATCATCATCCCAGCATACCCGTGGAGACTCAGCCTGCACAGGCTCAGATAGAGAAGGGGGATCAAGAAATAAAGGAGACGAAGAACTAAAATAATCAGAAAATGGGAGAGTGATCCCAGTATCACTCTCAGCAGGATCCAAGCAGAGATCATCATCGGTATCATACGAGTCGTACCGAGGGGAATCCGAGAACTCAAGGTCCACGGTGGTAGGAGGAACGACCTCATCCAATAAGGAGGTGCAAACCTCTGCATCGGAAGGAGGGTATTCCTCATCCCACCGGGGTGCATAAAAGTGTTCCGAAGATCCACCTTCTCCGTCGGAGATCGAGGAATCATCATCCCACTTCGGCGCAACCTCGGGCACCGAATTGTCCACAATCACGGCATCATCAACCGACTCACACAAAAATGGAGTAGCAAAATCCGGCAAAAATTGCGGAGGGGCAAGGCTGCTCTCAAAATCAAGCACTGAATGAGCAGGTCCCATCGCAAAATCATTCGTTGACGCCACCCCGTCGACGACCGGAACAATCTCATCGTCCCACACAGGAGCATCCATGAGTTCCTACTCCTCTTTTTGTTGGCTAACACCAGAGTGATCATCATCACTCAAGGAAAGCTCGTAAAAAGGGATCGAGGGACCCATGAAAGAGCTGTATGCGGCCAGAGATTCTTCAGTAATCTCAACGGGTAAAGAATGAGCAGAGTGCGTTATATCAGTGTATGGGCCATGCAACACCCTGGTAGGCCTGTCCACAACAGTCTTCCGCGAACGGGAGATTGTTGTGCACACGCCCTTAGAGAGAGAAGGCTTGCACAAACGAGGGCAATCCTTCAACATGTGGCCCACACCTTGACATAACAAATACCGAATGCAATGCTCGGCATTCATAACAACAATGACATCGATGGATCGACGCAAAGTGTCAAGGATACGACACTCAGCATCAGAATCCATCACGAACAAAAATAATTCCTGAAAAAGTGCTACACAGCTAAAATAAAAAATAGCACGGATCTGCTATCTAAATCAAAAATCAGAAAAGGGTAAAAAGAAATAAGCAAAATAAGAATTCTAATAACAAAAGCAAATAAAAAAATGATATGCACAAATGGAAAAGGGCTTCAATCTATTATCTCCCTCTCCACAAACTCACACGACTGTGTTCCCCGGCAACGACGCCAAAAACTTGATGCTATAGATCACGGAAGTGAACCGGTCGCACAAGTAATATAAAGTGGGGGTTTTCCCAAGTATCGATCTCACAAGGAACACAGTAAGGTGGAGTTAATTTCGAGGAGGACTTGAGATTGAAGTACTTAGGTCGGAGGTAACGATGGGGGCTTTGATATTTGCGGATAAAGAAAATAAAAGGCTAACAACTACTCCTATGCAACGCCGCTATGCGATGCTTCGCCAGGCGGGATGGAAGACTAGTCGGGCCACTATGCACCGAATCGTTAGGCGGATGGAAGAGTAGGCTCGCGGATGAGGTGGTGAGAACGGCGGAATGAGGGTCGTGAGCACCTCTTCACAACGCACGCCACTAGCAATTGCTAGTGCGGCAAGGGTGGATGGTGGTGGATGGATATATGGCGCAACTCAAGTAAATAACGAAAACATACAATCACATATACATAATTGTATAAAACGTTTACAAACTAAGCATACTTCATCAATATAAATAGATTTAAACACCAATATTCAACAATAAAGAAAGAACAAGTCAAGAGATCGACCGAATCCGAAGCCTTGCTGAGGATTCACGGTTGGAATCGTCGGGTTGTCATTCCGCTTCCAAGCTCGATCCTCAACTGCGTCCGGGATAGAGAAGGGCTGTCACCACCTTCCAATGGCCCGTCTTCTTCGTCTCACGATAGCAGACAAAGTTTGCTAGCTTTCCTTTGCTTGATGGCTATGGCGTCAAACCCTACTTGAAGCTCATGGATGAAGGAGAATGCTGAGGGGAAGCTCCGACTTGGATTTGGCGGTGAAAGCTTGCCCGGAGCACCTCCCTAGGGTGGAAGATGAAGGGGAACGACGGAGAAGGCGGAAAACGGTGGAGAAACGTCGAGCTCCGGATTAGGGCGGAACCTGCACTATTTATACAAAAGCAGAAATGAATAATGCGCACGATCACATGCGCACGACCAGTGGTCGTGCGCACTAAGTCCTGTGCTCGTGCGCACTGGCATGGAATATCAGGAAGAATGAAAGAAATTGTACCTAATCACCTAGAGGGGGGGGGGGGGGTGAATAGGTGACCTTATCTTTTTAAACTTTTAGGCATATTATATCACAGAATTATAAATACTTCTTCACAGCAATTCAGCACAGCAATTACAGAATCACACACATACAGAGTACACACAGTTTTATAGTGGTTCCCCAAGGTTTGGGTACATCCACTTTCCCCCTTCGCCTATCTAGTAGTGTACTAGATTCGGCCAAACTCCTCCACTAAACCTCAGATCCTCAAATCTTACACTCATAACCCCAAACAGGTTCCTACAGCTCAGAGTGATCCCACTGCTATAACTCAGGCTCAAACAACCCTACCACTCAGTCTTCACAAAGACCTACACTCAGCCACAAGGCCTACACTCAGAGAAATGAATCTCCTACACTCAGGCATACAGGCCCTACCACCCAGCCTTTATAATTTCAGGCTTACAACTCAGATCCCTAAGGATCCTACAAGAAATTAAGAATACAATGTATATAACCTCAACTTAGAATAAGAGAGAAGAGTTGACAGGTTTCTTGACGAGTTCTTGGAAGAACTCTGCTGAGATCAACCTCCCTTGGCTTCCTTCAAAGCTTCTTGAATGTATAACTCAGTAGGGTTGATTCTCTATGCAGCTGATCTTCAATCACTGCCACTTAAGTTTCAGATCTCAATCTGAAACCTTCTTCACAGCCTGGTTCAACAGCTGTCTTCTTGGAAGGAGCTCTCTCTCTCCAACTACTTAGATCTTCACTTGAATTGATTCTTCAATGAAGTGCTTGATCTTCTTCTCAATCTCCTTTTTCTGTTGACAGAATAAGCCTTTATATAGGCATTCTTCATGGTGACCGGCTGATCCGGTTTCTAACGACTTTCTGACAACTCTGACAGTTGTAGTAGACCGGCTGGAATGGCAGCTGTCATGTCATCCAGTCACTTCTTGAAATATCTATAACTGTATGAAAGTGTCAAGAAAGTCTGTCTTTAAGTGTCGACACTTATAGACTAAGTGTCGACACAAATAGACAAAGTGTCGACACTAGCCTTCATGGTGTCGACACAACTCCTTGTGTTGTAGAGTCTGCTTCTCGACACTGCTTCTTCAACATGTGTCGACACTGATCCTGTGTGTCGACACAAGTTCTTCTTCTTTGATACTTAGCTGATTTCTTGTAAGTGTCGACACAACTCCTTTGTGTCGACACATCTTCTTGTGTTGATACTTGCTGAGTGTCGACACATTCTCTTAGTGTCGACACTTGTACTTAGTCTTCATAGAAATTTGCTGAGTGTTGACACAGCCTCCTAGTGTCGACACTTTCTTAATGTGTTGATACTTTGGCTGAGTGTCGACACATCTCCTTTGTGTTGACACTTGTACTTAGAATTTGTTGAACTTTTGCTGAGTGTCGACACAGCTCCTTATGTCGACACATTCTTCTTGTGTTGAGACTTTGGCTGAGTGTCGACACATCTCCTTTATGTCGACACTTGTACTTAGAATTTGTTGAACTTTGCTGAGTGTCGACACAGCCTCCAAGTGTCGACACTTTCTGATGTCGACAAAGTTCCTCTGGGTGTCGACACTGCTTCTAAGTGTCGACACAGCTTCTCTAGACATTTATTCATTGAGTGTCGACACAACCTGTATGTGTCGACACTTTCCGTCTGGTGTCGACTCTGCATTCCTGGTGTCGACACAATTACTCCAAGTGTCGATACTGCTTCTCTGGGTGTCGACACAAGTCTTCTTAAGTGTCGACTCTTTTCTTCTGGGTGTCGACACATGGACTTAGAAACTTTTCAGCTTTCCCTGCAAATACTTAACCTGCACAACTAAACTCAAAACACATCAAATACATTTTGATGTATATCATTGAGTAAGGTGAGGCTTCTTCAAATCAGGTACATTTATTCCAATGTACCCAACAAAGAAGAACTGGGATAATGCGCACGAGTAGGGTCGCACGACCAGTGGTCGTGCGCACTAAGTCCAATGATCATGCGATTACCCAGACAGGACTCCAGAAAAGAGTAATCAATGCACACGATCAGTGGCGTACGACCGGTGGTCGTGCGCAATATGTCCAGTGGTCGTGCACTTACCCCAGGCTGATTTTGGAAAACGAAGAGTAGTGCGCACGATCAGGGGCGCACGACTAGTGGTCGTGCGCATTAGATCCCATGATCGTGCGCAGTAGTCCTATTTCACAACCATCCCGGAACACGCACACGACCCCTGTACCGAAAGGAAAAACCAATCACTGATATGTGCAGACATTCCAGGAAATCACAAAAAGGAGTACGAACAATAAAAGTAACAAAATACACAACCACGGGCATAAATGTGCACTTCCTACGGAAATAAAGATTAGATGAAATAAGAACGATAAAGAACTAAAAGTGAAGTGCAACCACGTGAAAACTAGCCCAGATGAGTCCGAAAATAGGTATATAGAGTGGACTCATCACCCATACTCAACAGCAAACTGGGAATTTGACTCATCTAATGATTCATCCAAGATCTGCTTCATGCTGTTATCCTGAATCAAAGCCCGCCGAACTCTATCAGCTAGGTCACACTGCACCTCGGTCCAAAACAGTTTTGCCTTAGTACTAGACTGCTTGTCGACGCAAGATATCTCCAAAGCCTCCAACTCACGGACCAATCTCTCATCATGTACCGATAACCAGTTGGCCTGTGCAGGAACCTTACGACTCAACGCATTCACCACTACATTACCTTTCCCTGGGACATAATGTATCTTGAAGATGTAGTCCCCTAGGAACTCCATCCACCTTCGCTGCCTCATGTTCAGATCCTTTTGATCTAACATGTACTTCAAGCTCTTATGATCAGTGTATATGTCGACTTTCACACCGTACAGATAGTGCCTCCACAGCTTTAGAGCAAATATCACGGCTGCTAACTCCAAGTCATGGATCAGATAATTTCTCTCGTGAGCCTTCAATTGTTGTGAACCGTAAGCTATCACACTCCCATGCTGTAGCAGAACACAACCCAAACCACTACCCGAAGCATCACTATAGATTTCGAACCCTTCGGTTCCACTTGGGAAACATAAAATAGGCGCTGTGGTCAACCACCTCTTCAACTCTTCAAAAGCCTGTTCGCACTCCGAAGACCACACAAACTTCTGATTCTTCCTAGTCAATGTCATGAGTGGTAGCACTATCCGCAAGAAGTTCTCTACGAAGCGCCTGTAGTAGCCAGCAAGCCCCAGAAAGCTCTGGACCTCCGCCACTGTAGTCAAAGCAGGCCACTCCCGTATCGCCACTATCTTCGCCGGATCCACAACTATCCCTTCTCCACTAACAACATGACCAAGGAACGATATCGAGGATAACCAGAACTCACACTTGGAGAACTTAGCATACAACTTGTTTCTCCTCAACGTCTCCGACACCATGTGCAGGTGATTGTAGTGATCCACTTCACACTGCGAGTACACCAAGATATCGTCGATAAATACTATCACAAAACGGTCCAGGTACTCTCTGAACATCTTGTTCATCAGATCCATAAACACGGATGGCGCATTGGTCAAACCAAACGGCATGACCGTGAACTCGTAATGCCCAAACCGCGTACTGAATGCTGTCTTTGGGATGTCGCTCTCCCTTATCCTCAATTGGTAGTAACCGGACTTCAGATCTAACTTCGAATATACCATTGACCCAACCAACTGATCAAATAGATCGTCAATTCTCGGGATCAGATACTTATTCTTTTTCGTAAGCTTGTTCAATTACCGGTAGTCGATACAAAGCCGCAAGCTCCTATCTTTCTTCTTAAAGAAGAGAACCGGTGCGCTCCAAGGCGACGAACTTGGACGCACATAATCTTGCTCTAACAACTCTTGCAGTTGCACCTTCAACTCTGCCATCTCTTTTGGCGCTATCCGATAGGGGGAGCGTGACACCGGTTTGGCACCCGGTACCAGCTCAATAGTAAACTCTATCTCCCGCTGAGGAGGAGCTCCTGGGAGATCATCCGGGAACACATCAGGATACTCAGACACAACTGGGATCCTGTCCAGACTTGGCTTAGGTGTCGAAGTCTGCACTAGAGTGACAAACAGCTCTGCCCCAGACCAAACTGACTTGATCACCTGAAGGGCTGACATCAAAACTTTCCCTGATCCCTTCATGCCGGAAAACATAGTCTCCCGTTCAGAATTTAATCCCAACTTAACCTCCTTTCGGTTGCAATCAATGTAAGCTCGCTGCTCCGAGAGCCAGTCCATACCAAAGATTACATCGAACTCTACTAACTGTAGAATCAACGCTCGCAAATCAAACTCTTGATCCCCAATCCGAACCTTGACTACACAGACCTTATCCGCGCGCATTGAACACCCATTGGGCAACAACACATCCAACTTGTCTTTTGCCATCAAGGGAGGGACCCCGATGCGCGTCACAAATCGTTCAGACTAGAAGGAATGCGAAGCTCCCGTATCAAACAAGGCTCTCGCCAGACAATCGAGAATCAATACAAATCCTAGCAATAACAGAAGTAAGCTAACACATAAAAGAGGTAACAACTACAAAAGTTAATCTGCTATAAATTAACTCATACCTGTCACCACGTCAGCTTGCTTTATCACCTCTTGTAGACCAAGATTATAAACTCTAGGCTGGGCCGGAGCATGATGGGACGCGGTTGACTCCACCGCCTTCCCTTTCTCCTCATAACTCGCTCCAGACTTCCTCTCAGACTTTGCACGTCCGCTCCAACACTCACGAGCAAAATGCCCCGTCTTCCCACAGTTGTAGCAAGCTCCTGGGACTCGACTTATGGTTGCTCCTGACGCACCAGACAAAGGGGGTGAGTTCGAAGTCCTCTGCTTCTTGTTCCATATGCGGAATACTCACTTTGCACTAGGCACTTTGAACTCTGCCTTCTTTTCTCATGGGTCCTTCTTCTCTTGCACCCTCTTCACAACCTTTTCCAAAGACCGGGCTGAGTTGACCAAGGCTAGGAAGCCTTGCGCCTTAGGCCCAGCAAGGAGTAACTATAGGTCACCACGAAGACCCTCTTAAAATCGGTTGGTCTTCCTCTCCTCTTCAGTAAACATAGCCCCAGCATACCGACCCAACCGTGTAAACTCGTGGAGGTACTCGTCCACGCTTCTGGATCCCTGAGTCAACCCAAGGTATTGGTTCTCCATCTCAAGCTTCTGAGCAGAGGGTAGATATTTGGCCAGGAACAATCTTGAAAATTTCTCCATAGGCACATCAGCAAGCTGCCTACCCACTAAGAGATGAAACTCCAACTCATCCGACCACAGCCTCGCTTCACCCGCCAAAAGAAAGGTTGCTATGGTGGTCCTCTGCCACTCCTCAGTTAACGTGGCTGTCAAAACCCTCTTTATCATAGAGAGCCAGTCCTCAGCTTGAGCTGGCGTTCCAGTCCCATCAAATACTGGGGGATTAAAGCCCATTACATGCTTGAGCTGCTTCTCCGTAGCTCTCCTCGGCTCTACCAGATCAACTGCTGCGCGCTCCACCACTCTCAGCTCTACCGCCCTAACTGGTTCTTGCTCCATGACAGGAGGTGCGTGGTGCATTTGCCCTATAGGTTTTGCATTAATCATCGCAAATACGACTTCAGCCACCATCCTGATGGTTTCTGCTAAAGGAGGTATAGTAGGCATGTCTCTCGGTGCACTACTTTCCGCCGATTGCAGACGCTTTGATTGACCAGCACCGCTCCTAGCTGCCTATAGAAGCAAAAACACACGATTATACGACAACCAAATTGCTAAAAGCAATCATTGGAATACTCAGATTCCACAAAACAAGTGCATTTTCCATTCCTAAGTAGACATTCATGGGTCCTTTTTGATGTTATAACGATGACGCACACATGTGCTCACCACCCCTTAAAAGAATTCGCCCACGAATTCATTTAAGCCTGACAGTAACCAGAAGTCTGATACCAAATTGTAACACCCCCATCCGTCGTATGACATATAACAGAAGGTCCAGCTGGAACCCGACGCCATATACCACAGACAGACGGAAGGGTTACGTATTAATAACCAAACATTCCAATTAAGACTACTCGTCCTAACACAGAGCATTCTAGCGGAAGCTTTTAAAAGTGGAAAAAACCCAAACAGAAAAATCCATTTACATGAATGTCCACAAACACTACCACTGGAATGAAATAGCAATACACTGAAAGAAACATGGCCTTATGGCCTTACAATAGTTCACTTAACAAATAGTGTCTTACATACATCGGCTCGCAGGCTGGCCACACATGACAAAACAAAAACAACTATACGCTAAGGCCTTCGAGGGCTAGCACAACAACATGGGCTTCATCCCTCTATTTTGCACTCGGCTCCGCAGCACCTACAAGCAACATTCCACCATACGGTGGCAAACAGGCAATGGTCAGCTATAGTCGACCAAATTATAACGACCCCGTCCCTTTCTCGGGACGACGGTGCTCCTTCCCTGCATATCATTAGCCCAACTAAACAATTATGTAAAAACATAATTCGCCACAGGTGTAGGCTCGCACGACCAAACACCCCGTGCACTCAGGGCACATTAACGGTGAATCCTGACACTTCATCGTCGTCTCCACCACCCACAGGATGGCAACAACATGAGCATTTTAGCTTTCCTGACCACTGTCTAAGGCTCCCGACTATGCCAACGGCCAGTCCCCTTTTCGGGTCTCTCGCACCAAACCACATAGCCCAAGTCCAATTCCACTTGCCCATTGCATAACTGCGTAGTTCACATTAAGACGTACGCACGAGCCAAGCTTCTCTCGGATCCTAATATTCCAAACAATCACATAACCCAGTTATGTTCAAGGCCGATTCCTAGACCGCCAAGTTAGCACAGAACAACGATTCCGCTCAGTTTTCCGGGTGCGCCTTGGAGCTAACCTCCAGGGATCCCTGCTGCAATCTACCACGTAGAAACCTGAAAAACCCAAAGCACGGAGTCTTCTCCGGCAAATCATAACAAATGCAACATCACCGATCCAGACCATACATGTCCGGTAGGCTTCACACACAATGCCTATGCCCGTACTTCGATTCCGGACTCTATATGCAATACAAGGGGGACTATTCCCGTCAAACCCAAGGAACACCGCACACTCACCGCACACTCGCGAGAGCGGCTTTCCCTATGCAAAAGGAAGAGCTTCACATGCTCAAGTGGAGAATCGTTACCCTTGTAGTACGCTTTGGCGCCAAGGAAAAACTACACAGATGAAAATATTCGCAACGAACTTTCCTCCACGGATCCGCTCTCAGATCTCAAAACGGTGCTCCGATGCTCCGCCGGCGGCCGGAATCCTCCTTCTTCTTCCTCCTCTCTCTAACTCCTTGGAAAGAGAATGGTTTGGAGAAAAATGAAGAATTAACTCCCCTATTCCCGGCCTTAACAGAGCAGGAAACCGTCTGAACCATTGGATCTTACTTAAAGAAAATGAACGGCTCAGATCTGCACAAAAATCCCCAGACCTGGGCCGAACACGGCCTCGCACACGGCCGTGTCCCAGGCCGTGTGCCTTGATCGAGGCACGATCGTCGAACGCAGAACAACCACACGGGCAAAGACACGCCCGTGTCTCACCTGACACGCCCGTGTCGGGTCCTCGACACGCCCGTGTCCGGGGGCGTGTCACATATAACCGCCACGCCAACCGACACGACCCTGCTGAACACGGGTACTGACACGGGTAGGCACACGCCCGTGTCCAATGACACGCCCGTGTCATTTAGCCGTGTTCCTGGCCGTGTCCTCCTCGGGATGAAAATGACCAAAACACCAGCCAGACACGGCCTTGGACACGCCCTTGTCCTAGGACGTGTACCCCTATATAGACACCAAAATCCCTTTTTACGCGACCAACTCAAATACAACTTTCAGGGCGTTACATAACCCAGGTTATAAAAACAGGATATAATGCTTTATAATTTTCATTACACGACCCAAAACAACTCCTTGTCTTATATCTTAATGAGATCTGACTGTTGAAAACTGCAGGTGGAGACAAAGTTCCCCCATGTTGCTGGGATTTTGCGGCTCCTGATATGATTGATGCTTAACAACTGCTTGATTATTAGCAACATATCTCACTCTCCTTTATACAAGAGTTTTAATAGGCTATTATTTAGGAATTAATCAAAATAAGAAAGAAAAAAAAGGAAATACATAAAGAGCTGACACCTATTCAAAAAGATTGAATGTGCTGAACGAGAGATGGTAGTGGTAGCTGCGGAAATCCATGTACTGTTGGCAAAAAAAATAAAAACTGACAAAGAAAACAAATACAAAGATGCCACCACCAAAAAGCACTCAAAAAAATTAATGATTTTACAATAAGACCTTTCTGATGACATTACTATCATCAGTAATGACACTCATAATTTTGTTAATAGCTTATAGCAGCTAAAGTAGCTGTAATTTTTTGTTGAGTTATGGTGATCCTTGAAGAATGTAATACTTTGTAAATTGAGCTCAATTTGAGTTATAGTGCTACTTGCCTTTAGTGATGTTATGCACACATAAAAAAAGCAGATTGTATTACCTATATCAAACTTCTGAGGGTTTAAATCAATGCCAATAATCCTTGATGGCCAGCAATCCGGGCTCCTTCAGCTGCCTGTTCAGTATATATCCATTGGAGAAAAGTCAACATGTCCAACCAACAAAAAAGATCATGTAGAGATTAGCACAACTAATCCTAGCCCCTCCACTAAATTTGTGGTGAGAAGCTACAATCATTTTGAAATTCCTGACAGGATTGATTGGTATCAAAAATAGCCCTCAATCCACTTCCCTTAGGCTATATACATGCCTTTTAAAGGAACTATGGGGAAAATGAATGCCTTATCTCAAAGTAGCTGTAATTGTTTTTGATCGATTAGCCAAAAAAAATGTCATGCAGATAGGAAAACTGCAAAGTATGATGTCAATATTCATCTTATGCAGGTCAATTCGTAGAGAAACTATGATGCCTTTTCTCATAAATATCACAAATGAAACCTGTATTGTTTTATAACTTTAAGAGAAACTATGAATATACGGTTGCAATTGGAACATGTTCATATTCATCATTAAAAATAAGTGACAAAAATACTTGAGACCCTAGAAATCATGCAAATTTAATTGGTAAAGTCGTTCAAGAAGTAGAAAAATGTTGTGAAGTCTGGCGTAATGGCATTCTATATTACAAAAGGCTGATAGTGCAGCAGCTACTCTAACAATCAGAAATGAAAAGATCAAAGATGGACCAGCGTGTTCTCTAGCAATCAGCATGTATATAAGATGAATATACATGCTCTTGGTTAACCAACCCCAAGATGAGAGAAGATTCAGAGTCTTCTCTCCAATTTTATAACTTGTTAAATTATTATTTTAAACAAGTATTACATAACGTCTACTTTGAGCCATTCCTAACAATTTAACATTGACTTCAACAAAGTGATAGATTGGCACTTTATCTCAGTAGACGGAAAGTGTCCTTATCAAAAGACAAGAGGAGAAGGCACAAACCATCAACTTTCACTCTTACACAGATGAAATGCTTTTAAAAAGACTTATTTGCTTGCAATATGTATCCACAAAAAAATATAATAAAGTGAAAGATGAATCAATAAGGAAACTCTAAGCCCCAATAACTCCTAGGACAATCCGAATGAGTTTTTTCATTTATGAAATATTTTACCTAAAACACAAGCATCAAACATATTAATTTTTTTGGAGAGCCCAACTCTCTGCTCCCTCATTCGCTCATCCAATAAAAATTTGTTTTCATGCGCAACAACTTTTCCCAACATTGACAATGGTACGCTGAAAATCATTGCAAATAACTCCTTTTTAAACCCTCTCAAAAATCATAATTTCACTTATAAACTTTAAAAAAATGAAATAAAATCATTGATTTAAAAGCAAAAATGATGCACTTAAAGAAACAGATCAACAAATCTCGTGTGAAAACAACAATGGAACGCCGCACAAAAAAGAAACAAAAATAAGGAGATCTCACAGCAAATGATGCACTTAAAATATCAGATCATTACCTCTACGGCAGAAGCAGAAAATGGAAAGAAGACGAAGAATTGAAGATCCCTCCAATCAAAGTAACTTGGGTTGTTCCTTCTGTTGGAAAATATGGATCCTTCAATTTCTGAGAAATCACAAAAATTTAATACAAAATTATGCAAAACTAGAGCACTACATATCAGAGAAGAGAACAAAAAAAAAACTCACAGTGCTGGAAGTAATTTTGGACATCCAGAGAGGAGAGGAGGGCGCAGATCTGGATTTCCTCTGAGGACAGTTCTGGAAGGAGTTGTGGCTGCTGCGCTTTGATGGAGAAGAGAAAGAAGAGAAGTATAACTCTTCGATGGAGATCAGGAGAGGTGATCGAGCTCAGATCTGGCTTTCCTCGTCGAGATCTAGCGCTGAGCACGTGCTAGATCTTCGGAAGATCGTGAGACGCCACAGATAAATAGTGAAGGAGAATCCCTAGCGTCAGTGCAACCAGGATTATCGGAAAATCACGAGTTGCTGCCGTGGAGGAGAAGCCCAAGCAAGATGGAACAATGAGTCGAAATGTCAAGGAGGAAGGGGAAGCACAATTTAGATTAGGGCACAGGATGGGCGGCGGGTATTAATATTTTTTTGGCGATAGAATTAGGGAAGTACGGTTGATGGGGGGGGGGGGGGGGGTTAAGATGAATGGTTGTGATTGTTTAGATGATGGCTAATACTAAATATTAGCCACACTTGTTTGCTTTTAATGGCTAATACAAAAGTATTAGCCATGCTTTTATAGCTGTGGCTAAAACCTAAATATTAGCCACGGTTTTGCGATCATGGCTAATACTTGTGTATTAGACACAATTTTTGAACCATGGCAAAAAAACGTGTAGTTAATACTAATTTTTCTAGTAGTGATATGATGATACAATTATGAGTTATGACGAATTTGAATAGTGCCAGACATACACATTGGTGACAATAACTTTTATGGCTAATGTAGTTCACAAAGCAGCATGTTTGATTCTTTTCTTTTTCTACCATACCTACATGATTAGGTATAAAATTAAATTAGTTAGTTGAGGAATTTGATTATATGTCTATGCATATATATTTCATTCGTATTATGATCATATACAATATTTTTTCAGCAAATTATTCTCCCTTTCCATTACTTAATATAGTCTTTTGTTGTTAAATTTTATACTACCAGCTCAAACATATGGATCAAAATGTCATGCATCGTAGTAAATGTCGCCCCAACTGCAAATGTCACCCCTACGATAAATGTCACCCCCTACGAAAAATGTCACCTCACGACAAATGTCGCACCTACCCTATTTTGCAGATGATACGTTTTGTTAGATGATTAAGAGACTACACTTCATTTGAGTTAAAAGTGATGAATATCTATTGTGGTATATGTTCCAGTAAAGTTCAAGTTTGTTTTTGTTAATGTGATTTGGAATGAGTTTATATTGATATAACATCATCATAGTTTTATTCAATTCAGAAACTCTTTTGTCAATTGTCTCCCACAAAAAATATCGCCGCTCACAAAATATTCCACATCCACAACAATTATCGTCCTCTACGACCAATGTAGCACCCATGACGACCAATGTCGCACCTATGATGACAAATGTCACACTCATGATGATAAATGTCGACCCATGGCAAGTGTCGCTCCCACAACAAATGTCGGCCGCACGACAAATGTTGCCCCCCACGACAAATGTCGCCCCCATGACAAATGTCGCCCCCACGACAAATGTCGCTCTCACGATAAATGTCGCACCGACGACAAATGTCGCACCCACGACAAATATTGCCCCCATGACAAATGTCACCCCCACGACATTTGTCGCCCCCATGACAAATGTCACTCAAACGACATTTATCACCCCCATGACAAATGTCGCTCAAACGACATTTGTCGTACCTCTGCTGAATGCCCCTCGGGCCGAATGCCCCTCCCCTTGGGCCGAAGTCCCGTGCCTATCACTCGTGTGTGTGTCTCTCTCTCTCTATATATATATACTAAAATTTTGGTGGTAAGACTAGAAAATCCTTTTTGCATGCTAGCAAACCATTACTACTAACAAACCACAAAATTCAAAAATGGCTATTTGAAAACCAACTTGTTACTAGCAAACCACTGGAAAATGAGGTTCCGCAGCTGGTTGGTCCTCTTGCCCTCCGGTTTCTTCATCCCCTTCATGTTTCTCTTCACAACCTTCTCAATCTATTCGTTGGAGATCGGCAGGGGGTCTCGGCTGCCGCCTAAACTTGCACACAATTAGTTCACGCTAAAATGAATTTTCATATCGCAAATCATGTATTTTGGGATTTTGAGTTCTAAATGTATCTCATTTGAAAAAGTGATCAACCTTAAAGCTAGAGATCTTATCAAGATTTGTAACTTTCATGTTTATCACTTTTTGATTTGAAGCAGTTTACGCCCCCGATTTCAGCCCCGAAAAAAGTCACGCCAAAAATCTGTACAGATGATTCGTTGCTGGCATGACTTTTTTCAGAGCCCAAATCGGGGGCCTAAACTGCTTCAAATCAAAAAGTCGTCTCCATAAAAGTTGTAGATCTCGATGAGATATACAACTTTCATGTTGATTATTATTTTAAATGAGAAACATTTGAGGCTCAAAATCCCAAAAAACTGAACTAGCGCTTTTTTTCTTGTTTTAGCTCTATTATGTACTCTCAAACCCATATATAACCGTCACCACCCAAGTCAAGGACAGCCCCACTAAGCTTGCCAAAATCGTGATCCAGAACTGTCGCATCGTGCCGAACATCAGCCTCTTCCCTGACCGCTTCAAGATCCGCAATTACCTCGGTCGGCCATGGAAGAAGTATTCAACCACGGTCGTCAAGTCCACCATCAGCGATCTCATCAGGCCTGAGGGGTGGATGACAAACCTATTGCTACCGCCGAGCAAGAAAACAAAAGGGAGGAAGGACCGCTGAGTAAAAATCTCAAACAACCGGAATGAACAAGATTGATTTGCTAGTAATATTATTTGGGAAGAGAAAAATGCAAAAAATTGTTGAAACTATTTTTTTCTGGTTTGCTAGTAACAGAAATGAGTTTGCTGATAAAAACACCCTAAAATTTTAAGTTGCAATTAATTTAATTTTATAAGATTGTTAGTGACACTATATATTGGAACACAGTGCCGCCACTACAAGAAAAACATGAATTAGCAATGAAAATTAGAAAGACAAACTAGTTCGTTGCTAATTAGGAATGAATTTAGCAACGCATTAATATTTGTCTTTAGCTACAAAAATAACAACAAAATATTTTGTTGCAAAAATAGCAACGAAATATTTTGTTGTTAAATACTTGTTGCTAAATTGCAACGAAATTTTTCATTTCAAAAATTTCATGCTAAATTTTTTGCATTAAAATATGGCAAATGTTATGTGCAAACCGAATTTGGATACGTGCAAATCAATTTTATGTACAGATCAAAATATTCTAAGTGCAGACCAAATTGTTACGTGCAAACCACAAATAAAATTTGAAAAAATCATTTTAATAAATATAAGATAAAATGAAACACATTAAATATTTGTGAAAGTTATACATTTGGTGACACATAGTAAATCAATCATGTAACTATCACAAGCATGATCAGATAATATATAATGGCTTCTTTGAAGGGTCGATCAGATAATTTCTCAAAATCAAACTAAAAAAGAATGGAGACGGATACTAAACATTCATACTTGCATTGTCATTACCGATGCCATTAACCCATTTGAATCTAGACCGATGAAGAACAAAATGATATTACGTACAGGACTGTCCCAATATACATATTTATTTTTGAAGATAAATAATTCATAAGAAAATTTTAAGAGACAAATATCGTTAATAAAGTTACAAACTTCTGTGTGAGTGATGCACTTTATTTAAGTGTTAATAATTTACAAATTAATAAAGTGTTAATAATTGTACATATTTAATTCTGAAATCAAAATTACCAAAAAAAGAATGCAATTTATGGAGGGAAATTTTTGTTTCCCTCCAAATTGATTTCATTAACTAGCCACTCAAATAAAAAAAATGAATTGATATATATATATCAAAACCTAAACCTAGCAGTGGAATCAAGCCCAAACATTCCGGTCCTCTCCCGAGAAATATCGCCGAGCTGCATCTCTCCCGTGCAATCTCGCCGTTGTGCAATCTCGCCACCAAGCTTGTTATACTCCGACGGGATTTTTCGGCCCTGCTCTAGAGTGATGTGACTCTAGCTTCTTCCTCCAGGTGAATCTGCCTCCATATCCCACAGTCCAATCGATCTTGGTAAGCTCTGCGTGATCTCATCTCCCTCTTCACCATTCAGTGATTCTCGAACTCATCGGGGTTCGTCCTTCTCATTCCGAGCAGCCAGGGATCATCCTTCCCATCCCGAGCAGCAGAGCCGAAAACCTTATCCCTAGCAGCAGAGCACACCGGAACCCCATCCCGAGCAGCAGAGCACACCGGAACCCCATCCCGAGCAGCAGAGCACACCAGAAATCCCATCCCGTGTAGCAGAGCACAACGAAAATTAAATATACTCTTGTCCCCTCCACTTCGTTGACATCGACAAGGTATAATATTCCTCCCCCTTGCAACTCCCATTGCCAGCCATTTTGATGTATTTTAGCTTCTTTTGTTTCCTCTTTTTCAACACGCTCACATTTTGTTTGATCAAATGCCCAAGAGAATCTTTAAATTTTTTTGTCTTTTTTTTGTTTCCATCAATGTGCTTTAGATGTTAAATCAATTAGCAAGTTGTAATGATGCTAGATTTTTTTGATAACATAAGGGCTTGGGTTTTCCTACTTTAATATAGAAATATTTCATTATGTAATATTGCTCTACACTAATCAAGTTAAGTAGAACAAATCTTGAGGGTGATGACGATTTAGTGAGATATCTCTCTGCAAAGATACCTGAAGTGTGCGCGGAAGATAAGTGTGAAAGTGACGTTAAGCGGAACAAATCATTTTGCTGTCTAATCGAACAACATTAGAATTTAGACCAGTTCTACAATTTCAGTTCCAGCTCATTGAACAGACCCTTATGAATTGTTTGTTTTTCTCAATGCTAGTTGTGTCACACATGTTTTACGTTTTGTTCTCCGAAATAATTTTATCTTGCTTTGATTCTCCAAGTAGTTTCTTTTATATTGTATAACATCAATTGAAACCATTTAGTGCTATTTTATTAAACAATTTAAGTGATGCCCAGTTTTGTGGCACTTGTTTTGGTGTGCCGCAATTCTGTTAGTCCCTTAGTTGTCTTTAACTTGGGGGTCTTAGAGTGAGAGAGGTTTTGAAATTTTTCTTAGCATTTCCATTTGAGTGCAACCACCGAGAATCCCGAACGATGGCCTTCTCTGTTGCAGCAACACCTCTTGATTCTTGATTAAGCAAAAATAAAACATTATGACCTTTGAGAGATATGATTGCCAGATTACAATTGCGGGTTGGTTCTCTGCAAAACAATTGGCCGCATGATTATGTTTATATTCATTTTGTTGTAAAGGTTTCTGCAAGCCTATCGTTCTTGTAGATACTTTTACTGAGGTCAAAAAAGTCGATGAAATGTTGCATGATGAAAGCATATCAATTACCATTATAGATAGTTATAATAATTATTCTGGAGAATGTCAAACAACTTATGACAGAATGGGTGGTAGAATTTGGAAAAATAATCAGCTTTTGAGCCCTCATGTGGAGAAGCATCAATGTTTACCTATTGATGTTGTTGGAAATGTTAATGCTACTGGACCACCAACTGAACAACTCGATCAGAATAGTCGTGGAATGATTATTGGTGCAGACGGTAAAAAAATTTATCTAGGTGTTATTTGATGAATGTAGCTCCAAGAGCATTACTGCTGAAGCCTGCCAATTCAATGCTACTCAATTGACATCCCTCCTTTTCAACTCACATGAGACATCTAACGAGTTGTTGCCATCCAAAATTTGTGCATCAGTCAATATGACGATACTTGTGCAAATGTGAAGGTGGATGATAGTAACTCTTACATCTTGAGTGGTGAAAATTTGAGTTTATACAATGCTGCTTCTCCTCAAACTAAAAGTACAAAGCTTATTAATTCAGTTCAGAAGAAATAATGGTGGATACAAAGGCTATTCCATCATTATTGATTTCTCATGGGGAATGCAGAATCCCTCGAAATGTTCATGTGGATAACTCGGAGAAAAGTTCGTTAGAGCTTCATTTCGACTATGAAGAACATTCAAGTGATGATTCTTTTGTACCTTCATCTATTAATGGTGAATCTGCAAGAACGATAGGCTCAGCCATGAAGAGGGAGTTTGCTTCAAGAGTTCAAATATCAAAGTCTTCTGAAGTATCTTGCAGGAAGGAAGTATCTTATGCTAGGGAAAACATGTCAGTCCTTTCCAAGAATTTAGTTGACAACTTCTGTTTGATTCTGTTATTATATTATTTGCTTAATATGCTATATATAGTATGTCCAGGAAACATGACCAGATTGTTTTTAATGCTGAAAGGAGTACTGATGCAAAGATTATATTAGATGGAAGATGCGTACTTTTCCATTCACATGGTAGAGGCAGAGTTTGGGTGGATCCTCCAGATCATCATGACAAGTGGATTCTTCTTAGTGGCTGGCATTGCCTGTAAATATGTAATTAATTCTTGCGGAAGAGTGTATGCTGAAGCCTACCAAGTTTTCCCAAAAATAGTAAAACCTGCGGCCCACTTTTGCGGTCTGAAATTGTTGAAGAGCGATAGCACAGGAAATAGCAAAAACTTCAGACAATTTGTGCGGACTGCAATTGTGCGGACTGCAATTATGGGGACTGTACCTCCTCTAGCAGCTTGCATAAGCGTGACAATGTTGAGTCAATCTAGAGAGCTGCGGACTATTTATTGCGAGAGCTTAGAAAAGCAATTTCTGCGAACAGAAATCTGCACGTGAACAGTAGCAAGAAGAAGTGTTGCGGCTTCTCATTGGCGAATAGTAAAACTCCTTATAAACGCTTCCAACAATCTTCAACCCATTTTTTGTTTACAAGAAGGGGATCATCCATAGATAGTGATGGAGATTTTCACATGTTGGCTGAAGTTAGCAATTCTAGGAACGTTAGTCCTGGAAAATGCTTTAATGCAGGTAGGGGAAGGGATAGTAGATATGGTTTAAGGTTATTCAGCCCAGGTCATGCAAATAGGTATCATTACCTTATACTTGATAGCAGGATTGATTCTCAGTCATTGCAGCATTCTTCATCTAGAAGGCAACATAGTTTTTCTGCGCATAGAAGACCCCCACAGTTATCACGTGAGCGTACAAGATCACCATCAAGATCTAGAACACGGTCCCCTCATACTCGGACATCTCCAAGGGGAAGAAGCGATCAAAGGATAAGTGTTATTCATAATGTGAAGAGACAAAGTAGGTCTCCCCCAATTTTAAGCCTCAAAGAAGGATACCTAGACAGAGATCACAACAATATCGCGGTTTTCCTGCTGAAGACTTTTCCGATTATGCTTCTGTATCCAGATGATATTCTCTTGTAGAGAAGACCATCCAGATTGGTGGTTTTTGGCGGCGGTGGCGGTATTAACGCCGGTTTTTGCCACTGATTACACGATCAGCGATAGTCGGGGGCGGACGATTGGGGTGGACTATTAGGGATTAGCTTTATCTAATTAGTTTATACATGGCTGATAGGTAAAGTATGGATGCATAGTAATTTTCTTAATGTTGAAAGTATGAAGCTTGTGATCAATGTTTAGCATCAGAACTTGTGATGAGATGTCTTATCTCAATGCATAGTGTGTTACAATTCCTTTTCTTGGAAGCTCAATGCTACTCTCTTTGGAAATCTTTGATGATTTGAATAAGTTTATGTTTCTTAAAAAATGTTAGCTCTAAAATTTCTTTAAAAATGGATAAAGTTTATACCATTTCTACTTCTATTATTGAGCACGATATTAAAAAAAATCAACATACATTACTTTGACCATCATAGAATAAATTATTTATTATTTGAAAGTTAATGTCTAATTTGATACAATATCATAGTTATTGCATTTACCAAAAGAAGACATTGTTGTTTTATGTAATAAGTAATCATTTGTTTTGTTGTATTTGTAGAACAACAATTATGCATCCAGATAGAAGTTGGATCAATAATCATGTTTGCCCAGATGGATATGGTATTACAGATGAGTATCAAATGAGGGTTAAAGGATTCATAGAATTATGTCAACAATATCCAAAATATGTGGACCGAGAAAAAATTTGATGTCCATGTTATGATTGTAGAAGCTAAAATTTCTTGTGCCTGATATGGTTAAGTTTCACCTCATTTCCAGAGGTTTTGAGCGTAGTTATATTAATTGGGTAAGGCAAGGTGATCCGCATTGGGATGAACCATCCGTTAAAGCACATATTAGTCATATGCAAGAGCAAATAATATCTGAGCTGAGAGTTATTGAAGAACAACAAAATACTTTGATTGATATGATTGTTGATGTAGCTGCTCCTGAATTTGAATGAGATACTAGAGATCATGAGCCAGAAGACCCTAACATAATTGCTAAAAGGTTCTTTGAACTGAAGGATGCTACAGAAAGTCCTCTTTGGCCTGGTTGTGAGGAATATTCAGAGTTATCAGCATTGTCAGAACTTCTAAACATCAAATCTGAATCAAACTTGAGTGAGAGACATTTTAATCGGTTTTTAAAGGCATTTGGTCGGATGCTCCCGAAGGGACATAAACTAGCCGATAGCTTTTATTCTAACAAGAAGGTTGTTGCTCCACTCGGTCTTAGCCTTCAAAAGATTGATGTTTGTGAAAATGATTGCATGTTGTATTGGAAATATGATGAAATGTTGCAAGAATATAAGGTATGCCAACACCCTAGATTCATCCCTGATGAACATTTCATTAAAAGTCTACAGTGATCTGGGCGCTGGACAATGCCCAGTTGGCTGTTTTACAGCGAACTAGGTGTTGTCCAGTGAACTGGGCACTGGACAGCGCCCAATTCGCTGTTTTTCAACGAACGGGGTGCTGGATAGTGCCCAGATGGCTGTTTTTCAGCGAGCTGGGCGCTGGACAGCGCCCGTTCACTATTTTTCAGCGAACGGGGCGCTGGACAGCGCTCTCCAGCGCCCAATTCTTTGTTTTTCAGCGATTTGGGCGCTGGACAACGCCCGGTTCGCTGTTTTCAGCGATCTAGGCGCTGGATAGCGCCCGGTTGGCTATTTTACAGCGAATTGGATGCTGTCCAGCGCCCAGTTCGCTATTTTTTCAGGGAACTGGGTGCTGGACAGCGCCCAGTTGGCTATTTTTCAGCGATCTGGGCGCTGGACAGCGCCCAGTTGGCTGTTTTACAACAAACTGGGTGCTGTCCATTGCCCAATTCGTTGTTTTACAGCGATCTGGGCGCTGGACAGTGCCCGGTTGGCTTTTTTTGCTGAACTGGGCGCTCGAAAGCATCCAGTTGGCTATTTTTCAGCGAACTGGGCGCTTTCCAGAAGGCGCTGGACAATGCCCAGTTGGATGTTTTTCAGTGAATTGGGCGTTGTCCAGTGCCCAGTTGGCTGTTTTACAGCGAACTGGGCGCTGTTACAGCGCCTAGTTGGCTATTTTACAGCGAACTGGGCGCTGTTACAATCCAGTTGGCTGTTTTAAGTTGTGTGTGAGGGTTCTATTCGATAGTACCTCCTCCCAAATGACTCCGGAACATGGTTACTTTGCAATGGTTCTACTTATTTTTGACTACATGATAGTGTCATCCATGATGAAGTAGCTCTGACTATCTCTAACTTTAGTCTCTTTCTCAAGGAGAACTCTATCTGGAGTTATGTTTACAATCATTGTTTGGGTGTTCTCCCTTGTCATTCCCTTTCTCATTCAAAGAATTAGGCCTTGATTTTTTGTGTGTTTACATATATGTTGAACACTGATACTCTCATCTTCAATCTCTTAAAAGCTATGATTTTTTAATGACATGCAAAATTGTTAAGTATTTTTTTTGTACTGTAGGCCAGGGATAATGGAGGAATTCCGGTGCCTCATGAAAAAATTTTTACTCGTACCCATCGAACAAATAAAGGGAAAGGGCCTTTTGTAGATGATAAATCAAAAAAGCATTTGTAAGTTTTTTATTTATTATTTTTTGAAGAAATTGTAATGTATTGAAATTATTTAATATATTTCAATTTATTTTATAGGAGATTTATACTTCTAAGCTAAAGGAGAAGCAATCTAAATAGAGCTATTTACTTTCTACTCAAGGTTCATGCATATATTATCCTGAAATGTGGGTTGAGGCATCAGGGGGTCCAAAAATGGCCGTTGTTATGGATTTGGTAATTCATATAGTGAAAATATGGCTCTTTTTGATACTAGCTCAAATAATAGTGTACAAGTTGAAAATGACAAGTACAAGGACCGTCTTAAAGATTTAGAGAATCAACAAATGGAGATGAATAATAATTTTGAACGAAGAGTTGATGAAGCTGTTCAAAATATTGTTAAGAATTCTATTTCTACAACTCTAGAGATGCACGGTATTTATCAAGGTCATCAATTTTCTTTCGGGCAGTTTCTTTCTCTAGGACTATATAATTCTTCAGGTCATTTCTCTGCTCTAGGTCTTTGCTATTTTTTAGCTGCAGCTCCCGGATATTATACTTCTCATGGTTATTTTCCAATACCAAGTCAACATCCTCATGCTTAATATCAAGTTGAAAGTCAAACTCATGCTTCCACTCAACTTCAACCTTTTGAAAATCGTCATT
Source organism: Platanthera guangdongensis (assembly GCA_039583875.1). Classification (NCBI taxonomy): domain Eukaryota; kingdom Viridiplantae; phylum Streptophyta; class Magnoliopsida; order Asparagales; family Orchidaceae; genus Platanthera; species Platanthera guangdongensis. The sequence continues at coordinate 100,379,948 of CM077159.1, forward strand.
TTTCAGATCCACAAAATACTCAATCATAGTTGTTGATTTTGTTTATTTTTTTGTAGTTTTGGGGTTCAATTCTAAGTTAGATCACTTTATTTTTGTTATATTGATGTTTTGATTATATATTAAATTTTGATGATCATGATGTATGAAAGTTTGATGATTATGATGTATGGAAGTTTGATGATGTATGGAAGTTTGATGATGTATGAAAGTTTGATGATGTATATATAAATGATTGATGATATATATATATGTAATTAGTTTGTTCATGTATGAAAACAAGTTTCATGTTATATTAAAGTTTGTTAAAATATATGAAAATTTGGTTATATGAACTCGATATTGAGTGTGTAGTTTGTTAATAAATATGAAAATTTGGTTATATGAGCTCGACATTGTGTGTGCGTGCATCGTATATATTCAATCACGTGTCTTTTAATTATAGTGCATGTCACTAAAAATTTATGAGCATAGCTTTAATGAAAATAGTATTGTACATCATAATTAATTAAATTTTTAATTTTGCTTAATTAAAAATTAAATTAATTAAAAATTATTTGTGATATATAGTGTTATTATTAAAATAAAATTGATACCAAATATTTTTATTATTAATTATTAAAAAAATGATTCATCATCAATTTATTCATGAAATAATGTATTATAAATATATTAATTTCTTTGATTTGACATTTATTAACATCAAAACTTGCAACAATTTTAATGCTAGGTAATATTAGGATCAAAATTATTTGATGGTGATTAGCAACGAATTTTTTGTAGGTATTATCTCTTGCTAAATTAGCAAGCAATATATTTGTTGCTAAAATATTCTTGCAAAATAACAACAAAAAACATCCTTGCTGAATTTAGCTAGGCTCAATATAAAAAAGAAGTTGATTTGTTGCTAAATTCCTTGCTAATATAAATTAGCAACGAATTTTTTGATTTAGCAAGGGATTCTTCCCCTAGCTAATTATGATTTTTCTTGTAGTGCACTGCGACAGTACCTCAATCACGACGTTATCGCAGGGCAGCTTCACTCGCACCCCCAAATACACTCCAGTGGTGTGAGTGGAGGGAGCATCGTCACGCCACGACACCGTTATGATCGGGTACTATCACGGCGACAAGGGGTTCCCCTCGTTATCATAAACCTTAAAAAAAATTAGATTTGCAAAATTTTACGTATCATTAAAAAAGAACATTGTTGTTGTCAAACATCTCCAACAAAATGAAAATGAAACTACTAAACTCAGGTCTACTACAACAGAGCTTGATTTGGGATTGCGGATCAATCTTACTCAAATATTAAGTTATTTATGTTGGCTACCTACAACCCAACTCTAATCCGGAGATGGTAATATGACAAAATGAGATGTATTTGAAATATTGGTGTCACGCTTGAGGCTTTGACTTCGTTTGGGGGAACTTATTTAAGGTGTGGTTCATGTGGTCATAACCGCTTGACCGGTGAAAATAACTCCCCCAAACAAAATCTTTGTTTGAAAGAGCTGTTGCGGATTGAAAATCTGCTCATGGAATAGAGCTAATTGAAGAGAGTTCTTTGAGAAACGTTTTTGAAAAGCTGTTGAATGTTTGGATCTCAACTTGTGCTTTCGCCCACCTTTGGATTCCCGCAATCGAGAACCACCACTACAACTATTCACCACTACCTGCTTCCTAAGCCTAACATTCAACCCAAGGAGAATCTTGCTCACCGACGGTGGAGACGCCGGCACCGGCGTCGCTCCAGATCAGTCATGGGCAAAAAGCCCGATCGGGCTGAGCTTAGGTAGGCCCGGGTTTTTTGCCAACCGGGCTCGGCCCGGGCTCAGTGTGAACCGGGCCAGGCCGGTTTCGGGCTCCCTCTCAAAGAGGGGGCCCGATAAGGCCCTTCAGGCCGGCCCGGGCCAAGCCGGGCGTTGCCTGGCCGTGCCGGGCATTTGCCGGGCCGGCCTGAACAACTAGGAGAGATTAATCCCGCTTAATCATAGGTAGGATTAATTGCACCTAATCATAGGCGGTATTAATCCCGCCTATTAATCAAGCGGGATAGGCAGGATTAATCCCCCTGATTAATAGGCGGGATTAATCCCGCCTATAATTAGGCGGGATATTAATCCCGCCTAAATAGGCTGGATTAAAATCCCGCACCGGGCTTCTGCCACCCAGGGTGCCAGGCTTAGGCTAGCCCGATGCCCGTGCTTTACCCGACCAGGGCCGAGCACCAGGCCGAGCAACCAACAAAAATGTGGGCCCGGAAAGGGCCCCAAGCTCGACCTTGGCCCGAGCAGGGCTTTTCCCAAGCCGGGCCTAGCCGGGCTTTTGCTGGCCCGAGCCCAAGCGGGCTTTCCAGGCCCGGGCTTTCTGCCCATGACTACTCCAAATGCAATGTCATCCTTTTCCCTCCCTTCATCAACATCATACCTCTGCACTTTTTGATGGTATTGCTCGAAGCATCTGAGTGATGATCAAAGTGGAATCCCATACCTGTTGCCCCTAGGTGGATATAAACATGCAAACCCTAAGAGAAACTACGGGTATCAGATATCCGTGTATCCGAACTGACCCGTAAAGATACTGAACCCGATATTTATCCAAATATACATTAACTATCTCCTCGTATATTTGTGACAAATAACGTGTACGACTCGGAGTGCAGAAATTAGAGAGTACTAAAAGAAAGAAATTTTGACTTTACACATTTTAATAAGAGTTAGCACATTTGAGTATAAGTAGGAGTTTACCAAAAAACAGTAACATGAACATCCAAACATACAGTGCTACTCAAAAAAAAAAATATGAAAACAAAATAACAATGGATCAAAAACGTATAACAATTCTACTCAGAGAGTAGATCATCATCATCCATGTCGAAGTCTACTTTCTCTCCTCCATCTTCACCAGTGCCTACAAGGAATTTCATGAGTTAGAACCTATGAATTCATAAACATATGCAGTGACGTATCAAAGTAAGCTAGCTCTACCTAAGTGATCTTAGTACTTGTAGTAGTAGTGATGTAACACTGTCAGCATCTTTATCCTGTCTCAGAAGGACCAGTCAAGTTATGATTTTAATAAATCACACATTGTTATCTTACTCATTAGTGACCACTATGTAACTTATCATATTAATTGGCACACCATCATTTGCAATATTATCAAATGTGGAATAATGTGTTATAAACATTAATATTAGATTAACTCGTACAATGACTTTCTATTTCCAGTTGAATAATTCTCAAATCAACTTACAATGAGAAAGATGTTTAAGTCATCAAATGTGGAATGACTAATATCCAACCATCTTGGGTTTCATCAAGAAATTATTTGTGGTTTTCACTTTGTTATTAGATGCTTGAATGTTGTACCTATAAGCTATTACTATTTCAACATAAACCACATTCTAGGAGCCCAAACGATGTGATTGAATAAATACTCCTCTATCTGTTACGGATCGAGGGCCCCTTCTTTAAACTCCGATTCGTATTTTTCATATAGAAATCTCTGATCAACGATAGAATAAGATCCATTTTGAATCATATCTAACTGATTCCTTGGTTCGGACCGAAGAAGTAATGTCTTTCAATGAGCAGATTGTATCTATTGGGCAAATATGGGTACAATTAAGATTTGTTTTTCCGGAGTACCAAAAGCAAGCATGACGTCGTTATGAACATAAAGGCCCAAAGTATGGAACCCCAGGAAAAGGCTGGCCCAACTTAAATGAGATATTATAGCTTCTTTATGATCTAACATTCTTAACAATACAGTATCCTCATTCTGTTCCGGATTATAATCCCTTATGAAGAATATAGCCCCATGAGCAAAGGCTCCTGTGATGATAAAACTAGCGATGTATTGGTGATGAGTATATACCACAACTTGAGTAGTAAAGTCTTGTGCTATGAATGCATAAACCAGGAAAGTTTCATATTTCTATGAACTTTAATCCCATCTCCCCCGATGTTTTGATTGTGAGAGCTCTATTTAAGTCTTTTGTCAAGGCGTCTGCAAGATTATCTTTCGACCATACATCAAGTAGGGTCATAATCCCTTGACTCGTGAGGGAGGTCAATCAGGCTTGTTTCATCCTTAATTGTCTTATTTTGCCATTGAATAAAGTGTACGTAGCAACCATTTTAGTAGCCTGATTGTCCTAGTAAACTGTAACAGAACTCAATTTCAGGCTCGATAGTGGAATGTCCATCACCAAATCTCTTATCCACTCTGCTTCATCTGCCTCTGAAGCTAGAGTGTAGAATTCAGATTCCATAGAAGATAGTGCAATACATGATTGCCTCTTGGACTTCCATGCTATAACTGCTCCTCCTAGTGTGAATATAAATCCACTTGTGCACTTGCTGTCGTTTATTTCTGAGCACCATAATACATCAGAATATCCTTCCAGGAATGAAGGATGATCATGGTAACATAAAGCATACTTTTTGGTGTGTTTTAAGTATAACATTAGCCTATCGAGGGTATCACAATGTTCTTGGCTAGGATTACTAGTGAATCTACATAACATGCCGGCCATAAAGGCTATGTCAGGTCTAGTGTAGACCATAGCATACATGAGACTACTAATCAATTTAGCATAATCTAACTGTCTAAGCGCAACTCCTTCATTGGGGTTTAAGCGGTTGTTATAATCATATGGTGTCTCTAATGTTCTACTTTCATTGTATCCCCACGTATCCAACATGGATTTAATGTAGTGACTTTGACTTAGGGAAATATCATATTTCCTAAAGCTCACTTACATGCCTAGTATAGTCTCAGTTACACCGAGGTCTTTAATGTTAAACTCTTTCATTAGTCCTATCTTAATGTCATCCACTTCGGATTGATCAGAACCAAGAATCAGCATATCATCTACATATAAGCATATTATAACGACTTTATTTGTTCTATGACGTATGTAAAGACATTTATCCGAGTGGCTCGACATGAATCTCATGTTCTTTACACTATAGTCAAACTTATCATGCCATAATTTTGGTGCTTGTTTTAATCCGTATAGTGGCTTGATTAACTTATAGACCTTACTTTCGTGACCTACTATGAAGCCTTCAGGTTAGCTCATGTATATCTCTTCGGTCAGATCTCCATTCAAGAACGTAGTCTTAACATCCATTTGATGAACAATAAAGTTCTCAAAAGATGCAATAGTAAGGAGCATCCTAATGGTTGGTAAGTGACACACTGGTGAATATACATCAAAGTAATCTACCCCACTAACTTGTATGAAACCTTTAGCCAGCAAACGTGCTTTATACTTAGCTACACTACCATCAGAAATATGCTTCTTTTTCAGAACCCACTTACACCCTATAGTTTTAGCTCCTTTTGCCTTTTCAGCTAACATCCAGGTGTTGTTCTAAAGTAGAGAGTTTATCTCTTCATATATGCCTTCTTTTTAGAGTAGTGAATCCCTTGATCTCATAACTTCCTTATATGTAGATGGATTAGCCTCGACCTGGTAAGTGACAAAATTACTACCGAAGATTCTGGGAGTTCTCTCTCTCAGCAAAGTCCTTCTAGACTCTAGGCCACTATTGTCTACTAGAACTGAATAGGAGGTGCTCGTTACTAATTCAGATTCTTCCTTAGTAATAGTTGCTTGCACACTTGGGAATGACAAATTCTTATCCTTAAGGAATTTATTCTCAAAAAACATTGCATCCCTAAATTCTATAATGATGTTATTAGAAATGTCTAAGAATCTTTATACAACACTATCCTCAGCACAACATAAGTAGACACAGGTGTTGGTCCTAGGTCCAAGCTTAGACCTTCTAGGGTCAGAAACCCTAACATAGGCTATACAACCCCAGGTCTTAAATCTGGTTATAGACGAGGTCTATTATCAAAGCTCGTAGGGTATGACCTCTAACTTAGTATGAGGGACTTCGTTCAAAATGTGGTTTGCAGTTAAAACTGCTTCTCCCCAATAAGCATGACAGCAGTGAGGAGCATAGAATTCAACATATCTATTAATGTTTTATTTTTTCTCTTGGCTACACCATTCGATTGGGGTGAGTAAGGAGCAGTGGTTTCTACAATGATTCCTTGAGAGGCAAGAAAACATCTAAACTTACTAGACATGTATTCTCCTCCTTTATCACTTCTAAACATTTTTATCTTCATGTCTAGATGGTTTTCTACCATAGTTTTGAAAAGACAGAACTTTTCAAACGCTTCATCTTTAGTTTTAAGAAGGTAAATGTGACAGAACCTGTAACAGTCATCTATAAATCTGATCATATACTTCCTTCCTCCTCTAGTGACAAAACTTTTAAAGTCACAAATGTCGGAATGTATAATCTCCCGGGTGTTGTACTCCTAGTAAGCACACTAAAAGGTTTCCTAGTGATCTTAGTCTAAGCACACACTTCACATTTCTCAGGTTGGTTTTTCACGTCTAATGTGATCTGGTGAGTTCTAGCTATTTGGAACATTTTTCTATAGTTCACATGTCCTAGTCTCTCATGTAGAGTATTAGGGTTAACTAAGTTTGATTATACTTGTTGAACTATCTCGTTTGCTAGACTTAGTCGATACATCCTATTTTGGACGTGTGCATATCCAAAATAGTGAGAGTTAACTGACAGTGTTGTTCTATCGCTATAAAAAGTAAAAAACATGCCAGCATCACATAACAAACTTATAGACACTAAATTAGCAACTAATGAAGGAATGAATTTAACATTCTTTAAAGTTAAAGTCTTACTTGAGGATAGTAGCAGAGTTGCTTTCCCCACCTTCAGCACGTCAGCTATCTTGTCATTTGTCACCGTCATAGACTCTCTTGTAGTAGTGAGTCCTATCTTCAGATTAGCATTGTTGCAAACTTGGTATGTTGCCCCCGAATCCAGGTACCACTCAGTGTTGGCCTTCACATTTCCAACCATAGCAACAAAGTTGGATGACTCAGTGAGGCTAACACTATTGGTCTGGTTACCTAGTTTTGGTGCTCTAGTCCTTTCCTTTTTGGGAACCTGCAATTAAATGCACTGTGTCCCCACTTGTTGCAGTTGAAACACTTTCCCTTAAACTTTTTAATCTTTTTATTCGGGCATGCAACTTGGGACGGTTTGGGTTTTTTAGGATTGGGCACGCATTTAGAGCTAGTAATCATATTAGGCGCAACTGTTTTGCTTACGAACAGCTTTAACACGTGCCTGGTCCTATTTTCATCCTCAATGCATATGAAGCGCTTGAGGTCATTCAGAACAACCTGCATCTTCTTGCGGTACATTTCAGTTTTGAAATTATACCACGTGGAGGGCAATTTGTAAACAATCGTGCTCGCAACAAAACTATCTGGTAAACTAATGTTTTCACTGTGTTAGGAATCAACTAAGTTTTCAAATTCCAATACCTGAGGGAAAATGACTTTCTCCTCGTCGAACGTGAAGGAATGAAACATGTCTACCAGGTGTGCTTTTGACAGGTCCTCCTCCTGCCTGAATTGCTCCTCCAATGCCTCCCAGATCTCCTTGGCAGTCTTCATCTTGAGGTACGTCTTTGATAGGGTGGAGGACAGATAATTCAACAAATATTCTCTGCAAAAGTCCTCGTCAGCGATCCACTATGCCTCATCGTCAGTCCCCATAACATCAGCACGATCAGACTGAACTGTGTAGAACATGTTCAGGTACTTCATCCCAAACTGGGTATTCAACTTACAGTCGTTGAACTCTGTTGCCGTAAACTTTTCCAACTTGATTATTGGCACTGGAGACGAGAAATTGTTCCCCTTCATCATCTTGTATTCCTTTCCAAATCGCAGGATCTATAGGTGATGAGAAAAAAAATCCTCTTTTCCAAGATCTTGGAAACTCCAGAACTTGCACAATGGTCCTCAAGAACACCACAGAGCTAGAAACAACAGCAGAGGTGGTCAGATATTCTTTGGAAAAACTGAATGAGTAGATGTAACCAATGGTAGAGTAACGATCCCTCTAAACAAAACTGGTATGAGATCACAGTTGGTAACAACGATGAAGACCGATCGACGGCAGAGTAACCAGCGATGAAGATAATGGCTCAAACCCTAGAATCGGTGCCTTCCTCTGTTGAGCGGCGCAGGAAAAACAATATCTCGATTCTTAATCCGGCGGCTTCCTCACAGGCATCAGAGCCTTCGTCTCTACCTGCACGATAGAGAGCAGTGGGATGATTTTCCCTGTCGGCGACGAAACAATGCAATGACGGCGCTACGCAGGCAGCGAATTTTTCCACCGACAAACGTTTCCTTGTTTCTCCTTGTCCCGGTTCCTTCAACTGATTGAAATAGTGACGGCTTGTTCTTGCAGTTGGCGATGAAATGTTTTTTCCTATTAGCGATCGAAAACTATAGCCAACAGGAGATGAAATCCAGGCAGCGGTTTGCCATCTTCCTTCCCTATCAGGTCATCGACTGCCACGATCATAAGGAAAAAATAACTAGAACAGTAAGAAGATGGTTACATGATTTTTTCAGAGCGACGGGGCAGTTGCTTCGAGAATGATGGTGTCGCTCGAAGCATCCGAGTGGTCATCAAAGTGGAATCCCCTACCCGATGCCCCTAGGTGGGTATAAATAGGCAAAGCCTAGGAGTAAATATGGGTATCAGATACCCGTGTATCCGAACCGACCCGTTAAGCCTCCGAACCCAATATTTGTCCAAATATACATTAACACTTTCTCATTTTCCTCCTCTTCTTCATCCTCCTTTAATTTTCATCCAGTCCGTTGCATAAGTTCCGGTATTGGTGTTTTCTTCTCAGGCTCTGACACTGACATTGCCTTCAGTTCAGGTTCTGGTGTCGTGACGGGCATTGGATCCAGATTCGGCTTCTGTGGCGTTGTTGTAGGCTGCGTATGGGTTGGTGGCGCCGATGTTGGTGGCGTGGGCTTTATAGGTTCCTGTATTAGGAAAATTTTTTGGGAACGAGTCTCGTTCCCAAATGTAGGAACGAGTTTAAATAAACCGAGAAGAAATCTAGTTGTATAGACTAAATTAAATACAGTTGGATAAGAAATACAAAGAACTTGAAATACAACTATATTTCAGATAGATATATATTGAAATACAGTTAGTTATAAAAGATAGAAAACAGAGTAGATCATCAAAATTGAGGATTTATATAAATAGAATTGTCCAAAATTCATTTATACACAATTCCAATCCACACTCTTAGAACTGTCTTCATTCTTTAGCTTGATGTTGTTGTTGCTGTTGCTGTCTGTCCTTCTTTTCTTGTTACCTTCTCTGATAGCTGTATGACTTTGGGTAGTATTTAGGAGGTTTTGGAGGTGCAGCAGGATTATTCCTTCCATGTTCTCGATCATAGAGTCTTCTTTTGGTCATAGAATTCTCATACAAGTCCCACTCATGGGAGCTGTAATGATCATGTCTATTCTCATTAAAATCCAAAACTCACTTAGGGTTATCAAGTATTAGTGACTTTGAGGTAGGACTCCAAATCTCTGCAAATTCATGAGCTTTTCTTTTCTCTGCCTCCGGAATTGGAATGGACCTGCTGGCAGAAGCCCCATAACCATACCTTCTTTTCTTTGTAATATGAATCTCAGGAGGAGCTTGAAGAAATATATCTGCTGGATCTGATTCCCAAACCTGAGTATAAGTTTCTGGAGGAGGGGCTTCAGAGCCTTCAGGTCTTGGAGAAAATGTAGGCTGAGGAACTGGAACTGGAGCTAGAGGAGCTAGGGGATTCAGATGATGGGGAATAATATTTGGATCTGCTTGAAAGTCAGGGAGGATCTGGTTGTGCATCCACACAGCTGTATCATAGGTGTTAAATTTTACACTATAGATCCGATTCTGAACATCATCATGAATTTCCTTCATCTTTGCTTCCAAGAGAGTTTGCTTAGCAACATCTGAGGTTTCCAAATATTCTTTGAGTAATGTCTCCTCCTTTCTGACTTCTACAGTTAGTTCCTTGATGACAGATTATTTGAAAGTACCCACTTCGTCACAGATTTTGAAAGTGTGCCCTTCACCTAGCTTTTCTACCTGTATCTGATTATTAGCAAGAATAATAGATTGTTCCATCACTTTGCCAACACTGGTAATTGTGTGGTCCAGTGCTTTTCCACCTATTCTGAATAACTATCTCAGCTCATCAGTGTTGTGCTGAATTTCTGCAAAGCCTCTGCTTATCACTTTTTCAAGAGCAGTAACTTTCTCTTGAACAACCTTCAAGGAGTCATCAAAATATTTTCTCTGGTCTAGTAGCATCTATTCTATCTTACCTAGAAGATCATTGGCAGTAGGAATTGGAGTTGCAGTATGAGGAACTGGAAGAGGAGGAGCAGACCATGGAGTTATCTCTTCAATGGTCACTGAGCTCTTAGCTCTGGTAGTGTGAATCAAAACATCTCCTTCTTCATTAATGAAGGTGGGAAGAGGAAAGTCCAAGCTCTTCAGAGGAGCTTCAGATGTTTTGGGGTCTGTTCTTTCTCATCAGAAATCAATATTGTCTCATCTTACTCTTTCTTAACAACAGGAGATTGGGGAACAGGGGATCCTAGAGATGTAGTATGAGAGGGTGATGGTACTGGAGTTGGTTCCTTGGATGGTTCAGTAGGTTGGTCTACCTAGAGGGGAGGAAGAGGCTCTTCACAGCTTAGTTCTTCTATCATCTGGTTAATGTCTTCTGTAGTAGAGAGTATGGTTTCTTGAACTTGAGCATCTGATGGAATTTCTTCTGAGGTGGTTGGAGGGAGAGAAGCAACAACAGGTGGAGTAGGTATCCTTTCTTATTGAACAGAAGGAGCAGACTCCCACTCAGAAGCTGTACCAGATGTGCCAGTAATATGAGGTTGAGAGGGAGATGGAGTCTTTTCCTCTACAACTGGATGTTCATGAGCTATAGCAGCATGGGCAGGATTCAAAAACTTCAGTTCCCATCTCTGAATGAAAGAGATGGATACTTTCTTCATATGGTGGAGAGTTGTTCCTTTGGAGAAGTCAAAAACTTCTGGATTTATCTCATGCAGTATCAGAGAGATAATCTTGGCATAGTAAGGAGCCTTGATGCTCTCCCTTATTTTATCATGAATCAGCATACCAAATTGAAATCTTTTTCTGCAGATTATGACAGTCATGATATCAAATAAATCAAAAGAAATGTCCCTTATAGAACTTTTCTTACATATAAGAACCTTGCCAATGATGTCCACAAGGAGTTTGCTTTCATGGTTGAGGTCTGGTCGACGAATGGAAAGAACTTCTGGTGAAAGTCCACAAAACATGCAAGCTCTGTCAAAATCTTCATAAGTTAGAGCATCTTCTTCATCAACTACAGATAGCCGAAGATGTGTGGAGACAGAGGTTTTTGTGAGCTTGATCTTAATTCCCTTAATTCACTTGGATATTTTTAAAGAATTCTTCAACTTCAGGGAAGAGAATCTTACAGGGCTGCTGGAGAACGAAGGTCAAGCTGGCGGTGTCGTGAAGAATGAGAAGATTTCGGAAATCATTTGAGAGTTCGACAATATTGGCGACAACGAGTTCACTACCAATCCCAATTTTGGAAGACAATGTCATTGTCCAGAGAGATGACAGAAATTGACTGCGGGGAAGAAGACGGCGGCGTGCAGTGCGACAGCGGCGGAAGATAAAAGGACTTTCTTCTTTCTCAAGAGAGAGGGTTTTGAAATCGTGTAGAAAATTATATCCTGTTTTTCTATATATATAACCATAAATATCGATGATTTAAGAAGTAATTAATCAAACATACCTTAGAAAATGGCGATATAAGATTCGGGTTGCGAATAAAGAGATTTGAACAGAATTTGAGAAAATTGTCTTCCGGTTTCTTGAGTGGACCAGCAGTACTCGAGTGAGAGAATGATAGTACTCGAGTGATATCTTCATACTTCTCGAGAGGAAACTCATTAATTGAGTGGTATTACTCGAGTGACTTTGCTGAGTTCTCAAGTAGTCTAGGTATCATACTCGAGTAGTCATTTTCTTACTCGAGAAATTAAGTCTGAACTTGAGAAATTTCGACTTTTGAAGTTATTCCTTGATCTCTGAGCTATGTTGTCAGTCCTCCTCCTTAATTCTTCTTTGTTGAGCATTCCAAATTCTATTTTGAAGAACGAGAACTTGGCCTCATCCAACGGCTTCGTGAATATGTCTGCAATCTGCCTGTCAGTTGGGACATATTGGAGATCTATGTCCCCATGCTCCACATGCTCCCAGATGAAGTGGTATCTCAGCTCTATGTGCATTGTCCGGCTGTGAGAGACTGGGTTGTTGGATATTACAATCGCACTGGAGGAGTCTCAAAACAAAGGGATGTTTCGGACTTTGAGATTGTAATATTCCAGTTGATTCTTTATCCATAGTAACTGTGCACAACAACTACTTGTAGAGATATACTCTGACTCAGCTGTTGAGATTGCAATATAGTTCTACTTCTTACTACTCCAAGAAATGAGCCTTCTTCCTAGGAATTATCATGTCCCGGAAGTGCTCTTCTTGTCATCTTTGCTACCTGAAAAATCTGCATCTGAAAAACCAATTAGTTCGCTATCATTACTTCTTGGGTACCATAAGCCAAGATTTGGTGTACCTTTAATGTATCTCAAAATCCGCTTTGCAGCAGCATAGTTAAATTCCTTAGAGTTCACCTGAAATCTAGCACATACACATGTTGTGAACATTATGTCTGGTCTACTGGCAGTAAGGTAGAACAAGGATCCAATTATGCTTCTATACTTGGTTTCATTAAAAGGTTTCCCTTTCTCATCCTTGTCCAGAGACACAGCTGAACCCATTGGAGTCATCATAGAGGTTGCGTTTTTCATTCCAAATTTCTTAATTAGCTCCTTGGTGAATTTTGTCGCCGAGATGAAAATTCCATCTTCAAATTGTTTCACCTGAAGCCCTAAGAAATACTTCAGCTCTCTCATACTGCTCATTTCAAATTTCCCTTGCATAAGTTTTGAAAACTTCTTCCAAAGGTTGTCATCAGTAGAGCCAAAAATAATATCGTCGACATAGATTTGCACTAGCAAAATCTTGCCTTTTATTTCCCTAAAAAATTATCTTATCTATCTTTCCCCTTGTGAACTTATTCTCAAGAAGAAAGCTAGACAGTATCTCATACCAAGCTCGAGGAGCTTGTTTCAAACCATATAATGCTTTAGATAAGAATTAAACATAATCAGGAAAATTAGAGTCAACAAAACCTGGAGGTTGTTCCACATACACTTCTTCCTTTATGTCACCATTAAGGAAGACAGACTTCACATCCATCTGATAGAAAGTGAAGCCATTAAGAGCAGCATATGCTAGGAACAACCTGATTGCCTCCAGTCATGACACTAGAGCATAAGTCTGGTTAAAGTCGATTCCTTCTTCTTGGCGATATCCTTTGGCGACGAGTCTGGCCTTGTTCTTTATGATTGTTCCATCCTCTTCCATCTTGTTCCTGTAGATCCAATTTGTCCTGATGACAATCTTACCTTTGGGTCTTGGAACAAGTTTCCAGACTTTACAATGCTTGAACTGATTTAGTTCTTCTTTCATTGTCATTATCCATTATGCATCTGAGTTTGCTTCCTCAAACTTCTTCGGTTCAACCTGTGAGAGAAAATTCAAGAATAAATTCTCATTAGCTATACCTCTACAAGTTCTGACACCATCCCGGGGATCTCTTATGATTTGGTCCATTGGGTGATCCTTTAGATGTCTGAGCTCTATTGTCCTTGCATGTGGAGCGTCTTCAACCACTGGAGTGAATTCATCATCTTGGACGATTTCTTCATCTTGATCACCAACCTCTCCAATTGGGGCTAGCGTGGTGATCTTGATGAACTTTTCACCCTTTTCTTCAGTCGGCTCACCCAAGTTAAGTTCTTTCATCTTTGAACCTGCATCTTCAATGAACACACTAGAAGAGTTGTTTTTCAGTAAGCTCGTCTCATCAAATACAACATGAATGGATTCTTCTACAACCAGAGTTTTTCTATTAAATATCATATATGCCTTACTATGGCTACTATACCCTACAAAAATACCTTCAAAACTCTTTTTGCTAAATTTGGTAGTGTGATACTTGCCATTGTTAAGAACGAAGCACTTATAGCCAAAGATTTTAAAATTTGCAAAAGTCGGTTTCCCGCCCTTTAGAAGTTCATATGGTGTCTTTTTATGGTTCTTACTTATGAGTGCTCGATTTTGCACATGACACATAGTATTGGCGACTTCATCACAGAAGTATTCCGGTAGTGAAGCATCACTCAACATGGTCCTGCAGGCCTCTATGAGTGTTCTATTCCTTCTCTCAGCTACTCCGTTCTATTGAGGAGTGCGAGGAGAGAAAGACTCATGAAAGATACCTAAGCTTTCACAAAATTCTGTCATGGCCCCGGACTTGAACACTGTTCCATTGTCACTTCTGATTTTGACTACGGAACAGTTGTATTCATTCTGGACTTGCTTGATAAAATTAGTAAAGATATCAAAGGTATCTGACTTGTGTTTCAGAAAGAACACCCACGCAAAGCGTGAGTAATCATCAACAATAACCAATGTATAATCCTTACCTCCCAAACTTCTAACTTGCAGTGGACCGAACAAGTCCATATGAAGTAGATGTAAACATCTATAAGAATCTTTGCCAATAACGCTTTTAAAGGTATCCCTTGTTTGCTTGCCTTTTACACATATGTGACCAGGTCTATCCTTAGCGTACTTTACATTTGGGGCATCACATACTAAATTCAGAGAAAATAATTTATTAATAGTTTTGAAATTAATATGTTAGTCTCTTGTGCCATTGGTCACCAAGAGATGCACTATCTTTAGCCAAAAAGCATACTGGTGTAGAAGAGTCTATACAAATAAAATTCAAACAAAATATATTTCTGCTTCGAGTGCCTGATAGAATCGTTTCCATATTGTCAACCGATTTTATCAAGCACTTATCTGCATGAAATTCAACAACATATCCTTTATCGCAGAGCTGACTTATGCTTATGAGATTGTGTTCCAATCCTTCAACATAAGCCACATCTAAGAAGGATACACTACCGTTAGTGATCATACCATAGCCTTTTGTAATTTCTCGGTCTGAGCCTCCAAAGATGACCTTTGGCCCGTTCAAGGCTGGAGAATAGTTCTAAAGAAGGCTTCTTGTCCCGGTCATATGCCGAGAGCATCCACTGTCCAAATACCAGATAGGAGTTTTGGTTGCTTTTGGACATACCTGCAATCACAAATCAATTTGCCTTAGGAACCCAAAAACGTTTGGGTCCTTGGTCTCTTGTTAGAAACCCCCCTACGAGTATTAGCATTATGAGTGGTATTTCTCATATTGCTAACTTGAGGAGTTATATAGTTCCTGGGATTAAACCAGCAGTCAATGACAAAGTGACCAATTTTGCACAGTACCAACAGTCAACGCTATTGTATCTTTGCCTTAAATTCTCCTGCTTGACCTTTTGAGAAGGTGGTCTAGCAGGGGCAACATTCTTAGAGGAAGAAGCTTCATGGTGATGACAATCACATGTCTTCTTCTCCTTGAGAGGCTTTTCTACAATAGGCCTTACCTTTGGTGCCTTCTTAATATTATGACCATGATTATAAGGTCCATAGCTCTGAAGAGTAATTTCTTCATAGGGTGCCTTAAAGACACTTTCACCAAAGTTACGGGGACGAGTTCATCCATGGTAACGAGACTTGGGCTCTACATAAGTAGGCCTAGCAAAGTGACCATAGGATGAGTCAAGATCAAACTCGTTTGATGGAAATATGACCTTCTTAAAAGAAGTCTGATCTTGAGGAGCTTTCCCCTTCTCTTTGGCCAAAGCCTTCTTGGCCACCTTATTCTTTCTCTGAGTCTTATTCCTCCTAAAAGATTTACTAGGAGCTTCAACATGGCCTAGCCCACCACCTTTGGCCTTAGCTGAGAATTTAGCAACGAAAGGAAGTACAGTCTTGGGATTCGAGAAAATTTCAACAAGTTTCTTTTCTACTCCAAGTTGTGCTTCCAGTTCTTTTATGATCTTCTCTTTTAGGTCTAGGTGATCAAGCGCCTTATTGTATTCTTCAATGACAGCATTGAAGTTCTCTCTGAGTGAGTCCGTCTTAGCAACTTCCTCTCTCAAAGTGCTCTCTTCAGCCTTGAGAGACTTTATCTCTTTGGCTTGAGTTTTCACGGCACGTCGACATTTGTCGTAAGCCTTGATTAACTCCTTGTACTGGGCCATGAGTTCAGACTCATCGTCAGAAGAACTATCCTTATCATCATGTTCAAAAACATCAGTTTCAGAAAGAGGAGTATTAACATTTACCTTCCCAGTAAACTGGGGTTCTTGTTCATCATCAGTCTGAGCCATTAGCCCAAAATAGGCTTCCTCTTCTTCACTTGGCTCAGATGAGTCAGAGTCGCTAAGAGTCTTTCTCTTCTTGGCTATAAGGCTTCTCTCTGTTCTCTTCTTATTGTAAGAAGTTTTCTTCTCCTCTCTTTTTCCACCCTCCTTCTTCTTATGGGGGCAGTCAGCAATAACGTGACCTGGCTTATTACATCAATAACAAACGATGTTAGCAGAAATATGTTTGTTCTGTTTAGAGTTATACCTGTCTTGGCTGCCAGAGCCTTTCTTGTGTCGATCACTATCATGACGTGATCTTCTATATGAGACATCCTTGCCTTGCTTCTTCTTGTTCAAGAATTTCTTGAACTGTCTTGAGAGTAGAGAGAACTCTCCTTCAGATAGTTCTGAGCATGAGGTACTTGGCTCTGAGGGTTCTTCTTCACTTTCTTCTTGTGCTGGGGGAGGAGAGGCAACCTTGGGCTTCCCTGTGGTGTCTGCCTTGAGAGCTACAGACTTTTCTTTGGATGAAGACCTGTTCTTCTCTTCTTCAACTTTTCTTGAATTAAGTTGCAACTCATATGACATAAGCTTTCTGAAGAGATTTTGCGAGTCAGTCTCAGCTAGCTTTCCAAATTCCCGAATAACACAGACCTTGTTATCCCATTCCTTAGTCAAGGATCTCAAGAACTTATCATTCAGTTCTCCGTTGGTGAAGACTCGGCCGTAGACGCTTAGGCCGTTAACTATCTTGAAGAAGTTTTCAAAAGTATCTGCAATTGTATCCTTGGGTACTTGTCGGAAGGCTTCATATTTTTGATTAAAAAGGGATCTTCTGTCATCCATAACTTCTTCTGTGCCTTCCATTAAGATGACGAGGGACTGCCACATTTCCTTAGCGGATTGGCAGTGAATCAGGTTTTGCAGCTTCAAGTCATCAATTGCACTTGAGATAATATTTGTGGCCTTCTTAACTGAATAGACAAGTGCAATCTCGTCTTTGTCAAGATCCATCAACTTCTTAGGAACTTTCTTTGTAGGATCTATAGTGGAGACGGTCATAGGAACATAAGGACCTTCTTCAACAATCATGAAGATCCTTGGATCTACAGCTTCCATGAAAAATTTAATCCTCTCTTTCCATATGAGAAAGTTGTTCTTTGTACACAAGGGAAGCTTAGCAAAATCCTTGGCCTTGTCCATGCTTGGATAACTCAACAGACAACTTGGGTCAGATCAGATCAAGGTGTTAACCTTTTAATGCTCAACCTCCCTCTGATACCAATTGAAGTTATTAGTTGTGTACCTAAATCACTTAGAAGGGGGTGAATAGGTGAGTTGAGCGTTTTTTGCAGAATAAAAATTTTAGCGGTCTATGCACACAATAATAACCAAGAAATCACAGAGGACACATAGTGAAAGTAAGGGTTAGATCTGAAATACTCTATCGGGGGGGGGGGGGGGTTGAATAGAGTATCTTGAAAACTTAAAATTTTTTGCTGTAAATAAAAAACAGACCTAAGATAAAGTAATCTAGCACAGTATATCACAAACACAACAACCTAGCTAGTACAGCCACAACAAGAACAAAAGAAAAAGTAAAACCAGACAACATAAGAATTTTATAGTGGTTCCCCAACTTGGGTACATCCACTCTTCTACCACCCTGGTAGGAATCCACTAGCAGTTTTTTGATCAGGTGACTGCCACCAATGAGCTTTTGATCAGGTGCTCAAAAACCAACCCAAGTCTTTTGATCAGGAGACTTGCAACCAAGAATAACTTTTGAAGGGAGTTAAAAAACCCTTTATACAGTGGGGGATGAGATAGTGATTATGTCTTCTCTTTCTCAAATACAACTGAAAAGACTTTAGGTGATCTTGATTTTGACAAAGCTCCCCCTGAGATCTAGATTTGTTCAGGAAGGATGGAGTTTTGCTTCAGGGTGAGTAGGCCTTCAATATTTCAGCCTTGACCAGCAAATATCCAGGTGCTTATTGACTTATATAGTAATTGTTGTCCTTTGAGGAATCCTGGGATGAAGACAGAAGAAGACTCTTGATTTAAATGGTTGTTCTTCTTCTTCTTCAGCTTGTTGTTCTTTCTCTGGTCCAGGGCTTCTGATTTTGTTGTGTTATTGCCCTGTGTATTTTGTTCTCTGTGTTCAGACGAGAAGGAAAAAGAAAAGACTATTCACTGTGTTGTTGTCTCTATTCTACTGAAGGAAGAAAAAGAAAAATCCTTTTTATATTTCTGTGTAATCTTCCTTCTGAATTTGAATTTCTTCCTTCATTCAATGCTGACGGCTTGGAGAATATTTGCATTGATTGATTTCCCCAACTGTCCTATGGGAAAATGACAAGAAATAATCCTGATGAAGAATGTAATAAATGCTTGCTTCTAACGGTAATATTCAGAGAATATTTAAGCATTGATTACTCAGGAATTATTGCAATAGAAAAGGAACAGAGGGAGGGAAATTTCCAAGTCTGGAACTTTACAGAATTCGTTGAGCAGAGAACAGAATTCGTCGATCTGTGTCTAGAGTTCGTTGAGCAGAGAAGTCAAGTTCGTCGACCAGATAATCTTTGTTCAACGAGCTGAGATCCAAGATCGTCGAACTAAGAACGGATAACTGTTTTCTCTAGATCCTTGCCAATTCTGTACATCAAGATCGTCGAGCTAAGAGTATAACTTCGTCAACTGGAGTTCAAAATTCCATGTTTCTTGGACTTAAGAATGTTGAAGTAACGTGTCCAGAAATCATCGACCTCAGAACTGGGTTCGTCAACCTGAGATCTAGCATCGTCAAGCTGAGAGCTTCTAACTGCTACTTGATAAATCTTACCAAGAATGTGGTCTAAGTTCGTCGAGCTGAGAAGGTGAGTTCGTCGACTGGAGTGTGATACTGGACTTAGAATACTTAGATGTTTCTGGAATAAGATGTTGAAGTAGAATACCCAGCAATCGTCAGCCTAGGAACAAAGTTCGTCGACCTGAGAACTAAGTTCGTCGACTGGAGTTAAGTGTGAAGAATTCTGGACTTGCAATGTTGAAGTATACTCTGGAAATCGTCGACCTGAGATTCAAGTTCGTCGAGCCCAGCTTAGAGAATTCTCTGATTTCGTCAAGTTGAGCACGAATTTCGTCGACCTGAGTTCGACGAACGTCAAACTCATTTTCTGAGTCTTTGAAATTTCTCTAAGTCTTGAGTCTTTTGCAGTCTGTTGATGGCTTGTCCATGTAGTGTTGACTCTAAGGACATGGCCTAGACTCTAGGACACATACATGACCCTAGCTATACATGTTGGGTCAAACATCCTAATTTAGTGAACCTAGCCCAAATCCAACCAGGGATCCAACAATCTCCGCCTATTTGGGAAAGATCACTAATTACAGACTCACATTAATAACAAAGCAATAAAACATATATCTGACAGGAATTTTAACATATGCAGCAGATATATATATACAAAGAGCTTTGTATCATAATATAAACAGACAGTTTTAAAATAATCAAAAGACTTAAACAGTTTTAAGTTCATTTCTTTTTCTTGGGCTCCTTTGGCTTATCCTCCTTAGTTTTGTCACCAGGCGGTGTAAACTTGATTTCCCTGTTAGGATCAGCTGCTTGAGCTTTTGTCATTGTCATGTCAGCAGCTCCAATGATATTCAGGGAGGTAGCCTGAAAGTGGGGATAAGATCTACCTTAACTCTAGAGGGGGGGGGGGGTGTATAGAGTTTATTAAAATAATTTTCAAGTTAAAAAACGATTTTGCAGTGGAAGACTTAATTTAAATATATGTGTAAGGTGCTTGCAGTAAATAAAAAAACTGTGAAAACAAGAAATAAAAATACAGCACACAGCAAACAAGATGTAGCAACCAGAAGACACAAGGAGCTATAGTGGTTCCCCAATCAATCTGGGTACATCCACTCTTCTAACACCCTAGGTAGGAATCCACTGCAGGATGAGTTGATCCGGTGTCCTGAGCACCAATGAGCTTTTGATAAGGTGCTCAAAAACCAAACCAGATTTTTTGATCAGGTGTCTTGCCACCACTGAGTTTTGACAATGTCTCAGAAACCAGCACAAAACTTTTGAAGGGAGTTTTGAGAAACCCTTTTACAGTAGAAAAATAAAGAGGTGAGATGTTCTTCTCTGTCAACAATCAGAGAGAAGACTAGTGGATGATGTTGTCAAAGCTCCCCCTGAGATCTGGAAGTTGTTCAGGAAAAGAAGCTTTGCAGTAGGGTGATAGGCCTTCAGTAGATGAGGTCTCCAGCAAAGGATGATTCCAGCAGTTATTGAAATGTGTAGTGTCTGGAGTCTTGATGGATGAGACCTTTGAACACTTGAGTCAAAAGAGATCTAGAAAATCTTCTTTTCTATATGTTGATCTCCTTCAGTGGTGAGTGTTCTGAATGAATTCTGTTTGTGTGTGTCTGTCTGTGACTATTCTTTTTCTGTGTATGACTGTTAGGAGTAGTAGAATAATATGCTCTTTTATTCCCTTAGATCTGAAAAGAATGAAATGATTCTCTGTCTCCAAGATAGCCGTTAGCCACTCATTAATGACTTCCTTAAATGAATTTTGTCTTTGGAGGAAAGTCCTAGAAAACATTCCTTTAAATCTCCCTTGAAACTTGCTCCAGATTAATAGAAACGGCTACAAGATCCTTGGAATAAATGCTGAGAATAAATAAGATAGAATTCCATAACTGTCTGAATTTGAATCTAGAGAATCGTCGATCTCTCCAAAAAATCGTCGACCTGAGCTCAATAATCGTCGACCTGAGCTCAGAGACTGGAACTAGACTGGAAACTGAAATCGTCGATCTGAGCTCAACTATCGTCGACCTGAGCTCAGAGATTGAGAAAACAGCTAGAGATAGAAACGCCGATCTGAGCTCGAAGATCGTCAAACGGAGTTCAATGACTCGTTGAACTGAGCTCAGAGATAGTCGAACGGAGTTCGACGACTCGTCGACCTGAGCTCGACGAAAATGTCTTAGTCTCCTGAAATAGAATATCTGATCTGAGGGTCTTGGGGGCAGCTTTCAGGCCTAAATTCTAACCCTTAGACTCAATCTAATTGACCTTTAAAAACTATACAAGGAGGTCAAAGCAAATTTCCTAAGGACATAGTGATCCTTGCCCAAATTAGTAATAGGGTGTTCCAACAATCTCCCCCTATTTGGGTTAGGATTACTATTTACATGATATAGGAAATAAAAGCATACAATGCAGATATAAAATCAAAAACAACATTACAGAAACACAAATAGAATCACATCAGAAATTCAGAATATATAACACTGTCAGCTTACATGATCATTCCTTTTCCTTGCCCTTTTTGAGAACTATTTCTCTGTTAGGGTTAAGAGCTTCTTTCTTGGATCTTCTGTCATCATCTGCACCTAGAAAGGTTTGATGTTTTGCCCTGGGGACTAGAGCTTCTGGGTGCAGCTTCATATAGCTTTCTGAGTCAAAGAATTTACTGGAAGAATATCTTTCAAGTTCTTTCTTTCTCTGTTCTGATAGAGTGGTGAATTGTGATGTATCTCTTCCTTGTTCTTTTGCCTTTTTAATTTGATCTAGAGCAGCCAACTCTTTCATTCTTGCTGTCCAGGAATTAGGATTATTCTCTGGGTCTTCAAATGGAACAGGAGGTTCATATCTATTTGAAGAATCATTAGGAGTAGCTCTGGAAGAAACTAGATCTCTTAACTTATAAGGGAAAGGACCAGATGTGGTGTCAATGCAACATTGTCCTTCCCTATGATAAGGATGCTGCCTAGAATAACCTTTGGAATAAACTTTGAATTCTCTTTGATTTCCCCTATATTGTCCTCTTCTGGACTGGTAGCCTCTTGATTGATATTCTCTTGATTGAGATCTTCCTTGAAATTGAGAGGTGCTTTGACTCTTAGCAGCAGATGACTGAAAAGCAAAACTTCCACCAGTACTTGCATCTGGTGAAGGAGGAGGAGGAGGAGGATGATTAAAGTGAGATGATCCTTTATCATATTTCCTCTTTTTCTTCATTGCCTTTAGTTGATTTCTGGAGAACTGCATCCATGGTTTTGTAATTGGACAATTGTGCAAAATATAGTATGGAATATCATTTGTATCTTTAATTTTCTCCTGGGGAACTCTCTTTAGGGCCTTGCTTCTAGCTTTCCTCTTCCTTACAATGGTTGTAGAGGAATCATCAGAATCAGTTCTAAATTGATCACTATTTAAGCTCTGAGTATTGTAATATAGTTCATCAAGCCTTTTGATGGAATCTCTTTGTTGTTGGGATGGAACAGAAGAAACAACAACAGCAGTAGCAGTAACAAAAACAACACTAACAGATGTATCAACAGATTCAGAAATAACAAAAATAGCAGGCTCAGAGTTATTAGCCTCTGTCATAAGCACATCAGCAGAAACTAAAACAGCATCAGCAGCAAGAGCAGGAACAACAGAAACTGAAGGAACACTGTCCACAGCTTTGAGAGAATTTACATAAGAAGATATTATGCTGGGCTCACAGCTAGAAATAGGCACAATGGCCTTAGTAAGATATTCCCTAATCTGATCTGGAAGACAACTGAGGTAAACAATATCAAATTTTGACAGCAGTGACCTAAGGTCAACTATTATAACTGGAACTAGAGCTAGAACAGGAATCTCTAAAGCAGGCAATCTCTATACTTCATATGACATCTCCCCCTACCTAGATTCATTAGTTACTGGATCAAGGCACCCAACAGAAGGGATTGCCTGAGGAGGATAAAAGGAAGAAAGCATGTCAGATAACTTCTGAACTGATTTCAAAAGTGGAGCCAGGGAAGTCTCCAGTAGGAGTGATAGCCTTGGAGCTAACATCTCATAGAGCTTATCTGCTATGGCTGAGAGATCTACTTGCTCAAGTGGTGCTTGAGTAGAGGTAGAGATGGATGGAGGAGGAGCTATAGATGTGGTTGGAGATGGTGTTAAGGTGGATGGTAGAATTGATGGTTGAGATATAGGAATGGTGGAGATGGAAGTTAATGGAATGGAGATAGATGGATTGAAGGATGGTTGAGCAATGATTTCTTATAGGAGTTGTTGATATGATGTAGAAGAAGATGGTGGCTCAAGGGGTGAGGAAGGAGAATCATCCATATAGGAATCATCTAAGAGAGTGAAGGATGGAATGAGAGATGATGAGTTAATGGTTATGTGTGGAAAAACATCTTCAGTGGACATTGGTGTTGGGGAAGGAATTGAGTTTGGAGATGTAATGGATATGGGGGATGAAATTGAGATGGTTATGGTGGATGTGATAATTGTTGAGGGAACAGGAGGTGGAGAAGGTGGAGATGAGGAGGCAGACAGTTCTTCTAATGGGGCAGTTGCCTGAGGGGAAGTGACTGAGTCAGTCCTGGTGCCTGAAGATGAGATGACTGCAGAGGTTCTGCTTGGCTTTGCAATTTGCCTGTCCCATTTGCCAAAGAGGGCACTGGTTAACCTCTTAGAGGAATTGATATGCATCCCATTTAAAACAAGCAGCTCATGGCATCTGCTATGAAGAAATAGCCCTAGAATCCTTCCAAAGTTCACAAAGTTCGTATTCACTTTCTTCTTAATGAGATCAAAGAAAACTTCTCCCAAATTTAACTATTTCTTATCCATCAAAGCACCCATTAAACAAAATTGATACCTAGATATGGTGTCATGGGCAGAATGTTTTGCTAATAGGACCTTGCCAACAACATCTGCTAGAAACCTGTATTCCACTGACAGATTTTTCTTAAGCAGCTTGTTAGGGTTTGCTGCTGAATGACCCATCCTGTCAAGCATACTTGCAAACTCTTCTCCAGACAATTCAAGAGAATCTTGACCAGTACTCAATTGAAAAACCTCTGTTAATATAGCAGGAGTAAGGGATACCTGATTTCCTGATATAGTTCCAATCACCGTATTTTGATCTTGATTGTGAGCAGTATAAACCAATTCTTTGATTTCATCTACAACCAGTTTTATCCTTGTGGTCATGATGTGTACTAGCTATTGATCTTTGAATAAATCCAGAATATCCTTGAAAATCTGATCACTGTTCTCAAACGAGTCTATATCAATGTCGAATCCAGTGTCAAATTTCATTGCTGCCAAAACTGCAACAGAAATGACCATTTTTTCCTGCAAAAATGAACAAACAAAAGACCAAGTGTAGAAAAGTTTGGAGGGAAAGAGAAATCCTGCAGAGAGTATGAAAGCGCAAAGGGAGAACGACGGTCGAAAAATGAATTTTATATTAGGGTTTGACGCAGAAAAGGAAAGATCGTTGAACTCCGTTCGACGATCTGGGCTTCTAAAGGAATCTGAAAGGTCTTTAACATCGTCGATCTCCGTTCGACGATATTGGAGAGCGTCGAGCTCCGATCGACGATCGCTGACCGGAAGAAGATAGCTTAACACTATCTGGAAAGCGCTGAACTCCGGTCGACGATTTCTAAGAAACGTCGATCTCCGTTCGACGATCTTTGGGAAAAGCATCGAGCGCATTTCAGAGACCAGAAACAACCTATACACACTAGAAGAATCAAATTGTTTGCCTAGTCTTGGTCAATTTTAGAGTTTTAAAATCTTGAGGCTTATTTTAAACTTCCTCCATCTAACATTCCTAATTGATTCAGGAAGAATGTATGTTTCTTTTCATCCAATGGTTTGGTGAAAATATCTCCCCTTTGCAAGTCAGTTGGGATATATTGAAGTTCAATTTTATTTTTCTCAACATTGTCCCTTAAAAAGTGATGCCTAATTTCTATATGTTTTGTTCTACTATGGAGGACTGGATTTTATGCTATAGAAATAGCACTAGTGTTATCAGATAAAATATTTAACTTCTCTAAGTTGTACCCATAGTCTAGGAGCTGATTTTGAATCCACAAGATCTGTGAGCAACAACTACCTGCTGCCATATATTCATCTTCAGCAGTTGAAGTGGACACAGATGTTTGTTTCTTGCAAAACCTGGAGACAAGTCTGTCACCAAGAAACTGGCAAGTTCCACTGGTGCTTTTCCTGTCTATTATGCATCCAACATAATCAGCATCTGAAAATCCAGTTAAGTCAAATGCTGAGTCTTTTGGATACCAGAGACCTAGATTTGGACAACTTTTCACATACCTAAGAATCCTTTTTACTAAGGTTAAGTGTGACTCTCTAGGGCTCACTTGGAATCTAGCACATATGTATATAACAAACATTATGTCAGGTCTACTAGCTGTAAGGTACAATAAAGAGCCAATCATTGCTCTATATGTTATCTGATCAACAGGTTTCCCATGTTCATCAACATCTAATACAACATTAGTAGGCATATGTGTTTTCATACATGATGCTTCAGACATACCAAATTTCTTAACCAGTTCTTTTGCATACTTGGTTTGAGTGATGACTATGCCTTCAGCATGCTGTTTGACTTGCAATCCTAGAAAGAAGGAAAGCTCACCCATGCTACTCATTTCAAATTTAGAATGCATTAGGTTGGAAAACCTTTTGCACAGATTTGAATCAGTAGAACCAAAGATAATGTCATCTACATAGATTTGTACTAGTAAGGTATTGGACCTATGAGTTCTAATAAAAAGAGTTTGGTCTACTCTACCACTTATAAAATCATTTTTCAGAAGAAAGCATGCTAGGGTCTCATACCATGCTCTAGGAGCTTGCTTTAGACCATATAATGTTTTATGCAATTTGAAAACATAATCAGGATGAGTTGGAGAAATAAAACCTGGGGGTTGTCTATGTAACACCCCTATCCGTCACATAGCATATAGCAGTAGGTCCGGCCGGGGCCCGACGCCGTATGCCACAGACAGACCGGGTGGTTACTTATGGAAACCATCCAACCAATCTCAACGTCCTACACAGAGCATTCTAGCGGAAGCAGTTTATAAAAGTTGAAATAAAGAACTCAGCATTAGAGCATGAATGTCCACTAGTACAGAATAGGAATGTTATACAAAATACCCAAAATAAGCCTTAAGGCCTTACAAAATGTTTCACTTCCAATTGCATGTTTTACAAACCACGGCACGCAGGCCGGTCACGCATGAATAAAGCAGTAAACACTTCCAAATAGGCCTTCAAGGGCCGGCTTCGCATTCGGGCTTTAGCCCGCTATTGACCGCTTGGTCCATCTGCACCTGCAAGCAACAAACCACCGCACGGTGGCACAACAAGGCAACGGTCAGCAATGCTGACCAAATTATAACGATCCCGCCCCCAACTCGGGGCGGCGATGCTCCTTCCCTGCATTTCATTAGCATAAGCGAGCAATATATATACTTAGCCATTTTATCACAGACGTTGGCTCGCACGACCACACGCCCCGTGCTCTCAGGGCACATTCTCGGTGAACCGGTCGATGTCACGTCAATTAAATCCATAGACATTCCGGACTCACCACCGCCACTTGGACGGCCAAACCTATGAGCAATTTGTCTTCTTGGCCTGGGTCACGACAATTTAAGTCATCAACCGCCAAAGACCATAATCTATGCCAACGGTAAGTGCCACGTTCCTTTAGGTCTCTTTAACCGAACGACATAGAATGGGTACGGTTCCATCTAACCCGTGCTCACATTGCAACGACAATTTAAGCCATATGCGCGGGTCAAACTTCCACCGAGTCCCATATCCATCACAATTCACATAACCCGGTTATGTTCAAGTTGGCGCTCAGGCCACCAAGTTGGCAAGATCTCGTATCCGCCCAGTTTTCCGGGTGCACCTTTGGGTTAGTCCCCAAGTCTCCCTGCTGCAATCTACCGGGTAGAAAACCCGAAAAACAACCAATAGCACGGAGTCTTCTCCGGCATTATGCAATGCAACATCACCGATCCAGACCAACATGTCCGGGTAGGCTTCACACATCATGCCTATGTCCGTTCTTGCTTACGGACTCTAAACAACGGGGACTTCACATATCTACCCGAAGGAACACCTCCAACTCTCCGCAAACTCGCGAGAGCGGGCTTCCTATGCAAAGAAAGAGAGCTACTCATGCTCAAGATGAGGATCGTTACCCTAGCGTTCCTCTTTGGCGCCATTGCAAAGTAATCGGATGAAAAGCACCGCACTAGCTTTGCCTCCGTGGATCCGGAGTCGGCTCGCGATTCGGAGCTTCGAAGCTCCTCCAATAGAGGGATCTAGCTCCTTCTTCCTCCCTTGTCTCTCCTCTCTCTCTAAGGTTTTAGAAAGATAACACTTGAGAAAAAGTGAGGGTTTCTAAGTCCAATCCCGGGTATATACCTTCAGGAACAACCCCCAGCCGTTGGATCTCAAAATAAGGAAACGAACGGCTTTGATTCGGGACTGAAATGCCCAATCTAGACCAAACACAGCCTGGCACACGCCCGTGTCCAGGGCCGTGTGCCTCATTTGCCGTCAAAATCAAATCACCTGGAACCTCACACGGGTATCGAACACTCCCGTGTTCGAGCTGACACGCCCGTGTTCCACCTGACACGGCCGTGTGGCCGGCCGTGTACCCCATCATTTTTCCCCAAAATCAACCCGAGCACTACACGGGTTCTAGGACACGCCCGTGTCCTTACCCGTGTCACCTCAACATGCCTGGACCCCAGGCCGTGTACACGGTCTCGACACTCGACACTTCGTCGAGCAAAGATCGTCGACCTAATGACACGGCCTTGAACACGCCCGTGTCCTAGGCCGTGTGCCTTGTCTCGACACATTGTCGACACTAAAGTGTCGACTTCCCGGGACGAGTGTCGACACGGGTCGACACGCCCTGCGACACCCCCGTGTCACAGGCCGTGTGCCATGACTCGACACTTCGTCGAAGCAGAGTGTCGACTTCGCGGCTAAGTGTCGACACGGGGTCGACACGCCCTGCGACACGCCCGTGTCGCAGGCCGTGTGCCCAGTCTCGACACAATGTCGAGACCAAAGTGTCGACTTCCCGACAGAGTGTCGACACAGGCTTGACACGCCCTAGGAAACGCCCGTGTCCCAGGCCGTGTGCCTGCTGCCAGAACCCAAACTGGCCCAAAACGTCCCCCTTTGCTCCTTTGAGTTTCGGGGCGTTACAACTCTCCCTCTCTTAAAAGAATTTCATCCACGAAATTATATAAAGGAAAGACATGTACAGAACCAAAATTTGTATCTGAGCGGAATAACTCCGGATACTCGTCAAGCATAGTCTGCTCTCGCTCCCAAGAGAGCTCCTCACGACCGCAATTGTCCCACCGGACCTTGACCATCCTGATCTCTTTATTGCGTAGCCGCTTGACCTCCGAGTCCTCAATCCGCACGGGCTTGACCTTTGTCGTTAGCCCACTATCCACCGACACTTGATCAACCGCGATTACTAGCGTAGGCTCTTGCACCGCCTTCCGAAGCACCGAAATGTGGAATATATCATGTAAACCACTTAGCTCCACTGAAAGCTTCAACCGATAGGCCGCGTCACCAACTCGCTCCAGAACCTTAAACGGTCCAAGGTATCTCGGGCTTAGCTTTTTCAATCGCCGCACCCGCGAGACACCCTTGAACGGCTTGATCTTTAAGTATACATAATCGCCCACAACGAACTCCACATTCCTGTGCTTGACATTATAGTACTTTGCTTGCCGGTCCTGAGCGATAAGCAACCTCTCCCGAATGGTTCGCACCAAAGAAGTAGCACCCTCCACTTCAGATCGCTTATACAACCTTGACTCACCCGTTTCTAACCAAGACAACGGCGTGCGACATTTTCTACCATATAGGGCCTCGAAAGGCGCCATCTGAATACTCGTTTGGTAGTTATTGTTGTATGCGAACTGCACCAAATAAAGGTGGTCTTCCCATTGCTTTCCAAAATCCAAGACACACATGCGAAGCATGTCTTCCATAGTTCTATTGACCCTCTCGGTCTGCCCATCCGTTTGCGGATGGAAGGCTGTGCTGAATTTCAGCTTTGTTCCCAACATTTGCTGCACCAGCCTCCAATCATTGGACATGAACCGCCCATCTCGGTCACTCACGATGCTGCGGGGCACACCATGAAGCCGTACTATATTATCCACATAAAGCTTTGCCAATTTCTCCACCGGATCATCCTTCCTATGCGGAATAAAATGCGACACCTTCGTTAATCGATCAACGACCACCCAAATGGCGTCGTTTCCCTTCTGCGACCTTGGCAAACCGTGCACAAAGTCCATAGAGATGTCGTCAAATTTCCACTCCGGAATAGGCAAGGACTTAAGAAATCCTCCCGGCTTTTGGCACTCCGCCTTCACCAAGGCGCAAGTTTGGCACTTCGCTACGTATAGCGCCACATCCTTTTTCAAACCCGACCACCAAAACAGTTTCTTCACATCACGGTACATCTTCGTGCTTCCCGGGTGAATCGAGTACTTGGTATGGTGTGCCTCGTACAACAACTCCACCCGCAAATTGCCCACACTTGGGACGCACAGACGACCGTCTTTCCAAAGCAATCCGTCCTCCACGACGAATTGGGAATTTGACCCATCCAGAGCCTCTACCATGAACTGCTTCATATGAGCATCCATATCCAAAGCCTGCCGAATGCGATCAGCCAGGTCATATTGGACTTCAGTCCAATTCAGAACTGCTTCAGCACTCGATTGCCTGTCCACACAAACAATTTCCAACACCTCCAACTCTCGCACCAACCGCTCATCATGCACCGATAGCCAATTGGCTTGAGCTGGGGCTCGGTGACTCAACGCATCCGCAACCGCATTCCCTTTGCCAGGCACGTAGTGGATCTTGAATGTATAGTCCCACAGGAACTCCATCCATCTACGCTGCCGCATATTCAGATCCTTCTGATCAATAAGATACTTCAGACTCTTGTGATCGGTGTAGATATCAATCTTCACACCGTACAAGTAGTGTCTCCACAGCTTCAAGTCAAAAATCACGGCCGCTAACTCCAAGTCATGGACCGGATAGTTCCTTTCATGCACTTTTAGCTGTCTCGAGCCATAAGCTATTACACTTCCGTGTTGCAGTAGCACGCAACCCAAACCGCTGCCCGAAGCATCACTATAAATCTCATAGCCTTCAGTCACACATGGCGAAATCAGCACATGCACCGTGGTCAACCGACACTTCAACTCCTCAAAAGCTCGTGCGCACTCCGGCGTCCAAACGAACTTATGCTCCTTCCTCGTCAAAGTAGTGAGAGGTAACGCTATCCGCAAGAAGTTTTCTACGAAGGGCCTATAATAGCCGGCAAGCCCCAGAAAACTCCGGACTTCCGCTACTGTAACAAGCTCAGGCCACTCCCGTATCGCAACAATCTTCGCCGGATACACAGCAATACCCTCTCCACTTACTATATGCCCGAGGAACGCCACTGAGGATAGCCAAAACTCGCACTTCGAGAACTTGGCATACAACTGATTTCTCCTTAGCATCTCCAACACCAAATGAAGATGCTTGAAGTGATCTTCCTCACTTTGCGAGTACACCAAAATATCATCGATGAATACGATCACGAAATGGTCCAAGTACTCCCTGAAAGTCCTGTTCATCAAATCCATGAACACTGACGGCGCATTAGTCAGCCCAAACGGCATGATCGTAAACTCATAATGCCCGTATCTCGTACTAAACGCTGTCTTTGGGATATCACTCTCCCTTATTCGCAGCTGATAGTACCCAGCCTTGAGATCTAACTTCGAGTACACCATCGACCCGACTAACTGATCAAAAAGATCATCAATCCGGGGGATCAGGTACTTGTTCTTCTCAGTCAGCTTGTTGAACTCCCGATAATCAATACATAGCCTCAAGCTTCCGTCCTTCTTCTTAACAAAGAGGACAGGTGCGCTCCAGGGCGAAGAACTCGGGCGCACATACCCTTGCTCCAACAACTCTTGCAGTTGAACTTTCAGCTCCTCCATTTCCTTAGGCGCTAGCCGATAAGGAGATCGTGACACAGGCTTTGCACCTGGCAATAGGTCGATTGTAAAATCTATCTCCCGCTGAGGCGGGGCTCCAGGAAGATCTGCGGGGAACAAATCAGGGTATTCTGATACCACTGAAATGCAATCCAACACGGGCTTCGGCTTTGCAACCTCCACTAGTGTAAAGAACAGTTCTGCTCCGGCAGGAACCACCTTCACCACCTGAAGAGCAGACATCAACATCTTGCTCGACCCCTTTAAGCCCGTAAAAGTCGTCTCACGACTTGCTCCCAGCTTGACTTCCTTGCTACCGCAATCTATATGGGCCTGCTGCTCCGAGAGCCAGTCCATGCCAAATATGACATCGAACTCCACCAACGGAAGTAAAGACGCCCGCAGGTCGAACTCCTGCTCCCCAATACGAATCTTAACATCGCAGATCCTATCCGATCGCATCGAACACCCGTTGGGCAACAATACATCCAACTTATCCTTCGCCATCGAAGAAGGGACTCCGATGCGTGTTATAAATCCTTCAGACAAGAAGGAGTGTGAAGCTCCCGTATCGAAGAGTGCTCGTGCCGGATTTTCACAAATCAATACAAATCCTAAACAAGCAGTGGTAAGGTAACATGTGCATAACAAGTATTGAAAGAAATCGACTTGCTATAAATTAAACCGTACCTGTCACCACATCGGCCTGTTTAATGGCCTCCTATTGGCCAAGATTGTAGACCCTTGGTTGGGCCGGAGCATAATGGGATGCGGTCGACTCCACCGCCTTTCCCTTCTCTTCATAAGTAGCTCCCGGCTTTCTCTCGGACTTAGGACGTCCACTCCAACAGTCACGGGCAAAGTGCCCCGTCCTTCCACAAGTAAAACACGCGCCCGGGGTCCGACTCGTAGTCGCCCCAGAAGCGCCAGAAGGAGCTGGACCCGAAGTCCTATGCTTCTTGAAAGACCTCCGATAGCCGGTCTTTGAAGTAGTCGGCACTTTAAATTCAGATTTCTTCTCACCCATGCTTTTCTTTGCTTGTACATTCTTCATGTCCTTCTCCAAGGACCGGGAAGTATTGACCAAGGTTAAGAAACCCTGCGTCATCGGCCCCGAAAGTAGTAGTCTCAACTCATCCCTCAAGCCTTCATAGAATCGATTAGTCTTGCGCTCCTCATCCACGATGGTGGAGCTAGCATAACGACTCAGACGAGTAAACTCGTGGAGATATTCATCCACGCTCCTCTCACCCTGTAAAAACTTCAGGAACTCATTCTACAACGCTATCTTCTGCGTCAAAGGGAGGTATCTAGCCAAAAATAATCTCGAGAACTCCTCCATCGAGACATCACCAAGTTGCCTACCTCTCAGTAAGTGCAGCTCCAATCCTTCCCACCACATCCTCGCTTCTCCGTCCAAAAGGAACGTAGCGATGGTGGTCATTTGCCACTCCTCCATCTCCGTCGCTGTCATGACTCTCTTCACCCTGGAGAGCCAGTCTTCAGCCTGAGATGGGGTTCCCAACCCCGAGAATAACGGAGGGTTAAAGCTCATTACATGCTTGAGCTGCCTCTCAGTAGCCCTCCTTGGCACCACCGGTTCCACAACCACTTGCTCCACTCTCCTTGGCTCGGCCTCTTGAAGAGGTTCCTGCTCCATCACAGGAGCGGGCTGCTGCGCTTGCCTTGCAAGATGCGCATTTATCACGACCAACACCGCTTCAGCCACCAATCGAATATTTTCAGCCGACAGAGGTGTTGTAGGAGCAACATCCAGTGCACTACTAGCCTCAGAAACGCGACGTTCTGACGGCCCAACACCACTTCTGGTCACCTATAATGGTACAAAACACCGTTAAGCGACCAAATAAATTGCAAACAGCAATTATAGGAACACGCAGGTTCCTCAAACACGAGTATTTTCATTCCTAAGTGGACATTCATGGGTTCGTTTTACTGTTATTACGATGACGCACACAATGTGCTCACCACCCCTTAAAAAGAATTCGCCCACGAATTCACTTTAAGCCCGACCAAAACCAGTAGTCTGATACCAAATTGTAATACCCCCTATCCGTCACATAGCATATAGCAGTAGGTCCGGCCGGGGCCCGATGCCGTATGCCACGGACAGACCGGGTGGTTACTTATGGAAACTGTAACACCCCAAAGTTCTGGGTCCATTTTAGCAAATTTGGGTTCAGGCATGGGTGACACGGCCTGCGACACGGGCATGTCGCAGGGCGTGTCAGGCCTGGGTTGTGTCGAGTCGTCAGGTCGACGAATTTTGCTCGATGATCGTCGAGTGTCGAGTGAGGACACAGCCTGTGACACGGGCGTGTCACAGGGCGTGTCAGTGGTCGTCGAACTCAGCTCGACGTCTTGAGCCAGGGCGTGTTTGCGGGACACGGGTGTGTCCAGGTGCACACGGCCTGGAACACGGGCGTGTCCAGGGCCGTGTGATTCTCGGGTGAAGTGGAGATTGGGCTGTGTGAGTGACACGGCCAGCGACACGGGTGTGTCGGAAGGCGTGTCAGGTGACACGGCCAGCGACACGGGTGTGTCAGAAGGCGTGTCAAGTGACACGGCCTGTAACACGGGCGTATCCCATGGCCGTGTACTGTTGGTTTTGAGTCGGTTGACTGCCGCTTAGAGGGACACGTCCTGTGACATGGGCATGTCAGGCCGTGTTTTAGCTTTTCTGGCCAAATCTGAGCCGTTTGTTTCCCTCTTCCTGGATCCGATGGTTGGGCTCTGTCCAGGTATTGTGAAGGCCGAGAAAAAGGGGGATTTAATCCCTCTTTTCATCTTCTTCTTCTTCTTCTTCATATATTCCAAGAAAGGCAAGAAGAAAGGCCTAAGGCAAGAGGGAAGGGAGGAGTCTACCAGCTGCTGGAGGAGCTGCGGAGTGCGGATCGAAGATCCGAGAGCGGATTCGTGAAGGCAGAGCCGAGGAGGTGATTTCCATCCAGCTACTTCATGGCGCCGAAGCGATCTTCAAGGGTAACGATCTCCTTCTTGGACATCGAAGTCCTTCCTTTATGCATGTGCTTGGAATCCTCCACCAAGAGGTTGATTTGCGGAAGTGATTCCTTTGTTGAGTCTGCATTTGGAGCCGGAAATATGGAGTACGGCATAGGCATGCTGTGTGAAGCTCCTGGTTATGATATGATCAATTGGTAGCACGCCTGGGGAGCTCGAGATAAACCCGGCCTGTTACACCACTAGG
Organism: Platanthera guangdongensis; assembly: GCA_039583875.1. Lineage (NCBI taxonomy): Eukaryota > Viridiplantae > Streptophyta > Magnoliopsida > Asparagales > Orchidaceae > Platanthera > Platanthera guangdongensis. The sequence continues at coordinate 100,414,453 of CM077159.1, forward strand.
GTGGGTTGATCTAGTTAGGTAGGGATCGATTGGTGGCAATGCTTGGGGAGCCAAGTTAAACCCGGCTTGCTGCACCACATTGGTGGGTCGATCGGAATAGGAGGGGGGGTCGATGGGTAGACATGCCTGGGGAGCTTGGATAAACCCGGCGTGCTACACCACATGGTGTGGGTCGACCTGCTCTGGTTGTTATTGGATGTTGTGAGGTTGTACCTCTGAGTGGTTTGGGCGGGATGTCGCCAGCTTGCGAGACTGGTGGACTAGATCCGGTCAACCAAAAAGTTAAAACCTCGGATCGGCGGTGTATGACTGGTGGATTCTGGTACGCCAAGAAGGTGCCCTGAGTGCACGGAGCGTCTGGTGGATTCCAGCGTTTGTGATGTAATGTGTTTGCTAGCGGGATAAAGAAAATGATATACATATGCTGTTTGATGATACTTGATGATAGATGATAGCACTGTATACAGGGAATGAACCACTACCCCGGGTAGGGGGTAGGGTCGTTATAATGGGTCAGCCAAATGCTGAACGTTACTTTGTTTTTGGTGTTGGTTTGGATGTCTACTTGCAGGTGTTGTGGCGTGAAATGCATAAGTGGAAAGAATGGCTTGCTTGCTGCTATAGGCCCTTGAAGGCCATGCGAAGAGTTGTGTTTGGATTTCATGTGTGGCCAGCCTGCGTGCCGATGTACGAAATTGTTGATGTGTAAAGAGGAACCTGTAAGGCCATAAGGCCAGGGTGTGTGGGTTGTATACATTCCTGGTGTTGTTATATATAAATGTGGTATTTATATATTGGTGGACATTCTGGTTTGAGTTCATGCTAACATAAAAATATGCTGCGCTAGAATGGAATGAGTTAAGGATACGCATAGATTTTGATTCCCGCACGTAATTTCTTCTCTTGTCTGTGATATATGGCGTGGGGCCTCGGCCGGACCCACCGTTATATGTCATGTGACAGGTGGGGGCGTTACAAAGTGGTATCAGAGCCAGGTTTAGATTGTTTGGGAGGAGAGAACATAATTGAACTCATGAATGTCCGCTAGGAATGTATGTCATGCACATGATGTGCGTGAGTGTGTAGTCAATGTAGCAGTACCGTTATGATTTGATGTATTAATGGTGTTCTGTACATTGATAGGTGGCGAGGGATGGAGCTGGGCCGTCTGAGCCCCAGCGGTCTGATGAGAGTGCAGCACCCGTGGAAGTGCCTATGCCTCCCTCGGCAGAAGCCATACGGGTGGTAACGGAGACAGTGCTTGCAGTGTTACAGACACAACCAACTGGACAGGCAAGGCCTGGTGCAAGGCGAGAGCATGCTGCAGTGGTGGTGGAGGCGCAAGCAAGTGACGACTCATTGACACGTTTTATGCACTTTCATCCACCTACGTTTGGTGGAGCGCTTTCACCAAGGCAGGCAGAAGATTGGTTGGCAAGGGTAAAAAGGATCCTAACTGCAATCCGGACGGTAGAGGAGCAGAAATTGACGTTGGCCACTTTTCTGTTGGAAGGCGATGCGAGATTATGGTGGGATGAAATTGAAGTGCATCACTTGGCAGGTCGAGGTTTAACCGAAGTTTCAATGGATGAATTCTCCCAAATATTTTTAGCCAAGTATGTGCCGGTGTCGCAGAGGATTGCGATGGAAAATGAGTTTCTCCGTTTGGTGCAGGGTGAGCGAGATATTGATACCTACCTGCATGAGTTTACGAGATTGGGGAGATATGCGGGATCTACCTTCGCGGAGGAAGCACGAAAGACAAATCGGTTTTATGAAGGATTGCGGGATGAATTGAGGTTGGCACTTCCGAGTTCAGTGATCCAAGGCTTCCAAGCGTTGGTTGATACTGCCCGTGCCTTGGAAAAGGATATGAAGCGAGTCCAAGAGAATAAGAGACTGGTAGCGGAAAAGGCAGAATCTAAAGTGCCGCAATCAGATCAATCGGAGTTCAGATGACGAGAGAAGAAAAGATTTAGGCCTACGGAATCAACGCCGTCGACTGTTTCTTCGGGGGCTACTTATGGGCCAGGACAGATTGATACGCGTATATGCTATAACTGTGGGCAGCAAGGACATATAGTAAAATTCTGTTGGAATGCCCCTCCAGGGAGTGAGAAAAAGACAGGTGCGTCATATGAAGAAAAGGGTAAAGCAGTGGCCGAATCATCTGCACCCCGGACGCAACCTCGATTTCATGCTATGGAAGTGCAAGAGCCGCAAAGCTCAGTTGGTGAAATTCAGCCTCGGGTGTTTAATTTGTCTCTTAATCGTGAATTTCAAAATTGGGAGGCTGAGCGGAAGTGAAGTGTGATGTGAATCACTTCGATGCTATGACTGAAAAGTAACTTGCTGAATTGTCCATGGTTGTGTATGTAAACTATGTTTATATCTATAGTTGTGATGAATAACACCTGGTGTACATATTGATTGTGAGGAGATAAATAAATCATGTTGTTTTGTTTTGAGGTCTTCTGTGACAGATTGTGCACAGGTGGAAGTTAGGGATGTATGTTTGTGTTGTATGTTTGTAGTTTGTGCGGAGGCTTGGGGTGTAAGATTTTGTGATGTTGTGGCTGATTGGAGTCAAATTTCGAGGACGAAATTATTTGAAGGAGGGGAGGATTGTAACACCCCGAAGTTCTGGGTCCATTTTAGCAAATTTGGGTTCAGGCATGGGTGACACGGCCTGGGACACGGGCGTGTCGCAGGGCGTGTCAGGCCTGGGTTGTGTCGAGTCGTCAGGTCGACGAATTTTGCTCGACGATCGTCGAGTGTCGAGTGTCGAGTGTCGAGTGAGGACACGGCCTGTGACACGGGCGTGTCACAGGGCGTGTCAGTGGTCGTCGAACTCAGCTCGACGTCTTGAGCCAGGGCGTGTTTGCGGGACACGGGTGTGTCCAGGTGCACACGGCCTGGAACACGGGCGTGTCCAGGGCCGTGTGCTTCTCGGGTGAAGTGGAGATTGGGCTGTGTGAGTGACACGGCCAGCGACACGGGTGTGTCGGAAGGCGTGTCAGGTGACACGGCCAGCGACACGGGTGTGTCGGAAGGCGTGTCAAGTGACACGGCCTGTAACACGGGCGTGTCCCATGGCTTTGTACTGTTGGTTTTAAGTCGGTTTACTGCCGCTTAGAGGGACACGGCCTGTGACACGGGCGTGTCACAGGGCATGTCAGGCCGTGTTTTAGCTTTTCTGGCCAAATCTGAGCTGTTTGTTTCCCTCTTCCTGGATCCAATGGTTGGGCTCTGTCCAGGTATTGTGAAGGCCGAGAAAAAGGGGATTTAATCCCTCTTTTCATCATCTTCTTCTTCTTCATGTTATTCCAAGAAAGGGAAGAAGAAAGGCCTAAGGCAAGAGGGAAGGGAGGAGTCTACCAGCTGCTGGAGGAGCTGTGGAGTGCGGAGCGAAGATCCGAGAGCGGATTCGTGAAGGCAGAGCCGAGGCGGTGATTTCCATCCGGCTACTTCATGGCGCCGAAGCGATCTTCAAGGGTAACGATCTCGTTCTTGGACATCGAAGTCCTTCCTTTATGCATGTGCTTGGAATCCTCCACCAAGAGGTGGATTTGCGGAACTGATTCCTTTGTTGAGTCTGCATTTAGAGCCGGAAATATGGAGTACGACATAGGCATGCTGTGTGAAGCTTCTGGTTATGATATGATCAATTGGTAGCACGCCTGGGGAGCTTGAGATAAACCCGGCCTGTTACACCACTAGGGTGGGTTGATCTAGTTAGGTAGGGATCGATTGGTGGCAATGCTTGGGGAGCCGAGTTAAACCCGGCTTGCTGCACCACATGGGTGGGTCGATCGGAATAGCAGGGGGGTCGATGGGTAGACATGCCTGGGGAGCTTGGATAAACCCGGCGTGCTACACCACATGGTGTGGGTCGACCTGCTCTGGTTGTTATTGGATGCTATGAGGTTGTACCTCTAAGTGGTTTGGGCAGGATGTCGCCAGCTTGCGAGACTGGTGGACTAGGTCCGGTCAACCAACAAGTTAAAACCTCGGATCGGCGGTGTATGACTGGTGGATTCCGGTACGCCAAGAAGGTGCCCTGAGTGCACGGAGCGTCTGGTGGATTCCAGCGTTTGTGATGTAATGTGTTTGCTAGCGGGATAAAGAAAATGATATACATATGCTGTTTGATGATACTTGATGATAGATGATAACATTGTATACAGGGAAGGAACCACTACCCCGGGTAGGGGGTAGGGTCGTTATAATGGGTCAGCCAAATGCTGACCGTTACTTTGTTTTTGGTGTTGGTTTGGATGTCTACTTGCAGGTGCTGTGGCGTGAAATGCATAAGTGGAAAGAATGGCTTGCTTGCTGCTATAGGCCCTTGAAGGCCATGCGAAGAGTTGTGTTTCGATTTCATGTGTGGCCGACCTGCGTGCCGATATACGAAATTGTTGATGTGTAAAGAGGAACCTGTAAGGCCATAAGGCCAGGGTGTGTGGGTTGTATACATTCCTAGTGTTGTTATATATAAATGTGGTATTTATATATTGGTGGACATTCTGGTTTGAGTTCATGCTAACATAAAAAATATGCTGCGCTAGAATGGAATGTGTTAAGGATACGCATAGATTTTGATTCCCACACGTAATTTCTTCGCTTGTCTGTGATATATGGCGTGGGGCCCCGGTCGGACAGACCGTTATATGTCATGTGACAGGTGGGGGCGTTACAGAAACCATCCAACCAATCTCAACGTCCTACACAGAGCATTCTAGCGGAAGCAGTTTATAAAAGTTGCAATAAAGAACCCAGCATTAGAGCATGAATGTCCACTAGTACAGAATAGGAATGTTATACAAAATACCCAAAATAAGCCTTAAGGCCTTACAAAATGTTTCACTTCCAATTGCATGTTTTACAAACCACGGCACGCAGGCCGGTCACACATGAATAAAGCAGTAAACACTTCCAAATAGGCCTTCAAGGGCCGGCTTCGCATTCGGGCTTTAGCCTGCTATTGACCGCTTGGTCCAGCTGCACCTGCAAGCAACAAACCACCGCACGGTGGCACAACAAGGCAACGGTCAGCAATGCTGACCAAATTATAACGATCCCGCCCCCAACTCGGGGTGGCGATGCTCCTTCCCTGCATTTCATTAGCATAAGCGAGCAATATATATACTTAGCCATTTCATCACAGACGTTGGCTCGCACGGCCACACGCCCCGTGCTCTCAGGGCACATTCTCGGTGAACCGGTCGATGTCATGTCAATTAAAGCCATAGACATTCCGGACTCACCACCGCCACTTGGACGGCCAAACCTATGAGCAATTTGTCTTCTTGGCCTGGGTCACGACAATTTAAGTCATCAACCACCAAAGACCCTAATCTATGCCAACGGTAAGTGCCACGTGTTGGGTTTCTCTATGAGGATGGCACAACACTTGTGCACGCAGCGGAAAAATAAAATATCAAGAAAACCCAAAAGAAATTGGATCGGGCCATGATAGTTGAATCAAGAAGTTAACATATAACTTAGGCAAAAATTACCTCGGTGGCATTGAGTAACAACTCAACGGAGATGCTCCAAGCTTCATGTTCTTGCTGGTGGCGAGTTCTACGTGAAATGATGTCCACGTCTCTGCAGAAATCCACACGAGCGGGAGAACGCCGATCTTTCCGTCGCACGGAAAATCGAGAAGGAGAAAGACCGCACCTTGCTTTCCCACAGACTGCTAGGTTTGCGCCAGGGATTGAAACGCCAGCGACGATCGCCGGAGAGGAGGAGGTCGACGGAGCGAACACGGCGGCGGAACCTTTCCGTCGGCGGGATTCGGGATCGGCAGAATGAAGGGCAGAACGGCTTCCGTCGATTTCGATTTGATCGGCTGCCAAAAGCGTTAAGCATAACTCCCGAAAACCCTAAGTGTCCCTTTTATACCGAAGGCATAAATAGACTTAGGTTTATCGCTATCCGCAGACCACCCAGAAAAATAGGGTCCCAGAATCGGCGAGAATCAGCGACAATCGGCGAGAATCATCAAGCAGATTCGGCGAGAATCATCAAGCAGATTCGGCGAGAATCAGTCGGCGAGTAACACCTAGGATCGGCGAGAATCAGAGTACAATACTCGACGATTCTCGCCGAACGCGGAGTGGACTATAATCGTCGACCGTTGACCTGCGGTCGACGATTCTCGTCAATCGTCGAGAATCATAGTAACGATTCTCGTCGATCAGCGAGAATCAGAGAACCATTCTCGACGATTCTCATCGATCAGCGAAAATCAGAGAACCATTCTCGACGATTCTCGTCGACCTTCAGTCGACTATTCTTACTAGTCCTTCAGGGCAACATTTGCCCAACCCGATGATTCTTTAAGGCAACACTTTGCCCATAAACCCATTCAGGTCGGTGATTGGTAACCTTTACCAACACAGTCAATCATCCAACTTCTCCACATCTCTTATGTGCGACCCTGCAGACTCATATCGCGTTGGCAGTGAGATTACATGTTTGACCACTTTCAGATCACCATGGTAACTCCAACAGATTCCCACTTGATCTTTAAAGTATCAAACCAAAAACCTCACAAACAATGAGCGGCATCTAGCAATGCATCATTGCTCCCCAAGCAATAAGAGTTTATAACTCATAAGCCTTTATGACCAATGTATCAACGTTGTCTTTGTCCCTTTATCCCTTACATCCGGAAAGAACTAGAGGCATGGACCGTGTCACCCTCGTAATAGCTCAATCCAAGTTTCTTGATCCAGGACGGACTTCTAGAGAATGGTGAGTCCAATATCACATATTGACTCAACCAAGCATGGCCATGCATTTCTCAGTCCAGTTCCATCAAGGGGCCCATGGATGCAACTCCTGTCATACAGAAGGACAAATCCCATATCTGATCACACACAAATACCCAAATGATTCGTAACATGCCCAACAACCACCCTTATCATCAACCTTTCTCAAGGAAGACTTTAGATGGCATCAAAGCACGCTCTTCCTCACTTGATGAATGCTGTGACTTCAGGTCAAAGGACCACAACACCATTGTCAATTGAGACCTACTCGTGACACGATTGGATGACAATCCATAGAGTAATCTCAGGTTGGGTCTGTCCAGTACAACTTGTTCACTAACAAGTACCCACGTGATGACTTGATATCACAATATCATGACCTGTGAGAACCTGTCATCAGTCAACGCACGTGCTAGCCTTCATGTACCATCATCACCCTTAGCTTCTATGATGATACTCGACCAGGGACCTTTTAAGAATGAAGCTTCAAATAAATCATAGGCTCTCACATTCAAGTCACGTACTTGATGTCCCATGGAAGCAAACATTCTAAGGGTATCTATTATGTTAACATTTAACTATCATATAGAAAGAAAAACTCATAATAAAAGAACTTGCCATTAATTGTAAAAGAAAAACTAGGTACAATGTTCATCATATGAACAAATGGCCAACAAAATACAAGTTTACATGCAATCCACAAGATTCTCACTAGAGTTGATCATTTAGGTATCGTATACCCATCGATCTAGTATGACCATCATGCTTTCTCTGCGCGAGAGGCTTTGTCAGTATATCCGCAATATTCTCCTCAGTCGGCACTCTGCAAATGTTTACATCTCCTCATTCGACAATCTCACGAATAAGATGAAACCGCCGAAGTATGTGCTTGGAGCGCTGATGGGATCTAGGTTCCTTAGATTGTGCAATTGCACCATTGTTATCACAGTAGAGAACTACGGGACCAACAATGGTAGGAACTACATCAAGCTCGCCGATGAATTTCCTAATCCATACAGCCTCCTTCGCCGCATTAGCTGCGGCGATATACTCGGCCTCTGTTGTAAAATCAGCAACTGTCTCTTGCTTGGAACTCTTCCAGCTCACAGCTCCTCCATTCAGGCAAAACACAAAACCTGACTGAGACTTGGAGTCGTCTCTATCAATTTGGAAGCTAGCATCCGTGTAACCACTTACAACGAGCTCTTCCTCTCCACCATACACCAAGAACACATCCTTAGTCCTTCTCAAGTACTTCAGGACATTCTTGACTGCAATCCAGTGACACTCACCGGGGTCTGACTGATACCTGCTAGTCATGCTCAAAGCAAAGGAGACGTCGGGTCGAGTACATAACATCGCGTACATGATTGATCCAATTGCCGAAGCATATGGAATCAACTTCATGCGGTCCTTGTCTTCACAAGACTTTGGACACTGGTCCTTTGAGAGATTCACACCATGAGATATGGGCAAAAATCCTTTCTTGGACTCAAGCATGTTGAACCGCTTCAACACCTTTTCGATGTACGTACTCTGGGTCAAACCTAGCAACTTCTTCGATCTATCTCTATAGATCTTAATACCGAGTATGTAAGTCGCTTCACCCAGATCCTTCATTGAAAAGCAGTTCCCTAGGTTGTTCTTAACAACTTTAAGGTAGGAATGTCATTCCCAATCAACAGTATGTCATCTACATACAATATCAGGAAGACAACAATGCTCCCACTGATTCGCTTGTAAACACAAGGCTCATCTTCATTCTTGATGAAACCAAACTCTTTGATTTTCTCATCAAAACGAAGATTCCAACTTCGAGAGGCCTGTTTCAGTCCATAGATGGACTTATTCAGCTTGCATATTTTAGTGGCTTCATCTGGGGATACAAAACCCTCGGGTTGTGTCATATACACTTCCTCAAGGAGGTTTCCATTAAGGAAAGCTGTTTTGACATCCATCTGCCAGATCTCGTAGTCATAATACGCAGCAACAGCAAGCAATATCCTTATGGAGTTTACCATGCAATAGGGGAAAAGGTCTCATCATAGTCAATACCATGAATTTGCTTGAAACCCTTAACCACCAGTCGCCCTTTGAATGTCTGTACATTCCCATCCATGTCGGTCTTCTTCTTGAAGACCCACTTGCACCCTATGGGTCGTACCCCTTCAGGTGGTTCCACCAAGTTCCAAACTTGGTTTGCATACATGGAGTCCATTTCGGATTTCATAGCCTCAAGCCATTTGTCGGAGTCCTGTCCATGCATAGCCTCTTGGTAGGTTGTTGGTTCATCATCATGATCCATAAGCAACACATTACCTATTTGAGTCACGAGAAATCCGTATCTCTCAGGCTCAAACCTTGGTCTACCAGATCTACGTAGGACTTGTGTTCCTTGAGCAGGTTCTCTAGCTACAACATCTTGTAGTCCGGTCTCAGAATCCAATTCCGGTTCATTCACTACATGTGGTTTTTGAACTTCTTAAAGCTCTACCTTTTCAGTCTTTCTTGATAAGAACTCTTTCTCCAAGAAGACACCAGTCCTTGCGACAAACACTTTGCCCTCAGACGGTAGGTAAAAGTAATACCCTTTCATTTCCTTAGGATATCCCACCAGATAACATTTATCCGATTTGAGTTCCAGCTTGTCAGGCATTTGACGTCTCACGTATGCCTCACAGCCCCAAATTTTAATGAACGACATACTAGGACGCTTCCCAGTCCATATCTCATATGGTGTCTTCAGAACCGTTTTCTTTGGAGCGCGATTCAATGTCATTACAGCAGTCTCTAAAGCAAAACCCCAAAAGGAAACAGGCAAGTCTGCATGACTCATAATCGAACGTACCATGTCTAACAGAGTACGATTTCTCCTCTCAGACACACCATTATATTATGGTGTTCTAGGTGGAGTGAGCTGTGATACAATACCACACTCTTTCAGATGATCACGGAACTCATGACTCAGGTATTTGCCACCTCGATCAGATCGGAGTGCTTTAACCCTTTTACCCAACTGGTTTTCTACTTCATTCTTGAACTCTTTGAACTTTTCAAAGGTCTCAGATTTGCACTTCATAAGATGCACATATCCGTATCTACTGAAATCATCAGTAAATGTAACAAAGTAGAAATACCCACATCTAGCCATGGAACTCATGGGTCCGCATACATCACTATGTACAACACCCAAGAGATCCTCAGCCCTCTCAGTATAACCAGTGAAAGGAGCTTTAGTCATCTTGCCTAACAAACAAGATTCGCATCGCTCAAATGATTCATAATCAAATGAGTCCAAAAGTCCATCTCTATGGAGTTTGGATATGCGCTTCTCGTTGATATGGCCCAAACGACAATGCCAGAGAAACGTAGGGTTCGAGTCATTTGTTCTTAGTCTTTTATTATTTTCAACATTACAGATCAGATGGTCCAAGTTCAAAACATAAAGACCATTAAACAATTGGGCTACAACATAACAAACATCATTCTTAAATATAGAACAACAGTTGTTCTTAATTATAAAAGAAAATCCAATCATGTCCAAACATGAAATAGATATAATGTTTCTAGTTATGGCCGGAACAAAATAACAATTATCTAGTTCTATTACAAGCCCACTGGGCAAAGAAAGACGGTGAACCCCGATGGCTACAGCAGCAACTCTTGCTCCATTGCCGACACGGAGGTCCACCTCCCCTTTACTCAGCAATCTTCTCCTTCCTAGTTCCTGCACATTTGTACAAATGTGATAACCACATCCGATATCCAATACCCAAGATGAAGGAGCAGAAAGGTTTATCTCTATAACGTGAATATTTGAAGCAGAAGTCATACCTCCCTTCAATTTCTGCAGACCTTCAATGTACGAAGGACAGTTCCTCCTCCAATGACCAGCCTTGCCACAGTGGTGGCATTTCCCTTCCTTCACCGTGCTTTTCTTTTTCATCAGTGCAGAAGACTTGGGCTCAAGATATGACTTAGGTCCCACCTTCGTCTTCTTAGAGCCCTTGGCCTTGCCCTTGCCCTTATGCACCATCAGTATGGGGCTGGCAGGCTTGGCCTTCTTCATGTTGATTTCGGCAGTTCTCAACATGCCTAGGAGTTCGGGCAGTGTCTTGTCTATTTCATTCATGTTGTAGTTCAAGACGAACTGCTCATAACTGTCCGGCAACGATTGCAGGATCAGATCTGTGGACAACTCTTGACCAAGAGGAAAACCTAGCCTTTCAAGGTTCTCTATATACCCAATCATCTTGAGTACGTGAGTCCCTACTGAGTCTCGAACTCCCATCTTGCACTGAAACAACGCTTTTATGACGTCGAACCTCTCTTGACGAGCTTGCCCTTGAAACATTTTCTTGAGATGCTCGTCAATCTCCTTGCACCCCATGTTCTCATGTTGCTTCTGAAGCTCAGAGTTCATAGTGGCAAGCATAAGGCATTCGACATCTAAAGCATCATCAGTATGCTTCTTATAAGTATCCTTCTCAGCACGGGAAGAGTTCCTGGTCGGCACCTCGGGGGCTTCTTCTTCCAAGACATAGAGCTTTCGCTCTTGCCTGAAAACAATTCTCAGGTTACTGTACCAGTCCATGTAATTAGTCCCACTGAGCTTATCCTTCTCAAAGATGGCTCTCAGAGACAAAGTGGAGTGTGAAACACTTGCCATGGAATTCTACAAGAATTTATGCAGAATAAAATCAGTACCAAAATTTCAAATACAATTATTTTAATTTGGACTTCAATTAAAACACTCCCACTATTTTATTCGAAATGATAGCCCTCACTAACAATTCAGAGAGTTCATGCGAGCTACTCTCTTAGTGGACAAGATCCGTATTTCACCAACACAATGAGTCAGTTTTGGCTTTCCTCTCACGATGCGATTATTTAGGTAGGCAACGCTTGCCAATTGCATCCTCATGCAATTCTTGTATGGTTGGTGAATAACTCCTTATTCGCATCCATCATATGGTGCATGCCAACCCTATGCCTCTAGGCACTCAACCTTTGAGGTCACCTAGTTAAGTTGGACCCGATGTCGACACTGGGATATCACAATTATCCGCTCGCACCCTTACCAAGATAGATTAATGCACCTTGCTTTGGCAAGCCCACACTTCATCGATCGAGGCAGGAAGAGTGTCATCCATCGGAAGGCATCCGAACACTTAATATTTGATGAAGGGATTTTGATTATAGGTTAACAGTTAACCATGATCAACATTTGATCAATGTGCACATCCAAAGAAAAACAATATCTAAACCACATGCATCCCTTATGTGCACATCCTGACACCATCAACAATTGATAGAAGGAAGGGCTAAATCTGAACATCCGGAAACTTCCAAATCCTCAGATTTACATGCATTGGACAAAGGCAAAGACAACTCAACTTAAAGCAGTAGACAAGCTCATCTCTCTATGTTGGATTCAAAATCCAAAACAAACTCAAGGGATGGTTACTGCTAAGGAGACTACAATTTCTAACAATTAGAAATTTCCACGCAATTCCAGAAGTTCTTGGCGGGGTGCCAAGATTAAATCTAGACATTTAGAACACTTTTAAATCCCTAGGTTTACACGCACTGGAATAACAAAACTTCCAATACAACAATCATGGCCGAAACCTGGCTCTGATACCACTGTTGGGTTTCTCTATGAGGATGGCACAATACTTGTGCACGCAGCGGAAGAATAAAATATCAAGAAAACCCAAAAGAAATTGGATCGGGCCATGATAGTTGAATCAAGAGGTTAACATATAACTTAGGAAAAAATTACCTCGGTGGCGTTGAGTCTCAACTCAACGGAGATGCTCCAAGCTTCGTGTTCTTGCTGGTGGCGAGTTCTACGTGAAATGATGTCCACGTCTCTGCAGAAATCCACATGAGCGGGAGAACGCCGATCTTTCCGTCGCACGGAAAATCGGGAAGGAGAAAGACCGCACCTTGCTTTCCCACAGACTGCTAGGTCCGCGCCAGGGATTGCAACGCCAGTGACGATCGCCGGAGAGGAGGAGGTCGACGGAGCGAACACGGCGGCGGAACCTTTCCGTCGGCGGGATTCGGGATCGGCGGAACGAAGGGCGGAACGGCTTCCATCGATTTCGATTTGATCGGCTGCCAAAAGCGTTAAGCATAACTCCCGAAAACCCTAAGTGTCACTTTTATACCGAAGGCATAAATAGACTTAGGTTTATCGCTATCCGCAGACCACCCAGAAAAATAGGGTCCCAGAATCGGCGAGAATCGGCGACAATCGGCGAGAATCATCAAGCAGATTCGGCGAGAATCATCAAGCAGATTCGGCGAGAATCAGTCGGCGAGTAACACCTAGGATCGGCGAGAATCAGAGTACAATACTCGACGATTCTCGCCGAACGCGGAGTGTACTATAATCGTCGACCATCATGTATGAGATGCTAACTGAGTCGGCTGGACATCATGTATGAGATGCTAACTGGGATCCCGTGCCCGCGGGAGGAGAGAGTGCCCTTGGTCGTCTCTTGCTTAGAGTCCCATGCCAAGAGATGGTGGAAGACTTCGCTGGACACGACGTTTGCTGACAGAGTGATTGCTGAGATAGCTTGGGGGGAATTCAGGGCCGCACTATTGGAGCATTTTGTTACGCATTCGGCCAGAGACGAGCTGGAGGATAGATTTCTACAGTTGAGACAGGGTAGCAAGACAGTGTTGGAGTATCATCGGGAGTTCAACCACCTAGCCTGGTTTGTGGATTCTTATCAGTTGGATGAGTCAAGTTACACTAAGAGGTTCTATAAGGGCCTGCGGGAGGATCTGAGGGAGGCTCTGTTGCTCGTGTCCGATGGGCCTATTCCTCGGATATTGGAGATGGCGAAAAGGATCGAGGCAGATTGGCATACTACCCGAGGCCGGAAGCGGCCAACTGAGGATCAGGGCTGGGGAGCCAGAAACGATCAGCAACAGGGCAGCATCACAGATGGGAGAAGAGCAGAAGATCAGCATCGCTAGGGGGTGAGACAGGAGCAGAGGGAACCAGTAGTGGTGGCCCCTCAGCCACCCCAGATGAGGGAGGTGCAGAGACACGGGGGTATGGCATATCCCCCACCAGAATGCTTCAACTGTCATCAGGTGGGGGATATCCGGAGGAACTGCCCCATTAGAGGGGCACCACCACCCGTACCACCGCCTGCCCCGCCAACTCAGTATTTTGGAGGATGAGGACGTGGCTGAGGTCGTGGATACCAGGGCAGAGACTGCAGGTAGGAGAGGGAGCAAGTGTATGCACTGGATCTGACTCAACAACGGAATCCGGAGCAAGTGATCACAGGTACGCCGGTTAACTTCAAGTTTTCTCTTTCTTAGATAATTACAGTTATGGATATGGAACAGATAAATGAAGAAAAAAAATCACAACTAGATTTCTAAGACTTTAAACTACCCCAGGCATAGTCTTCATCAGCGGCAAGCCCGCCTATACACTATTCGATATGGGTGCTTCGCACTCGTTCGTGTCGGAAGCCTTCGTGGAAGGGCTGGAAGGCGTGGAGCGATTCACAGGCCTGATGATGAGGATACGGCTATCAGACGGATCAAAGTTATTCACCACCGCCCGCGACAACATGGAGGCGGAGATCGACAGGAAGGCATTTGAAGCACCAGCAACGATCCTGAAGATGCCAGTCTTTGACTTGATCCTGGGCATGACATGGTTGCATTGGAACCATGCTCCGATTGATTGCCTATCAAAGAGGGTCACCGTGAGGCATGGGGATTCCTACATCGTCATCGAAGGTATTAGACCTATTCCCCCTCTCTTGTTGTCATCTGTGCAAGACGTCAAGGCCCACTTAGAGGGGGAGGAAGTCTATGAAGTGTTGTTTGAAATGGATGAGGCCAAGAGTTCCATCTCGGATATACCAGTAGTACGACATTTTGCTGACATATTTCCAGAGAAGCTACCAGGACTACCCCCGCACCGGGAGCAGGATTTTCGTATACAGCTGGTGCCGGGGGCTAAGCCAGCATCTAGAGCCCCTTACTAGATGGCCCCAAAGGAGTTGACAGAGTTTCGAAGCCAGCTGCACGAGCTAGTGGAGGCCAGATTTGTCCAGCCAAGCTCTTCACCATAGGGAGCCCCGGTGTTATTCGTCAAGAAGAAGGACGGGACACTCAGATTGTGCATTGACTACCGGGCACTGAACCGACTGACAGTCCAGAATACCTATCCACTACCAAGGATAGATGAGCTTTTTGACCAGCTGGAGGGCGCACATTTGTTTTCAAAATTGGATTTGAGGTCGGGCTACTATCAGCTGCGGATCTATGAGGAGGACATACCAAAGACTGCCTTCAGTAGCAGATACGGGCTGTTCGAGTTTACCGTGATGCCCTTCGGGCTTACGAATGCACCGTCAGCATTCATGAGCCTCATGAATCGGGTGTTCGAGGCATATCTGGATGTGTTCGTCATTATGCTTTTTGACGACATCCTCATCTACTCGAGGACAAAGGAGGAGCACAAACGACATTTGATGCTGACCCTGGAGAGACTGCGGGAGCACAAGATTTACGCGAAGTTCAGCAAATGCCAGTTCTGGTTGAGGGAGGTGGCTTTCCTAGGCCATATCATCGGTGGTGTTGGGTTGGCAGTGGACCCGGCCAAGAATCAGGCAGTTCGGGATTGGCCGCAACTGAAGTCGGCCTCAGATGTGCAGAGTTTTCTAGGACTTGCCGGTTACTACCGGAAATTTGTGGGGGGATTTTCTCGTATTGCCCTTCCACTCACATCCCTGACGAGGAAGGATGTGCCCTTTGTCTGGACCCAGCAGTGCGAGGTGGCTTTTCAGGAGCTGAAGGATCGACTCACCTTGGCTCCTATACTTGCCCTCCCTTCGGGGAAAGAAGGATTCCAGGTCTACAATGACTCTTCCTACCAGGGCATGGGTGCGGTGCTGATGTAGAATGGTCGTGTGATAGCATACGCTTCTCGACAGCTGAAAAAGCATGAGCAGAACTACCCAGTTCATGACTTAGAGATGGGAGCATTCATATTTGCTCTGAAAGTCTGGCGACACTATCTGTACGGTGTCTAGTGCGACATTTACTCCGATCACAAGAACTTGAGGTATGTGGACACGCAAAAGGAGCTGAATATCAGGTAGAGATGATGGGAGGCATTTCTAGCAGATTACCAGTACGAGATGCACTACCACCCAGGGAAGACGAACGTGGTGGCAGATACGCGGAGCCGGAAAGCCACAAACTCTAGAGCGGGTATGCAGTTGATGGCCTTGGAGTTAGTTCAGATGTTAGAAAATATGCAGATATCCTTGGTGTCCAAGGACCACCCTGAGCTGTACCGGGAGTACCTAGCATCGTTGGTTGCCCCAGATGACATTCGAGACCGAGTCAGAGATGGGCAGAGGCAGGATGCCCAGCTAGAGTCGATATTCTGGGCATTAGAAGCAGGCACATCTGGAGATTACTCGCTGAGGGATGGTCTAGTGTGTTTCAGAGGACGGATTTACATACCAGAGGGAGGCTAGATCCGGGAAGATATCATGACGGAGGCTCATTGCAGTCGGTATTCAGTACACTCCTATGTTACGAAGATGACTGCAGACCTGAAGAAGACCATGTACTGGCCAGGCATGAAGAAGGATATCACCTACTTCGTGACCCATTGCGAGGCATGCCAGCTAGTGAAGGCAGAATGCAGAAACCCCGCAGGATTGTTGCAGCCACTCCCAGTGCCGGAGTGGAAGTTCGATGATATCGCAATGGACTTCGTACATGGGCTTTCCCGATCGCAGACAGGAAATGATTCGATTTGGGTAATCATCGACCGGCTGACGAAGGTAGCCAGATTTATTCCGATCAAGAAGGATGACTCAGTTGGTGTGCTGGTTCGGAAATTCGTGGAGTAGTTCGTCCGTTATCATGGCATACCCAGGTCTATTGTATCGGATCGGGATGGACGGTTTACGTCTAGGGAGTGGAGATCAGTGCAGACTTACTTGGGAACTCGGCTAACATTCAGTACAACATTTCATACCCAGACTGATGGGCAGAAGGAACGTACCAACCAGACGCTGGAAGATCTGTTACGACTTTGCATATTGGATCGCGGTGAGCCTTGGGAGAAGCTGTTGCCACTAATTGAGTTCTTGTACAAAAACAGCTACCAGTCTAGCATAAGGATGGCTCCTTATGAGGCCCTATACGGACGGAGGTGTAGGACTCCGCTGTCATGGATATAGGACGAGGATCCGAAGGCTTTAGGTTCGGAGTTTGTTGAGGACACTGAGGCTCGGATGAGGATGATACATGACAGGATGCTAGAGGCACAGAGCTGACATGCTAAGTATTACGATGCTCTACATCGTCAGGTGGAGTTCCAGGTGGGGGACCAGGTGTTCTTGAAGATCGGACCGATGCATGGGGTTTCACGGGTACGCGGTTGGAAGAAGAAGCTCAGCCCAAGATATATGGGGCCTTATAGGATCCGGGAGCGGATCGGTCCCTTGGCTTACAGGCTAGAGCGGCCGCCGGAGCTGGCAAACCTGCACGACGTGTTCCATGTATCCTCTCTTAGGAGGGCTCTACTACGCCCGGAACAACAGATTATGGCCACGGATGGGCCGGTAGCATCTGATCGGTCAGTTCACCTGGAGCCAGTCCGAATCGATGACAAGGGAATGCGAGTCTTGCGCCGCAAGAAGGTTCCATTGGTCAAGGTCCTGTGGAGGAATCATGGGCGAGAGGAGCATACATGGGAGCCTCATGACTTGATGCAACAGAGGTACCCGGAGCTTTTCAGTCAGGTATTACTCACAACCTCTCTGGATATTACAATTTTCCTTTCATATTTCAAACCACGCAGGCCTAACTAGAATTTCGAGAACGAAATTTTTTATATATATTGGGATTTGTAATATCCCTCAAACAACCAGACCCCTAGGTGTGGTTTTGTCATGACTAGGTCATGACAAAACCCCAGGAAGCCCAAGAAGGCCTAGTGAACCTAGGAATGTAGGTAAGACAACTATGGTCTGCAAATAGTAGATTTATGAACCCTAGTTTAAGATGATCATGGGGCTTCACCAAGACTTCAAGACCCCATCATGGTCTCACCAATCCATTGTAAGGTCCATTAGGGCCCTAAGGGTCCATTGGAGTCGACCCAGGGTGGCTAAGTTGACCTAGAACCACTCTAGGCCTAAATTGTGCAAGGTGCCCTAACTAAGGGCAGTGTGCCCTAGTGAAGCCCAACTAACCATACCAGGGTCTTCCTAGACCTAAAGTGGGGTCAATGGGTCACTAAGGACCCAAGGAGGGCAGTCAAAGTGGTTAAGTTGACCAAAGTCAACTCTAACCCTAAATGGGTCAAACTAGTCTACCTAGGGTCAATTGACCATCCCCTAGCCAAGTGGACCCCACCCATTCCCTCCAAACTCTAAAGTGAGGTCAATGGGCCACCTAGGACCCATTGGAGTGAACTCTATAGTCTAAGTTGACCCAAGTCAACCTTAGCCCTAAAAAGGTCAAATTGTCCTAACTAAGGGGCAAGTGACCTACAGTGTGCAAGTTGACCATACCCAAGTACTTCTATACTTTAGGGAAGGCACATGGGTCACCAAGGACCCATTGGGATCAGCCCTAGTGGCTAATTTGACCAAAGTCAACCCTTGGGTCAAAGTGGTCAAACCAGCCTAAATGGCTAACTCAAGCCCAATCCAAGTGGGCTAGGCGCAAGTGTGGCCCATTGGTCTAGGTGGTGGTGAGACATATTTTGGGCCAACCAAATTCAGAAATGGGTGACTAGGAGAGAGAAAGAGGGAGTTACCTAAAATTAGAGGAGAGAGAAAGAGGAGCTTAATGGCAAGGGGAGGAGTTTTCAGGAGGTGGCCGGCCAGTGGAGTAGCTCAGCCATTCAAATTTGGTGAAACCGAAAATCACCATTAAGGGGCTTTAATGGTGTCATGAAGAATTGGGGAGTTACAAACCGCCTCTCCCCAATTCCTTCATTAGAGACCTTCTCCAGGGCAAGGGGAAGAGTTTCCCCCGATCAGATCCCATTCACAGAGAAGTTGTTGTGGAGGTTGTAGAGGAGCCGAAGCTTGGTGGTCATAAATGGCGAGGAGGCACAACACCCGCTCTCAGGCCGCGATTCAGGTCATCCTCCACACATTTTCCATGGGTAGATCTTAGTAATCCTTCGGGCCAAATTTCGGGCTCAATTGAGCCCGATCGGGAGAGCTTCTCTCCAAGTTTTTCCGCAAAAAAAATACTCATCGGGTTCGCCGGAATGGGCCCCTCCAGCAGCTATGCCGCCCCCTGGCGACAGCCACCACCTCAACGGAGGTGGTGGTGGCGTTGGCTGGCCAGGGAGGTGCCTGGTTGGCCGGCGACAAGGATTTGAAGTTGGCCCAGGAAAATTCAATCCAGGCCATTGGCGCGCGGGGACGATGACGAGATGTTGTCCAAAAGTGCGCCAAGATTCGTGCAGAATAGAAATTAAACTATAGATTATATCATACATTTTAATGAATTTGTCACACTTTTTCTATTTAATATTTTAAATTATTAAAAATACTTAGAGACTCTGTATGAGAAAATGGTCAACATAAAAATTGTAGCCTGGTGAGTCTAGTTTACTGCAAAATTGGTTTGAACCAATTTAGGTGCCTAGTTTGACCAGACCCTCATTTTGGTGGGCTCTATACCTAGGGCTATGCAGAAATTAAAATGGATGCCCACCCTTCATCTCTGGTACAAATAACTTGAAATTTGGACAGGGAGTTACCCTAGATCATATCTAGGCCTGCCCAAAAATGAGAATTTTTGGGGACAATTTTTCTATAGTTTTTGAAATTATTTAATTTCCCTAGGGTAATTTAATTTAGGGACCAAATGATATCCAAACTCACCCAAATTTTGGTGAGTGGTGCTTGGGGTCTGAAAGATATGGTACCTAAACACCTAGAGGGGGGGGGGGGTGAATAGGTGACCTAAACCTTTTTAAAACTTTGTTGGCAGCACAACAGTTATTTCACAGATTACTACAGCTAACAGCAATTACAGAAATCAAACAGTCAATCCACAGCACAGCACAACAGACACACTAATTTATAGTGGTTCCCCAATCTTTGGGTACATCCACTTTCCCCCTTCGCCTATCTAGCAGTGTACTAGATTCAGCCAAACTTCTCCACTATCTCAGAACCTAACAAGGTTCCTACACCTCAGGCCCAAAGCCTTACACTCAGCCACACAGGCCTACACTCAGCCACCCAGGCCTACACTCAGCCAATTGAGGCTTACACTCAGCCAATTAAGGCCTACACTCAGAGTTCTTCAACTCCTACACTCAGGCAATCAAGCCCTACCCTCAGCCTTTATAATATAGGCTTACAATTCTCTCAGATCCAATGGATCCTACAAGTTAAAATAGAAAGTACAATAGCTAACTCTACAACTCAGAAAACAAGAGAGGAGTTGAGAGATTCTTGAAGAGTTCTTGGAAGAACTCATCTATATCCAAACTGACTTAGCTTCCCTCAAAGCTTCTTGATTAGAACTGAATTAGTCTGAATCTTCTGCAGTTGTTCCTTGACCTCTGCTTCTTGAAATCCAGATGACTCTGAATTCTTCTTCTCAGCCTTAGTTCCAAAGACTGAATTCTTGGTTGGAGCTCTCTCTCTCCAACTTCTTAGATCTGCAGTTGGACTGACAGATCTTCTTGTGTTGATCCTCTGTGTATCACTTCTTGATTTAATCTGATCAACTACTTTAAGTATTCTCTCAAGCTGTAACTCTTGTTTCTCAATCACAACAACAACTGTTTCTGTAAACTATGGATGCCTATTTATAGGCTTCCTTCATGGTAATCGGCTGATCCGGTTCATAACAGACTTCTGATTTCTCTGACAGTTGCAGTAGACCGGCTGGATCGGCAGCTGTCATGTCAACCAGTCACTTCTTGAAATTCTCTAACTGTCAGATAGTGTCGAGACTTTCTGTTCTTAAGTGTCGACACTTATAGACTAAGTGTCGACACATGTTGTATAAGTGTCGACACAAGTCTACAAGGTGTCGACACAATTCCTTGTATGTCTCGACACAGATTCTTCTGCATGTGTCGACACTGAAATTGAGTGTCGACACAAGTCTTGTGCTTCATTCTTTAACTGTATTCTTCTAAGTGTCGACACATGTTCTTTGTGTCGACACAACTTTATGTGTTGAAACTGTCAAGTGTCGACACTGCTTCTTGGTGTCGACACAAGTCTTCACTTTTGTTTCTTCAGCTGAGTGTCGACACATTCCTTTAGTGTCGACACTTGTACTTAGAATATTTTGTAACTTTTCTGTTCTTTGCTAAGTGTCGACACAGCTCCTTGTGTCGACACTTTCTTCAAGTGTAGAGTCTTCAACTAAGTGTCGACACATTGTGCTGAGTGTCGACACTTTCTTCAAGTGTTGACTCTCCTGGTTGTGTGTCGACACATTGTGCTGAGTGTCGACACATTCCTCAAATGCTGACTCTTCTGGTTGTGTGTCGACACATTGTGCTGAGTGTCGACACATTCCTCAAATGCTGACTCTTCTGCATAGTGTCGACACATTGTGTTGAGTGTCGACACTTGTACTTAGATTCTGCAGACTTTTGCTGAGTGTCGACACAACTCCAAGTGTCGACACTTTCTGGTGTTGACTCAGCTCTTCTAGGTGTCGACACTTCTGCTAAGTGTCGACACAGCTTTTCTGCATTCTTCTACACTGAGTGTCGACACAGCTCCAAGTGTCGACACTTTCTGTCTAGTGTCGACTCTTCATCCCAGGTGTCGACACAATGACTCCAAGTGTCGACACTGCTTGTCTGGGTGTCGACACAAGCTTTCTCAAGTGTCGACACTTTCCCTCTAGGTGTCGACACATGGACTTAGAAACTTTTAGCTTCAGTCTAGTGAATACCTAACCTGCACAAGTAACTCAAACACACATCAAATACATTATGATGTATATCATTGAGTTAGGTGAGGCTTCTTCAAATCAGGTACATTTGACCAATGTACCCAACAATCTCCCCCTATTTGGAGAAGTCATAACCCTTAGTCAATGATATACACCACTCATAATTAAAAATTATAAAATGATGTAAAACAGGTATATGTCAACAGAGTTAAACTTAAACATGTAATAAAGCACACATGTATACTCATACAGCATTACAGAACAAACAAGAATTAGACACATTCTACTAAACAATCATGAAATATATATTTATCAAAAACTGTTCATACATTGTTTGCAATATATTTTCAAAGATTTACAATAATGTTTAGATGTAACAGAGTACAACATTCTTCAGTCTAAGCTTAGTCTAATTCTGCTCTGGTTCTTTTATGACTATGCCTTTTCCAGCTTGCACTTTGGCCTTTACAGCAGCAGCAGCAGCAGCAGGCTCAGCTTCAGCAGTCTTCTTCCCTTTGGAGTCCTTCTTCTTCTGTTCTTCAGCCTTGATTTTTTGCCTCTCAAAGTAATGATAGGGCTTAGGAAAGTACTTGCTAGGCTCCACAGCTGTAGGAGGTAGCTTTCCTAACTTAGCCTTCCTTCTATGCTGGACAATGGCTTCCTGCCTGATTTCATGCTTCCTCCACTCTGCTTCTGAGAACCATTTATTCCTCTCATGTGCATTGTCCTTGGCTGCTTTCCAGGCTGTGAGAATGATGTTCCTAGAAGTAGGGCTCCACTGTTCAAAATCTGGTTTTTGCTCAGCAAGTTCCCTGAACTTCTTCTTTGACAGCCTTGTCTCTTCCTCTTTGTCCAAAGCCTCTTGCATAGCAGCTGTAATAGGTTGAACAACCTTTTCCAGAACAATATTAGGCTTACCAGCAGTTGGACTATACATTGTGCTTACATCAGCATGAACCATGTCAAAATCTGGAGGTGGATAGATCACCTGAGCTACTTCCTGTTGCTCACCTCCAAGATATGCACTTTGAATACCAGATTCAGCTACATTGTCATCATCACACAGGGGAGGATAGCCCAGTGTAGCTCTGATGGAATTAGAAATCCATTTGGCATGGTCAGAGCTAGCTTTGACTAACACCCTCTCCCCCTTTATGACTTCTTGTGCTACATGATCTCTCACATCATCTTTTTGGAATCTGATCTGACTGTCCAAATACCTTATGCCATCCTTAAAGAAAGGTCTAAGCTTTGTAAGCTGTTCAGAAATGACCTTCTGTGAATCTTTAATTGCAGTCTTTACAGCAGCAATTTCTTCCTGAAAGACTTTATCAAATTCAACCTTGGCAGCAGCAGAGGATGTTGAAGGTTCAGCAGACTTATTCTTGAGTTCAGTGACTATTGCATTGTGAGATGCAGTCAAATTATCATTCATCCTCAATTGATTCTCCAGCACATAGCCTTGCTTTAGTGCTATATCATCCACTTGAGTTTTTATTGTCTCTTGATGGGTTGCCAGATAAACCACTGCATTAGCACCCTTTTGAAAACAGTCAGTCATCTCCTTTTTATTAAGGTTCATTTCAAACCTTATTGACTTGATGTCCTGTGCCAGATCCGATTGAAGTGCCTTGTGCCCTTCATCAACATAAGTTTCTATAGCCTTCCTTTGTTCATCCATCTTGATTTGCATTGCAAGCAGTAGAGCACTGTAATCAGTGGATGGAGCTTGTTGAACTAAGGAGTGTTGAGCAACAGTTTGTAGAGCCTTCTTGTAGCTCTGGCTCCTTCTTTTGAAAACAAAGAATTGTTTCTTCTTAGCTTGCTCAGTTTCATCATCCTCAGACTCTGAAGTACTGGCTATATCCACCCTATCCTTAGGGCTTGATAGTTTTTCAGTTTGCACATCTTGTGCCTTCTCAGTATCTAGCCTTATAGGCTCTTCCTGAACATCCAAGTTCTCCCCTCAATAGCAGCACTCTTCTCTTCATCAGCAGCAGTCTTGTCCATGTCAAAATCTTCTTGATCTAAATTCAGAAATAGATCTTCCATTGTATATTCTGGGGGTGACTGTGCAGGAGATGTACTGTGTTCATCAGCTACAACAGATGTGTCTTGGAGAACAACATCTGGTTCTTGAGTTGCTTGCTGATTTTGCTGATGGTCATCAGACAAATCAGAATTTATTATAGAAAAATTGAAAGTATTAAGGTCAACAAGTACCTCTTAGATGAGGATGGTGGCTTGCTCACTCTCCAGTGTAGATGGTTCTGCTACACCTGGAAGCTCCCCTGGCTTGGATCCCTAGGGATGGGGCTAGTGTGAGGCAACTCCCCCTGGATCTCAGCTGGCTCTTGTGGAGCAGGTGACTTCTCTGCAGCCACATCTATTGGACTATCAGGAGTGAAAACAACATGTTCTTCACTGCCTGAGCTGCTGGAAGACTCCTGAGTCACAGCAGCAGTCTTCCTCTTCTTCCTGGGAGGAGAGTCTTTCTTTGAAACTTGCTTTTCTGGGGTTGGAACTTCTTTGGACAGCACTCTTTCCCATCTAGAGAATATCCTTGAGTCCATTCTCCTCATGTGATTGATTTTAGTTCCAGCAGCAGTGCTCATTACCTCTGGAATTGATCCAGCCAGGTAGAAACTTAGTATCCTGCCCAGATTGGGCTTCTTCAGACTTTCCTTCACTTTCTCAAATACAATCATAGACCAGTCTGTTTTGAGGTTGAAGATGATTCTGGTCATAATACTGAACATAGAGGCTGACACCCTGTCATGTCCTCCTGGTTTGCTTAGTAAAACTTTGCCTACAACTTCAGACAGGAATTTGCCTTGATTATTCATTCCCTTCCTGTTGAAAACTGATCCTATTTTCATCTTAGGATCAAGACCACACCAGACCAAAGCTTCCCTGGTCTTGGATGTAGAAATTTCTTCTTCTTCTTGAACTTTAGGTAGCTGAAGTACCTTTCTCAAGGACTTGGGTGAAACCTTGACCTTGGTGCCATGCACCCTTGACTTAATTCTGTAGCCTGAGTCATCTACAGACGCTCCAGTAAGGAATTCAATAACTTCCTTCTTCCAAATTTTGGTTGGTTCTGAAACCAAAAACTCCAATCCTGAATCGGTGACTAGGGTTACCACCGTCTTGATTTCTTGATCGCCATCGTCAAAAGCACCTCGCACGAGCTCATACCCTTCGTTAACATTTTCCTCGAGCTTGGGAGCCATTAGGGTTTGAAGATTTAGTCTTGAGAAGAGAGAAATGTCGACACAAGAGTTTTGGTCTCGAAACTTTTGAAAGCGTGTCGAACAAACAAAGACAGAATCCTATTTATACCTTTCTGGTTGAAGACGAACAGGCGGGATGGATTACTAAAGATGTGTCGACACTGGCAATAAGTGTCGACACTGACTGATAATGTCTCGACACTCATGTGTCGACACAAGTTTAAGTCAACAGATTTTATGTGTCGACACTTGGTTAAGTGTCGACACCACACTACTCGACATGTAGTCGAGACTTTACTTAGAAAATTCTGAGTAAAACTTAAGTGTCGACACCTTATTGGATGTGTCGACACCTACTCGACATGTGTCGACACTAACATTCTGAAGTGTCGACACCAACTTCCTAGATGTGTCGACACCATTTTCCTGAAGTGTCGACACTTACTATTTTGTGTCGACATAGACTTGTCTATGTGTCGACACCTTTTTACTTAGCCAATTTTTAGTTCTGTAAACTTAGTCTAAGTTTATCATACCTAGTTCAATTTTGAACCTATTAAACTTAGCTTCTTCTAAGGGCTTAGTGAACATATCAGCTATCTGATTATCAGTTCTAACATATTCAAGTGCAATATCATTTCTTTCTACATGCTCCCTAAGAAAGTGATATTTAATCTCAATATGTTTAGTTCTACTATGTGATACAGGATTGTTAGCTATTGAAATAGCACTAGTAGAATCACAGTAAAGTGGAGTTCTACTTACCTGAAATCCATAGTCTTCTAACTGATGTTGAATCCACAGAAGTTGAGCACAGCAACTTCCTGCAGCTACATATTCTGACTCAGCTGTGGAAATAGCCACACTGGTTTGCTTCTTACTACTCCATGAAATGAGTCTTCCACCTAGGAATTGACAGGATCCAGTAGTGCTCTTTCTATCTTCTTTGCATCCTGCAAAGTCTGCATCTGAATAGCCTGTTAGATCAAAATCTCCATTCCTAGGGTACCAGAGGCCTAGATAAGGTGTGCCCTTTAGATATCTCAAGATTCTCTTGACTGCAGTCAAGTGAGACTCTTTAGGGCAGGCTTGATACCTGGCACAAACACATGTAGCATACATAATGTCAGGCCTACTTGCAGTCAAGTATAGTAGGGAGCCAACTATCCCTCTATACAAGGTTTCATCTACAGGTTTCCCTGCATCATCCTTGCTTAGAGACATACTTGACCCCATAGGAGTCTTCATGGTACTGGATGAATCCATACCATACTTCCTTATGAGTTCTAGGGTGAACTTGGACTGACATATGGATAGACCACTTCCAGTCTGTTTAACTTGGAGACCCAAGAAAAACTTCAGTTCTCCCATACTACTCATCTCAAATTGACTTTGCATAAGCTTTGCAAACTTTTTGCAAAGGCTACTTTCAGTAGACCCAAATATAATGTCATCTACATATATTTGGACAAGTATGACTTTGCCTCTAGATTCCCTAAGGAATAGAGTCTTATCTATTTTCCCCCTTGAGAACTTGTTCTCAATGAGGAAACTAGATAGGGTTTCATACCAAGCTCTAGGTGCTTGTTTTAACCCATATAATGCTTTCCTAAGTCTATACACATAATGAGGTAAAGTTGGATCAACAAAACCTGCAGGCTGCTCCACATAGACTTCTTCTTTCAAGTTACCATTTAGGAATGCTGACTTCACATCCATTTGGTATACCTTGAATCCTTGATAGGTTGCATAGGCCAAGAACATCCTTATGGCTTCCAGTCTGGCTACTGGAGCAAAGGTTTGATCAAAATCAATACCTTCTTCTTGCCTATATCCTTTTGCAACCAGTCTTGCTTTATTCTTAATGATGACTCCTTGTTCATCTAACTTATTCCTATAGATCCACTTTGTTCCTATCACATTGTGATCTTTAGGTTTAGGAACCAAGTCCCATACCTTGCACCTTTTGAACTGATTAAGCTCTTCCTGCATTGCTTCAGTCCACTGTGGATCTTGTATTGCTTCTTCAAATTTCTTTGGTTCTATTTGAGACAGAAAACTTGAATATACTACAGCATTCTGATTTCTGCTCCTTGTCTGAACACCTTGTCTTGGATCTCCAATTATCAGCTCTACTGGATGATCTCTTAGATGCCTGTTGGCTGGAGGCATCCTTACTTCTGGTTGTACTTCTACAGCATCTTCATCATGCTGAGTTCCTTGTACTTCTTCAGCTCCTGGTACATGTAGTTCTCCCCCTGGACATAAGCCATCTTCTTCTACTTGCTGTCTTGCAGCAGGTACATCTTCTATGGCTAGCTTGTCCATCTTCTTAGTAAGACCTGTGGGGCTGCATACATTGCTAGACAACTCATTGTTAATTAGTTGTGTCTCATCAAAAACTACATGCACAGACTCCTCTACAACTTGTGTAGTCAAGTTGTAGACTCTATAAGCCTTACTATTATTGCTGTACCCAACAAACACTCCCTCTTGGGACTTGGCAGCAAACTTAGTTAGGTAAGACTTTCCATTGTTAAGTATGAAGCATTTGCAACCAAAAATCCTGAAATAGGATAGATTTGGTTTCCTGCCTTTCACAACTTCATAGGGGGTCTTGTTTAACCTTTTAGTGATGGTAGCCCTATTTATCACATGGCATGCAGTGTTAACTGCTTCAGCCCAGAAATACTCTGGCAGTGATGAATCACTTAATAGGATTCTACCAGCCTCTATCAAGGTCCTATTTTTCCTTTCAGCAATGCCATTTTGCTGAGGTGTTCTAGGTGAAGAGAATTCTTGAAATATCCCATAGTCTTCACACAGCTTTGTCATGCTTTCAGACTGAAACTCAGTACCATGGTCACTTCTAATTTTGACCACTGTACAGTTCAATTCATTCTGAATTTGCTTAACAAAACTATAGAAGACACTAGGTGTTTCAGATTTCTGCTTTAAGAAGAACACCCAGGAAAACCTTGAGTAGTCATCAACAACTACAAAGGTATAGACCTTCCTACCTAAGCTGTGAACTGGCATTGGACCAAATAGATCCATATGCAAGAGGTATAAACACCTCACAGCATCTTTGTTGTCTAAGCTTCTAAAGGTGGATTTAGTCTGCTTGCCCTTTTGACAAGCTGAGCAAATGCCATCTTTGACACACTTAACTTGAGGACCATTCCTCACTAACTCTTTGCTAAAGAGTTTGCTAATAGTCTTGTAATTAAGATGGGCAAGCCTCTTGTGCCATTTGACACATTGAGAGACTGTCTCATCAGCTACAAGACACACAGGAGAACCATTGTTCTCAATCATAATGTCTAAGCAGTAGACATTCCTTTTTCTATATCCAGTCAAAATGATCTCTTGATCACTTGACCTCTTGATATGACAACCATTTTTAACAAATGAGATGTCATACCCTACATCACTTAACTGACTTATACTAATGAGGTTGTGTTTCAACCCTTTAACATAAGCCACTTGAGTAATGGTAACAAGGTTTGAAGAGATGTTACCAAACCCTTTGATGATTCCTTTTTCAGAACCACCAAAGGTCACTTTAGGACCATTTTTGATTGGAATGTAGTCCTTCAGTAGTCCCCTAGTTCCAGTCATGTGTCTGGAACATCCACTATCCAAGTACCATGTAGGGGTATGGCCACTTGGATTCACCTGCAAAACAAATTAATGAACCTTAGAACCCAAAGTAAACTTGGGTCCTTGGTGATTGTTAGTTTGCAATTTGACATAGCTACCTGCTGGCTTTCCAACAGGTAACTTACTACCCAACTTGGCACTGGCATTGTGCCAACAATCCAAGGCAAAGTGGCCAACCTTGCCACAACACCAGCATTCAAACTTGTTGTACCTTTGCTTAGGTACAACCTTTGCTGTCTTGACTACAGCAGGCTTGTTGAATGTTGGGGCTTTGCCCTTGGACTTGGACTGATCCTGAACAGTCCTAGCTGGTTTAATAAA
Source organism: Platanthera guangdongensis (assembly GCA_039583875.1). NCBI lineage: Eukaryota > Viridiplantae > Streptophyta > Magnoliopsida > Asparagales > Orchidaceae > Platanthera > Platanthera guangdongensis. The sequence goes on from CM077159.1 coordinate 100,443,416, forward strand.
ACCCAATCCAGCCTTTCCTTTATGATGAACAAATTCATCAATCAAGGGTAGCACTGATTTAGGTTTTGAAAACCTAGCAACTAGCTCTCTTTCCTTCTGGAGATTTGTCTCCAGTCTCTTAATTTGATCATTCTTAAATGTAATAGTACCCATCTGAATCACAGTAATGTGTTTCAGCCTGGCTACTTCATTCAGTTTTTGATCATACTGCTTCTCAAAATCTGTTGCAGCTGCCTTGAGATCAGCAATCTCCTTTGCCTGACTTTTGGCTAGGATCTTGCTTTTCTTATAGGCTTGCAACAGTACTTGGTATTCATCTAAGAGCTGATGAATATCTCCCTCAGATTCAGAAACACTTCCATCACTTGATGAAGATGATTCTGACTCTGAACTAGAACTGGAATCTGAACTTAAGGTTGAACTTTGTACCTGACTAGGTCCTGGCTGCTCCAGGATTTTGGTACTTTCAGTCAATGCCATCAGTCCTTGGCACTGAACCTCTTCTTGTTCATAGATTGATTCCATGATCTGCATAAACTCTTCTTCTTCTTCAGCAAATAGCCCTATATAGGCTTCAGCATCTGTCTCAGTGTCTGAAGAAGAAATGTCTGAAAGAGTCTTCTCATTCTTTGCAACAAAGGACTTCTCCTTCTTTCCTTTGAAGTGAGTCTTCTTTTTGTCACTGGATTCTTTCCTTCTTTCAGGACAATCTGCAATAACATGACCCTGTCTATTGCAGCAGTAACACACTATCTTAGACCCAGTTGCCTTGCTAGTCTTTGTCTTTTTCTTGTCCTTCTTTGAAGGCTTCTTCTCCTGATACTGAACTTCTTTCCCTTTGGAAAATGAAGGTCTGGACCTCCACTTGTTTCTTCTTCAGGAAATTTCTTGAAAATGTCTGGTGAATGCAGCAAAGTCTTCATCACTTTCACTGCTTGTAGACTTTGTGCTAACAGACTCATCAGATTCTGATTCAACTACCTCTGGAGGAGGAGTTGATGACTTAGTCCTTCCCTTTCTAGGTACTTCTGACTTGAAGGCAACAGTCCTTTCCCTGTGCTCAGTCCTTGTTGACTTTTCCTCCTCTTTTCTCACAGACAACTGCATCTCATAAGATAACAACTTGCCAAACAGTGTGGGAGGAGGAATTTCTCCCAACTTTGCCATTTCTCTGATGGCACAGATCTTAGTGTCCCAATCTTTAGTTAGGGACCTTAAGAACTTATCATTCAATTCATAGTTTGTGAACTCTCTTCCATAGGACATGAGTTCATTAACAATTCTGTAGAACTTTTTGTAGCATTCAGTGATGCTATCTCCTCTTCCTTGCCTAAAGCTCTCATACTCTTGATTAAGCAAGGACTTCCTATCTTGTCTTACTTCTTCAGAACCTTCCATGTAGACAATGAGGGTATCCCACATTTCTTTTGCTGTTTTACAGTGAATAAGGTTCTGGAAGGTGGCATCATCAATTGCACTAACTAAGATGTTCTGTGCTCTTTTGTCCATTGTAGCTAGGACAATCTCATCCTTGGTCATCTCAGAAAAATCCTTTGGAGTTCTCTGTGTAGCATCCAAGACTGAAATCTTCATGGGCACATAAGGCCCTTCTTTGACTGTGATGTAGATCCTAGGGTCAGAGGCCTCCATGAACAGCCTTACCCTTTCTTTCCAGATTCCAAAAATCTCTTTTCTGCATATGGGCAGTTTCATTGAACCCAATTCCTTGTGATTCTCTGAAGAACCCATGATTCTTGATTTTCTTGAAACTGTGTTTTGACTTATCCTAAATCTGCCAAACTGGATCTCCTCAGACAGTTAGTCCTTTTTGAGTAACCTCGCTTTGATACCACTTGAAAGATATGGTACCTAAACACCTAGAGGGGGGGGGGTGAATAGGTGACATAAACCTTTTTAAAACTTTGTTGGCAGCACAACAGTTATTTCACAGATTACTACAGCTAACAGCAATTACAGAAATCAAACAGTCAATCCACAGCACAGCACAGCAGACACACTAATTTATAGTGGTTCCCCAATCTTTGGGTACATCCACTTTCCCCCTTCGCCTATCTAGCAGTGTACTAGATTCAACCAAACTTCTCCACTATCTCAGAACCTAACAAGGTTCCTACACCTCAGGCCCAAAGCCTTACACTCAGCCACACAGGCCTACACTCAGCCACCCAGGCCTACACTCAGCCAATTGAGGCTTACACTCAGCCAATTAAGGCCTACACTCAGAGTTCTTCAACTCCTACACTCAGGCAATCAAGCCCTACCCTCAGCCTTTATAATATAGGCTTACAATTCTCTCAGATCCAATGGATCCTACAAGTTAAAATAGAAAGTACAATAGCTAACTCTACAACTCAGAAAATAAGAGAGGAGTTGAGAGATTTCTTGAAGAGTTCTTGGAAGAACTCAGCTAGATCCAAACTGACTTAGCTTCCCTCAAAGCTTCTTGATTAGAACTGAATTAGTCTGAATCTTCTGCAGTTGTTCCTTGACCTCTGCTTCTTGAAATCCAGATGACTCTGAATTCTTCTTCTCAGCCTTAGTTCCAAAGACTGAATTCTTGGTTGGAGCTCTCTCTCTCCAACTTCTTAGATCTGCAGTTGGACTGACAGATCTTCTTGTGTTGATCCTCTGTGTATCACTTCTTGATTTAATCTGATCAACTACTTTAAGTATTCTCTCAAGCTGTAACTCTTGTTTCTCAATCACAACAACAACTGTTTCTGTAAACTATGGATGCCTATTTATAGGCTTCCTTCATGGTAACCGGCTGATCCGGTTCATAACAGACTTCTGATTTCTCTGACAGTTGCAGTAGACCGGCTGGATCGGCAGCTGTCATGTCAACCAGTCACTTCTTGAAATTCTCTAACTGTCAGATAGTGTCGAGACTTTCTGTTCTTAAGTGTCGACACTTATAGACTAAGTGTCGACACATGTTGTGTAAGTGTCGACACAAGTCTACAAGGTGTCGACACAATTCCTTGTATGTCTCGACACAGATTCTTCTGCATGTGTCGACACTGAAATTGAGTGTCGACACAAGTCTTGTGCTTCATTCTTTAACTGTATTCTTCTAAGTGTCGACACATGTTCTTTGTGTCGACACAACTTTATGTGTTGAAACTGTCAAGTGTCGACACTGCTTCTTGGTGTCGACACAAGTCTTCACTTTTGTTTCTTCAGCTGAGTGTCGACACATTCCTTTAGTGTCGACACTTGTACTTAGAATATTTTGTAACTTTTCTGTTCTTTGCTAAGTGTCGACACAGCTCCTTGTGTCGACACTTTCTTCAAGTGTAGAGTCTTCAACTAAGTGTCGACACATTGTGCTGAGTGTCGACACTTTCTTCAAGTGTTGACTCTCCTGGTTGTGTGTCGACACATTGTGCTGAGTGTCGACACATTCCTCAAATGCTGACTCTTCTGGTTGTGTGTCGACACATTGTGCTGAGTGTCGACACATTCCTCAAATGCTGACTCTTCTGCATAGTGTCGACACATTGTGTTGAGTGTCGACACTTGTACTTAGATTCTGCAGACTTTTGCTGAGTGTCGACACAACTCCAAGTGTCGACACTTTCTGGTGTTGACTCAGCTCTTCTAGGTGTCGACACTTCTGCTAAGTGTCGACACAGCTTTTCTGCATTCTTCTACACTGAGTGTCGACACAGCTCCAAGTGTCGACACTTTCTGTCTGGTGTCGACTCTTCATCCCAGGTGTCGACACAATGACTCCAAGTGTCGACACTGCTTGTCTGGGTGTCGACACAAGCTTTCTCAAGTGTCGACACTTTCCCTCTGGGTGTCGACACATGGACTTAGAAACTTTTAGCTTCAGTCTAGTGAATACCTAACCTGCACAAGTAACTCAAACACACATCAAATACATTATGATGTATATCATTGAGTTAGGTGAGGCTTCTTCAAATCAGGTACATTTGACCAATGTACCCAACAGGGTCATTATAAAGCTCTGGTTAAAATTTCATCTCATTTAGAGGTGGTTTGAATTGAAATCATGCAAACCCTAGCCTTGCCTTAAAATGGATATTTTGGTCAAAAGTGCACTTTGGGTTTTGGGTGGTCAAATCACCTCAACAGAGGTTGAAATTGGGGCCACTGACTTGGCATGGCTTTTAGCTCCTCCCTTGCCCAAGCGGGCTCCTTTCCAGCTCGCCTCGGCGGCGCTTTCTCTTCTAGCAGTGTCAGGAGACGGGGAGAAGTCGTCGTGACATCGGGGCGATGATCAAACTCAGCGAGGATGGTTTGCTCGATCCTCTTCGCGAACTCTTCAAACGCATCAATTATCACAAACTAGCCACCTCGCGTGGCGTCTCCTCCTCCTGCCGAGTTGTCGACCAACTCTCCTTGCTCGCCACTATTGGCCATCTAACTCAACCTCTAAACTTTCCTCCTTGGCTGCGATCCACGCTCACCGCACCAAGTGTTGAAGCCAGGAAAAATCCTAACCTCAGAATTTGGACCAATGCCGCCTTTGGTTACCCGCTCAGAAGCTAGATCAGACGGCTAGGGTGACTAGGATGAAGAATCAAGTCAAACAGGACCCCATATATTGCGGCAAGAAGGTCCCACCACGTACCCGGATGCTCGAAAGGAGCAGCCCCTTCTCAACCAAAGATGGACAAACTGGGTATGAGGGAATCTAGCTGACAAAGTCGCAAGGTCGCGACTTGATCTCTAAGTAAAATGAATTCAAAGGCTTGGCTAGTATCCCGAAGATGAAGATTGCAAGTATCCTACCGAGGATTTCCAGTGCCTCACCTCATACCCCTGGGGTCCTATTTATAGGCAAATCTAAGGAGGGGGGTCATATTTATACCCCATCCCCCTTGGCGACTAGGCGACTTCCATAGGAACTCGCACAGGTTGGGCGAGTATTTTGCCTAGTCGCCTACCTGGCGAGTATGCGAGGGGAGCTCGTCATACTCGCCCAGGCCTTCTATGCTCTTGCGCGCTAATGTTGACTTTTGTCTTGACTTGTTGACATTGACTTCTACTGACCTGGCTGTGGTAGGACCCATCCTCGATGAATACAGGTTGTACAGTTACCCAATTGACATACCTAGTAAAGTCCTTCCTTCTTGTAAGATCTAGAAGGTAGTCCTCTAACAAGGTTATCCTTAGACAATTTAGCAATAGTTCTAAGGTTTATATGCCCTAATCTTTTATGTCAAAGTTCAGTTGATTTACTTATCTGCTTAAACAAACATATCTCAGTTCTAGCAGAATTAAAATTGACAAAATATATGTTACTTTGTCTAACCTCAGATAAAATAATTTTGTCATCATTGGATGTAATAAAGTATAGAGACTTATTAAATGATACCTGATAACCTTCATCATATAGTTGATTGATGTTGATAAAGTTATTCTTAAGACCTCTCACATAAGCTACCTTTCCGAAGGTAACTACTCCAACTTTGATATTGCCATATCCCTATGTCTGACCATAGTTGGAGTCTCCAAATATGACTTTTGATCCAAGCTTTGCTTTAAAGTCTCTTAGATTAGCTTTTCTTCCTGTCATGTGTTTAGAGCACCCACTATCCAAATAACACTATTTCTCTGTGGTAGGATAGTTCTTTTCCTGTATTAAAAATAGTGAAAGTGAGAGTTAGATCTAAAATACTCTAGAGGGGGGTGGGGGGGGGGGTGAATAGAGTATGCTTAAAAATTATTAAGAGCTATTACAGCTTTTGCTGTAAATTAAAAGTGCAGAATTAATAAACTATCAAGCAATAAACCTAAAGCACAAACACAGCAAGAACACAAGAAAATGAGGCAACCAGACGACACAAGAATTTTATAGTGTTCCCCAACCTGGGTACATCCACTCTTCTACCACCCTTGGTAGGAATCCACTCAGGTTTTTGATCAGGTGCCTGACACCAATGAGCTTTTGATCAGGTACTCAAAAATCAACCCAAGTCTTTTGATCAGGAGACTTGCAATCAAGGAATCACATTTGAAGGGAGATGACAACCCTTTACAGAGGTGGTGAGAGATGATTTTATCTTCTCTTTCTCAATATACAACTAAGAAGACTGTAGATTGATTATAACTTATGGCTCCCTCTGAAATGTAGATTGAATCAGGGAAAAACAGGAGCTAAGCATCAGGGTGATAGGTTTTCAAGCTGAATCCTTGACCAGCAAAAATCTTCAGGAACTTCTTTGACAGATTGAACTAAGGTTGTCCTTTTGAAGTGTCCTGGAGTACTTGAAGAGAGAAGACTCTTGATATAGGTATTGTTGTTCTTCTTCTTCAAGTGCTGATGAGCTTCTGGTCAAGATCTTCTATGTATCAAAAAAATGCCTCTTGTTGACAGAGCAGATTATTCAAGATTGAATATTTTTTCTGTGTCCCTGTATGCTTCTCAGTAAGTTGTGCTCTGTGTGAAGATTTCTCAATGATGCATGATACTGTCTGTAAGTCTGTATCTTTGTATGTATGTTATTATTTTCTTCTCTATCTTTCAAAAATTTGAATGCATCTGTATTTAATGCTGACAGCCTTGAGAATAATCGACATTAATTTATTTCCCCAACTGTCCCATGGAAAAACGACAAGCAATAATCCTGGAGTATACCATAATTAATGCTCCTTCTAACGGATACATTCAGAGAATGTTAGAGCATTAATTACTCAGGAATTATCGTATTAGAGTGGGGACAGAAGGTCGGAAATAACTAAGTCTGGAATCATCGAACAGTTGGCAGAATTCATCGAACTGAGTCCACAGTTCGTCGAGCTGAGATGTTGTATTCGTCGACCAGATGGCTTCTGTTCGTCGAGCTGAGTTCCATGATCGTCGAGTTGGAAAGTGAACTGTTGTCTCTTTTGATCTTTGCATATTCGTCGAGCTGGTAAATATGTTCGTCGACTGGAGTTCAACAACTATTCTGGAGTTGTCAAAAATTCTGTGTGTTGACTAATATCTTGTGTGTTGACACAAGTCTTCTGTATGATGTCGACATAGCCTTTACACAATGTCGACTGATGATCTTGGTGTCGACACAAGTTCTTCTAGTGTCGACTCAGTTGGTGTCGACATATACTCTGAGTGTCGACATAAGTCTTCTGGTTCCAGAATTCGTCGGGCAGAGAACTGAGTTCGTCGACAAGAGACTAGAGAACAGTCTGGACTTAGAATGCTGACGGTGGAGTACAAGGATCGTCGACCTGTGACTGAAGTTCGCCGAGCTCAGCTCAGAGAAAATATCTCTAAGATCGTCGATCTGAGAACGACTATCGTCGACCTGAGTTCGACGAACGTCGAACTCATTTTACGTAGTCTCTTGAGAAATCTCTGAATCTTTAGGAAAACTCTATGTCTTGAGTCTTTGGCAGTCTGATGATGGCTTGTCCATGTGATGTTGTTACTGAGGACTTGGCCTAGACTCTAGGACACAACTTTGACCCTGGTTATACATGTTGGGTCACATCATCCTAAGTTAGTGAACCTAGCCCAAATCAAACTAGGGATCCAACAAGCTCCCCCTATTTGGGTGAGGTCACTAATATACTCAAAATAAAAACATAAAGTAAACAAAGCAGGAAAAAGATATATCTGGCAGAGATAATTAACACATGCAGCAGATATATTTACACAGAAGCTTTGTTCAGACAATATGAAACAGTTTAAGATAGAAAATCAGAAATAAAATGGTTCATATTTCACTTCTTCTGCTTCTTCTCATGATGTTTTATATCCTTGCCCTTGTCTCCTGGCTTGGTAAAGACTATTTCCCTGTTTCGATTTAAAGCTTGTTGCATAGTCATTGTCATGTCTGCAGCCCCTATAATCTTCAGAGATGTAGCTCTAGGGACCACTGCTTCAAGATATAATTTCATATAATCATCAACATTAAAAATTTTGTTAGCCTTTTCAAACCTTTTCAGTTCTTCTCTCCTATACTTTGATATTGTAGTGTATTTAGAAATATCCTTCCCTTCAGCCTTTGCCTTGTTGATCATAGAGAGGCCTACCAGTTCCTGGAACCTGGTCATTTTAGCTGTGTTGGTTGTTTCTGGATCTTCATAAGGAACAGGAGGAGAGGGTGGTCTTTTAGGACTTTCAGCTTGTTGATGTTATTGCTGCTTATGTTGTTGTTGTTGTTGATGTTGTTGTTGTTGATGTTGTTGTTGTTGCTGATGTTATTTTCCTGAGGGTTGTTGCCTGTGCTGGCTGCTTTCATGATGGGATCTCCCTTGATGTCTTTGATATGTTTGAATAGGGGCAGATCTCTGAGAACTAGAACCAGAAGCACCAGCTGCAGGAGGAGGAGGAGGAGGTGGTGGATCCTTTCTGTACCTTTGAACTAGTGGAGGAGAGTATCTTCTACTCTTCTTCCTTTTCTTTTGCTGATTCTTAGATAGCCACATCCATGCTGACATTCCTTTGTATGGAGTTATATTTTGAAGAATATAGTAAGGGGTGTCATTATTTGGATTAGGCTTAGGAGGAGGAGGAGGAGGAGCTTTTCTTTTCTTTGATACTTGCTTCTTCTTCTTTGTATCCTCCTCATCTGAATCTTCATCCTCATCTTCATCATCATCATTATTAGAACCCTGAGGGTTATCATATAGATCATCCAAAGCTTTCAAAGCTTTAGCAGAAATAGCAGCCTTTTCTGGAGCAGGAGCAGGAATTTCAACATGAGTTGGAGTTTCAGCAGGAGTTGGAGTTTCAGCAGGAGTTGGAGGAGAAACTATACAAAAATCAGAACTAATTTGGACAGAGCTTTCAGCTACTGCCTTATTTTCATCTGCAATATCAACAAAGATCAGTTCATCTAGATCTGGCATGGGAGAGTCATCCATTACAAAAGTTGGTGCTGAAGACATTATTGAAGAAAAGGGAATATCCATTACTTCTAGAAGTGGAGTGACTACTAGCTGTGTAATAGCAAAACTATCCCTAAGTTGCTTAACAACTTCTGAAGAGATGGGGGAAGTGTATGGTATAATAGCCAAGGAAGGCTTAGTAATCTCAGCTGGAAGGTAATGCAAATATACAGTATCAAAAATTCTCAACAAATGTTCTAAATTAACTGTGGGATTAAGCATGAAATCACCAACAGTATTAGGCTCTTCAGAATCTGATTCATCAAAATCCATATTAGTTTCAATAAAGTCAATCAATTCTTTATCTATGTATTCTGTACACTCCGCTGATGTTGCTGTAGCTGGAGCACCTGCTGCTAGAGCTAGAGATGAAGCCTCTGGAGCTGTAGGTGCTGCTTCATCATCATGCATCTCCCCCTGCCTGGTTTCAGTGGCAACTGAGGCCAGACCCCTGGCTGAGGATGGGGCAGCAGAAAGAGCAGAGATTTTGTCAGAGAGAGAGGAGATGGTGGTAGCAAGAGGTGTAATGGCCTCTGCTATAAGGGACTTGAGGAGGGGAGTGATTATGAAAATGATGGAAGATATGGTGGAGTGGTCCAATGATGGAGTGGTAGATGGTGTTGCAGAAGGTGTAGAAGTGGGAACTATGGGAGGGATAGAGAGTGGAGCATCAGGTATGTGAACATCTGGAGGGATGGTAGATGTTGATGGGGATGGATGGGTGGCATCTTGCATGATGGTGTCTCTTGGTAGATGGTAAGATGGTATTGAAGAGAGATGTGGGGTAAGAGGAGATTGTGGTGGTGTAGAAATGTAGGTGTCATGGGGGGAATCAGGAGGTGTTGGTGGTTGATTGGCTTGAAGAGGGGAAGATGGAATGCCAGTGATGTCAATTGGTGGAGATGGAGCTGGTGAAGCATGTTGAGATGGAGGTGGAGTAGGAACATGAGTATGTTATTGTGATTGTGTTGTTGAAGAGATAATGAAAGAGGAAGGGATATGTGTTGCTGGAAGGGGGGCTGGAAGAGATGGTGGTGTTGGATGAATCTCTTCAGCAGGTGGGGGAGTGGCTTTAACAGCTCTGGTGCCTTCAAACGCTGGGGTGGAAGAGGTAGAAGCCTTGATTGGCTTGGTTATTGTCCTCTCCCACCTGCCAAATAAGACACATGTGAGCCTTTTACTGGCATTAATGAATATGGTCTGGGAGACCAGTTATTCAGCAGCCTTCTCTTATAAAAAGATCCCTAGTATCCTTCCAAAGCATACTTCCTTTTTGTTGTTTTTCTTATGTATCAAATCAAAGAGAATCTGTTCCCAATCCACTGGTTTCTTATTGATAATTGCACACATGACCAGAAACTGGTGTCTGGTGATGTAATCATGGGCAGTATGTTTCCCAAGCAGAACCTTTCCAAACAAATCTGCCAAAAACTTATAAGGGGCAGAGAAGTGTTTCTTCAAGAGTTTGTTAGGGGGTTATCTCCAGTATAACCAATGAAGCTCAGCATCACGTCAGATTCCTCTATTTCAATCTCCAATTGCTCTTCTTAATTCCTTAATCAAAAAATTTTGTTAAAATTGCAGGAGTTAAGGAGACGGAGTTACCCGCAGTAGTGCTTGTCATTGTATTCTCCTCTGTTGGCGATAGGGTATAGACCCATTCTTTGATTTCAGTGATGTGTAATTTGATTCTTCTAGACATCACGGTTTTGAGTTCTTGTTCTTCCAGGAGTTCCAGAATGTAGAGGAAGATGGGATCAGAGTGTTGAAACAAATTAAAATTCACATCAAAACCGGTATCGAACTTCATGCATGCGAGAATGCTTGCCTGAATCGCCATGGAATCACCTGCAAGAGAGACACAAAAACGGCGATCAAGTGCAAAGGAACAGAAAGCGCGGGACGGAGGTCGAAGAAAACCTAAATATAGGGTTTTCAAGAATATGAATCGACAGACTCCGTTCCACGATAATAAAAATAATTCTTCGAACTGAGGTCGACGAACTAATTTTGAATGAAATAATTTGTCGATCTTATCCAGAAGAATTGAAGACAGCTCGTCGAACTCCGTTCGACGAATATCTTCTGAAGAAAGTTCGTCGAACTCCGTTCGACGAAACCTGTTTCACTCATAGAGAGTTCGTCGATCTGCGTTCGACGAATATCTCTCAAACTTTCCCCGGTTCGTCGAAGTCCGTTCGACGAACTTTGGAAAATTCGTCAAGTGTAGACTGAAATCAAATAAAGTCTTCTCCATTGATCATTCCAAGTTGATTTACAAAGAACATATGATTTCTCACATCTAGAGGATTGGTGAATATATCAGCCCTTTGTTAATCAGTGTAGATATAGACAAGCTTGATTTTATTTTTGTCTACACACTCCCTAATGAAATGATATCTTATATCAATATGTTTTGTCCTACTATGGTGAACTAGATTCTGGGCTATGGCTATAGCACTTGTATTATCACAGAGTGGGGTTGAATTATTTAAGTTGAACCCATAATCTACAAGCTGATTTTGTATCCAAAGCATATGTGAATAACAGCTGCCTGCTGCAATATATTCTGCTTCAGCAGTTGAGGTTGACATTGATGTTTGCTTTTTACAAAACGAAGATACTAATCTCATACCCAGGAACTAGCAAGTTCCTGAAGTACTTCTTCTATCTACCCTGCATCCAGCAAAATCAGCATCAGAGTATCCAGTTAACACAAATTCTGATTCAGCAAAATACCATAGGCCTAGATTAGGATAACTTTTTATATATCTCAAAATCATTTTTAGTAAAATGAGATGAGATTCTTTAGGGTTCACCTGGAACCTAGCACAAAGATATGTGGCAAACATAATATCTGGCCTACTTGCTGTGAGGTATAATAGGGACCCAACAAATCCCCTATAAAATTTCTGATCCATAAGTTTCCCTGGTACATCAGAGTCCACAATGGCATTGGTAGCCGTGAGAGTTTTCTTTGCTGAGGCATCAGCTATCCCAAACTTCTTTAGAAGTTCTTTAGCATATTTTGCTTGAGAGATGAAGATGTCATTAGGGAGCTGCTTCACTTGGAGACCAAGGAAGTAGGAAAGCTCACCCATGCTACTCATTTCAAATTTGAAATGCATGAGGTCAGAAAACCTCTTGCATAATTTGGAATCTGTATTGCCAAATATAATATCATCCACATAAATTTGTACTAATAAGATTTGGTCCTTATGATGTATAGTAAAAAGAGTTTTATCTACAGTTCCTCTTATAAATTTATGCTCTGATAGAAAACTAGCTAAGGTCTCATACCAAGCTCTTGCAGCTTGCTTTAGACCATAAAGGGTCTTATGCAATTTAAAAATATGAGAGGGATAAGTTGGAGAAACAAAACCTGGAGGTTGTTCCACATAAACCTCTTCTTGTAGCACTTCATTTAGAAAAACACTCTTCACATCCATTTAGAAGACCTTGAAACTCTTGTATGCTGCATAGGCAAGAAATATTCTTATGGCTTCCAACATTGCAACAGGTGCAAAGGTTTGATCATAATCAATTCCTTCTTCTTGCCTATATCCTTGAGCAACAAACCTAGCCTTGTTTCTCACAATGACTCCTTGGGCATCCAGCTTGTTTCTGAAAACCCATTTGGTTCCAATAACTGGCTATTTTTGGTGTCTGGGAACAAAACCCCAAACTCTACATCTCTCAAATTGATTTAGTTCCTCCTGCTTGCAAGGATCCAGTGGGGATCCTGCTCAACATCATGAATGGATATAGGTTCAACCTGAGTGAGAAAACATGCATGCATCAAATCTTGGGTGAGCTGATGCCTTGTATGTAGACCTGCTGATATGTCTCCAATCACTTGAGATCTGGGGTGATCCCTAAGTGTGACAAAATCAGTGGGTGGAGTAGGTTGTGCAACAGCATTTGGAATTAATTCCTCCTGTGGAATTGTATTTGCTGTTGGTAGAGATTCATTATCTTCAACTTCTTCTTCTTCACTTTCTTCAATGGCTTGTGGAGAGAGATGAGTTGGCACCTCTTGGGTGAGGTTTAGTCCATCCAAGGTCTCACACAAGTGGGGTACCTGCAAGTTGCTATTGGTATAAACTTCTTTCTCCTTACAATACATGTTAGTCTCATCAAATGAAATATGAATAGATTCCTCAATTTTTAATGTTGATTTATTAAAAACTGTTGGGTACATTGGTCAAATGTACCTGATTTGAAGAAGCCTCACCCAACTCAATGATATACATCATAATGTATTTGATGTATGTTTGAGTTACTTGTGCAGGTTAAGAAAGTACTGGACTGAAGCAAAAAGTTTCTAAGTCCATGTGTCGACACTTGGAGCTGTGTCGACACTCAGTAAAGGAAAGTGCAGACAGAAAGTGTCGACACAAGGAGCTGTGTCGACACCCAGTGAAGCTGTGTCTACACCAGAAAGTGTCGACACTTGGAGCTGTATCGACACTCAGCAAAAGTCAGCAGAGTCAAAGTACAAGTGTCGACACTCAACACAATGTGTCGACACTATGCAGAAGAGTCAGCACTTGAAGAAAGTGTCGACACTCAACACAATATGTCGACACTCAATAGAAGAGTCAGCATTTGAAGTATGTGTCGACACCCAGAACAATGTGTCGACACACAGCTAAAGACTCAACACTTGAAGAAAGTGTCGACACAAGGAGCTGTGTCGACACTTAGCAAAGAACAGAAAGAACAACAAATTATTCTAAGTACAAGTGTCGACACTATGGGAATGTGTCGACACTCAGCTGAAGTCTCAACGACAAGAAGGTGTGTCGACACAAGGAGCTGTGTCAACACTCAGCAAGATTCAACATAGAAGACTATGTGTCGACACCAAGAAGCAGTGTCGAAACTTGACAGATTCAACACAAGAAGATGTGTCGACACAAAGGAGATGTGTCGACACATAGAAGAATTCAGCAAAAGCTAGAAGAACAAGTACTTGTGTCGACACTCAATTTCAGTGTCGACACATGCAGAAGAATCTGTGTCGAGACATACAAGGAGTTGTGTCGACACCTTGTAGACTTGTGTCGACACTTACACAACATGTGTCGACACTTGGACTATAAGTGTCGACACTTAAAGATAGAAAGTCTCGACACATACAAACTGTTAGAGATTTTCAAGAAGTGACTGGTTGACATGACAGCTGCCAATCCAGCCGGTCTACAGCAACTGTCAGAGATGTCAGAAGTCAGTTATGAACCGGACCAGCCGGTTACCATGAAGAAGGCCTATAAATAGGCACCCACAGTTTACAGAAACTGTTGTTGAAAGAGTTGATCAAGTGATTAACAAGTGGTACAGATTATTCAAGTAATCAGAAAAGTGGTATACTGAGTATCAACACAAGAAGATCTTGCAGTCCAAGTGCAGATCTAAGAAGTTGGAGAGAGAGGGCTCCATCCAAGAAATCAGCCTCTGGAACTAGGCTGAGAAGAAGGATTCAGATTCAATTCTGATTCTTAAGTGGCAGAGGTCAAGGAACAACTGCAGAGGATTCAGCCTTATTCAGTTCTACTCAAGAAGCTTTGAAGAAAGCTAAGTCAGGGTGAATCCAGCTGAGTTCTTCTAAGAACTCATCAAGAATCTCTCAACTCCCCTCCTTTAATTCTGAGTTGTAGAGTTATTACTTGTATTACATTTTTAACTTGTAGGATCCATTGGATCTGAGTGATTGTAAGCCTATATTTATAAAGGCTGAGGGTAGGGCTTGTTTGCCTGAGTGTAGGAGATAGAGATCTCTGAGTGTAGGCCTTGTTGGCTGAGTGTAGGCCTTGGTTGGCTGAGTGTAGGACTTGGTTGGCTGAGTGTAGGCCTTGATTGGCTGAGTGTAGGCTTTGGGATAAAACTGAGTTGTAAGGCTTTGGGCCTGAGGTGTAGGAACCAATTTGGGTTCTGAGACAGTGCAGGAGTTTGGCCGAATCTAGTACACTGCTAGATAGGCGAAGGGGGAAAGTGGATGTACCCATAACTTGGGGAACCACTATAAATCACTGTGTGCTGTACTGTGCTGAAATTGTTGCTGTGTTTGCTGTGTTTGCTGTAATATATTAGTTAGATTGTTGTGATATAACTGTTTGCTGCCAATAAAGTTAGAAAAGGATTAGGTCACCTATTCACCCCCCCTCTAGGTGTTTAGGTACCATATCTTTCAAGTGGTATCAAAGCGAGATTACTCAAAACAAGGACTAACAGTCTGAGGAGATCCTGTTTGGCAGATTCAGTGTAAGGCATTACACAGTTTCAAGAAAATCAAGAAAATCAAGAAACATGGGTTCTTATGAGAATCACAAGGAATTGGGTTCCATGAAATTACCCATATGCAGAAAGGAGATCTTTGGGATCTGGAAAGAGAGGGTAAGGCTATTTATGGAAGCCTCTGACCCAAGAATCTACATCACAGTAAAGGAAGGGCCTTATGTGCCAATGAAGATTTCAGTATTGGATGCAAATCAGAGGACTCCAAAGGATTTCTCTGAGATGACCAAGGATGAAATTGTCCTAGCCACCATGGACAAGAGGGCACAGAACATAATAGTGAGTGCCATTGATGATGCCACTTTTCAGAACTTAATTCACTGTAAGACAGCAAAAGAGATGTGAGATACTCTCATTGTCTATATGGAAGGTTCTGAAGAAGTTAGGCAAGATAGGAAGTCCTTGCTAAATCAGGAGTATGAAAGCTTTAGGCAAGGAAAGGGTGATAGCATCACTGAGTGCTATAAGAAATTTTACAGAATAGTTAATGAACTCATGTCATATGGAAGATAGTTCACTAACTATGAATTAAATGACAAGTTCTTAAGGTCCCTAACCAAAGATTGGGACACCAAGATCTGTGCCATAAGAGAAATGGCTAAGTTGGGGGAAATTCCTCCTCCCACACTGTTTGGCAAGCTATTGTCTTATGAAATATAGTTAACAGTGAGAAAAGAGGAGGAGAAATCAACAAGGACTGAGCACAAAGAAAGAACTGTTGCTTTCAAGACAGAAGTTCCCAGAAAGTGCAGGAATAAGTCTTCAACTCCACCTCCAGAGGTAGTTGAATCAAAGTCTGATGAGTCTGTCAGCACAAAGTCTAAGAGCAGTGAAAGTGATGAAGACTTTGCTGCTTTCACTAGACACTTTCAGAAGTTTTTGAAAAAGAAACAGTGGAGGTCAAGGCCTTCTACATCACAAGGAAAGGAAGACTCTTATCAGAAGAAGAGGTCTTCAAAGAATGACAAGAAAAGGACAAAATCAAGCAAGGCAACTGGTTCAAAGATTGTTTGCTATTGCTGCAATAGACAGGGCCATGTTATTGCAGATTGTCCAGAGAAGAGAAGGGAATCTGGTGACAGGAAAAAGACTCACTTCAAATGGAAGAAAGAAAAGTCTTTTGTTACTAAGAAGGAGAAGACTCTATCAGATATCTCTTCTTCAGAAATTGAGTCTGAGGCTGAAGCCTACATAGGGCTGTTTGCTGAAGAAAAAGAGGAAGAATTCATGCAGATTTTGGAGTCAATTTATGAACAAGAAGACAGTTATTGCCAAGGGCTAATGGCTTTGACAGACAGTGCCAAAATCCTGGAGCAGCCAGGACCCAGTCAGGTACAAGGTTCATGTTCAAGTTCAGTTTCTTGTTCTAGTTCAGAATCAGATTCTTCTTCATCAAGTGATGAGAATATATCTGAGTCTGAGGAAGATATTCATCAGCTTATAGATGAATATAAGGTACTATTGCAAGCCTACAAGAAAAGCAAGACCCTAGCCAAAAGTCAGGCAAAGGAGATTGCTGATCTCAAGGCTGTTGCAACAGATTTTGAGAAGCAATTTGATCAAAAACTGAATGAGGTAGCCAGGATGAAACACATTACAGTGATTCAGATGAGAACTATCACTTATAAGAATGATCAAATTAAGAGACTGGAGATCAATCTTCAGAAAGAGAGAGAGCTTGTTGCTAGGTTTTCAAAACCTAAATCAGTGCTACCTTTAATTGATGAATTTGTTCATCAAAAAGGTAAGGCTGGACTGGGTTTTGTTAGACCTGCAGGGACTGAGCTGTCCAAGTTTAAGTCCAAGGGCAAAGCCCCAACATTCAATAAGCCTGCTGTAGTCAAGACAGCCAAGGCAGTACCTAAGCAAAGGTACAATAAGTTTGAATGCTGGTGCTGTGGCAAAGTTGGCCATTTTGCAGTAGACTGTTGGCACAATGTGAGTGCCAAAGTGAGTTCCAAACTACCTGTTGGAAAGCCAGTAGGTAGGTTTGTCAAATTGCAAACTAACAATCACCAAGGACCCAAGAATACTTTGGGTTCTAAGGTTCATTAATTTGTTTTGCAGGTGAGTCCAAGTGGCCATACCCCTACATGGTACTTGGACAGTGGATGTTCCAGACATATGACTGGAACTAAGGGACTACTGAAGGACTACATTCCAATCAAAAATGGTCCTAAAGTGACCTTTGGGGGTTCTGAAAAAGGAATCATCAAAGGGTTTGGTAACATTTCTTCAAACTTAGTTACCAATACTCAAGTGGCTTATGTTAAAGGGTTGAAACACAACCTAATAAGTATAAGTCAATTAAGTGATGTAGGGTATGACATCTCATTTGTTAAAAATGGTTGTCATATCAAGAGGTCAAGTGATCAAGAGATCATTTTGATAGGATATAGGAAGAGAAATGTCTACTGCCTAGACATTATGATTGAGAACAATGGTTCTCCAGTTTGTCTTGTAGCTGATGAGACAGTCTCTCATTGTGTCAAATGGCACAAGAGGCTGGCCCATCTTAACTACAAGACAATTAGCAAACTCTTTAGTAAAGAGTTAGTGAGGAATGGTGCTCAAGTTAAGTGTGTTAAAGATGGCATTTGCTCAGCTTGTCAAAAGGGCAAGCAGACTAAATCCACCTTTAGAAGCATAGATAACAAAGATGCTGTGAGGTGTTTGTACCTCTTGCATTTGGATCTCTTTGGTCCAATGCCAGTTCACAGCTTAGGTAGGAAGGTCTATACCCTTGTAGTTGTAGATGACTACTCAAGGTTTTCCTGGGTGTTCTTCTTAAGACAGAAATCTGAAACACCTAGTGTCTTCTACAGCTTTGTCAAGCAAATTCAGAATGAACTTAATAGTACTGTGGTCAAAATTAAAAGTGACCATGGTACTGAGTTTCAGTCTGAAAGCATGACAAAACTATGTGAAGACTTTGGGATATTTCAAGAATTCTCTTCACCTAGAACACCTCAGCAAAATGGCATTGCTGAGAGGAAAAATAGGACCTTGATAGAGGCTGGTAGAACCCTATTGAGTGATACATCACTGCCAGAGTATTTCTGGGCTGAAGCAGTTAACACTGCATGCCATGTTATAAATAGGGCTACCATCACTAAAGGGCTAAACAAGACCCCCTATGAAGTTGTGAAAGGCAGGAAACCAAACCTATCCTACTTCAGGATCTTTGGTTGCAAATGCTTAATACTTAACAATGGGAAGTCTTACTTAACTAAGTTTGCTGCCAAGTCCCAAGAGGGAATCTTTGTTGGGTACAGTAATAATAGTAAGGCTTATAGAGTCTATAACTTGACTACACAAGTTGTAGAAGAATCAGTGCATATAGTTTTTGATGAGACAAAACTTATTAATAATGAGTTGCCTAGCAATGTATGCAGCCCCACAGGTTTGACAAAGACAATGGACAAGCTTACTATAGAAGAGGTGCCTGCTGCAAGACAGCAAGGAGAGGAGAGTAGCTGCTGTCCAGGGGGAGAACTACATGTGCCAATTGCTGAAGAAATCCAAGGTATACAGCATGATGCAGATGCTGAAGTGGTTCAACCTGAAGTGAGGATGCCTCCAGCCCACAGGCATCTTAGAGATCATCCAGTAGAGCTGATTATTGGAGATCCAAGACAAGGAGTTCAAACTAGGAGCAGAAATCAGGATGCTGCAATCTATTCCAGCTTTCTGTCACAAGTTGAACCTAAGAAATTTGAAGAAGCAATACAAGATCCACAATGGACTGAAGCAATGCAAGAAGAGCTTAATCAGTTCAAGAGGTGCAAGGTCTGGGAATTGGTTCCTAAACCTAAAGACCACAATGTAATAGGAGTTAAGTGGATCTACAGGAATAAGATGGATGAACAAGGAGTCATCATTAAGAATAAAGCTAGACTGGTTGCTAAAGGATATATGCAAGAAGAAGGTATTGATTTTGATCAAACCTTTGCTCCAGTAGCCAGAATGGAAGCCATAAGAATGTTCTTGGCCTATGCAACCTATCAAGGATTCAAGGTATACCAAATGGATGTCAAGTCAGCATTCCTAAATGGTAATTTGAAAGAAGAAGTCTATGTGGAGCAGCCTTCAGGTTTTGTTGATCCAACTCTACCTCATTATGTCTATAGACTTAGGAAAGCTTTATATGGGTTAAAGCAAGCTCCTAGAGCTTGGTATGAAACCCTATCTAGTTTCCTCATTGAGAACAAGTTCTCAAGGGAGAAAATAGATAAGACTCTATTCCTTAGGGAATCTAGAGGCAAAGTCAAACTAGTCCAAATATATGTAGTTGACATTATATTTGGGTCTACTGAAAGCAGCCTTTGCAAAAAGTTTGCAAAACTTATGCAAGGTCAGTTTGAAATGAGTAGTATGGGAGAGCTGAAGTTTTTCTTGGGTCTCCAAGTTAAACAGACTGAGAGTGGTTTGTCCATTTGTCAGTCAAAGTTCACCCTAAAACTCATAAGGAAGTATGGTATGGATTCATCCAGTACCATGAAGACTCCTATGGGGTCAAGTATGTCTCTTAGCAAGGATGATGCAGGGAAACCTGTAGATGAAACCTTGTATAGAGGGATAGTTGGCTCCCTATTATACTTGACTGCTAGTAGACCAGACATCATGTATGCTACATGTGTTTGTGCAAGGTATCAAGCCTGCCCTAAAGAGTCTCACTTGACTGCAGTCAAGAGAATTTTGAGATATCTAAAGGGCACTCCCTATCTAGGCCTCTGGTACCCTAGGAATGGAGACTTTGATCTAACAGGTTATTCAGATGCAGACTTTGCAGGATGCAAAGAGGATAGAAAGAGTACTACTGGAACCTGTCAATTCCTAGGTGGGAGACTAATTTCATGGAGCAGCAAAAAGCAGACTAGTGTGGCTATCTCCACAGCTGAGTCAGAGTATGTGGCTGCAGGAAGTTGCTGTGCTCAACTTCTATGGATTCAACATCAGCTAGAGGACTATGGATTTCAGGTAAGTAGAACTCCACTTTACTGTGATTCTACAAGTGCTATTTCAATAGCTAATAACCCTGTATCACATAGTAGAACAAAACATATTGAGATTAAATATCACTTTCTTAGAGAACATGTAGAAAGAGAAGATATTTCACTTGAATATGTTAAAACAGATGAACAAGTAGCTGATATGTTTACTAAGCCACTAGAAGAAGCTAAGTTCAATAGATTCAAAATTGAAATAGGAATGATAAACTTAGAGTAAGTTTACAGATTTGAAAATGACTAAGTAAAAAGGTGTCGACACATAGACAAGTCTATGTCGACACAGAATAGTGGTGTCGACACTTCAGGAAAAAGGTGTCGACACATCTAGGAATGTGGTGTCGACACTTCAGAATGTTAGTGTCGACACATGTCAAGTAGGTGTCGACACATTTAATATGGTGTCGACACTTAAGTTTTACTCAGAATTTTTCTAAGTAAAGTCTCGACAATGTGTCGAGTTATGTTGTGTCGACACATAACCAAGTGTCGACACATAAACTCTGTTGACTAAACTTGTGTCGACACATATGTGTCGAGACATTATAAGTCAGTGTCGACACTTATTGCCAGTGTCGACACATGTTAAGCTAGCTGTCCCGCCTGTTCATCTTCAAAATCAGAAAGGTATAAATAGGGTTCTGTCTTTGTTTGTCCACACGCTTTCAAAGTTTCGAGACCAAAACTATTGTGTCGACACTTCTCTTTTCTAAAGACAAATTCTCCAAACCCTAATGGCTCCTAAGCTTGAGGAGAACGTGAACGAGGGCTATGAGCTGGTGCGCGGCGCGTTCGATGACGCAGATCAAGAAATCCAGTCGGTGGTAACCCTAGTCGCCAATTCTGGACTAGAATACTTGGTTTCAGAACCAACAAAGATTTGGAAGAAGGAAGTTCTTGAATTCCTTAATGGAGCTGCTGTAGATGAATCTGGATACAGAATCAAATCCAGAGTTCATGGATCTAAGGTCAAGATTTCTCCAAAAAGTCTGAGGAAGGTACTCCAGCTACCCAAAACTCAAGATGAAGAATAAGTAACTGCTTCAAAGACCAGGGAAGCTTTAACCTGGTGTGGTCTTGATCCTAAGATGAAGATAGGATCTGTCTTTAACAGGAAAGGCATGAACAGTCAAGGAAAATTCATGTCTGAAATTGTGGGCAAGGTTATTCTCAGTAAGCCAGGAGGGCATGACAGGGTGTCTGCCTCTATGTTTGAAATTATGACAAGAATAATCTTTACTCTAAGAACAGACTGGTCTCAAGTGGTGTATGAGAAAATCAAGGAGAGTCTGAAGAAGCCCAACCTGGGCAGAATACTTAGTCTCTACCTAGCTGGTACCATACCAGAGGTAATGAATACAGCTGCAGGAAGTAAGATCAATCACATGAGAAAGATGGATCAAAGGATCTTTTCCAGATGGGACAGGGTATTGTCCAAGGAAATGCCAACTCCAGAGAAGCCAGTTACTCAGAAAGATTCTCCTCCAAGGAAGAAAAGGAAGACAGCTGCTGTGACACAGGAGTCCTCCAGTAGTTCAGGGAGTGAAGAACAAGTTGTTTTCACTCCTGATGCTCAAGAGGAAGTGACTGCAGAGAAGACCCCTGCTGCTCAAGATGAAGCTGAGATCCAGGGGGAGCTGCCTTAAGCTAGCCCCATCCATAAGGATCACAGCCAGGGGGAGCTTCCAGTAGTAGAAGAACCATCTACTCTGTGCAGTGAGCAAGCCACCATCATTATCCAAGAGGTACTCACTGACCTAAAAACTTTAGACTATATTATAGAAGATGCTAATTTGTCTGATGTCCATCAGCAAACTCAGCTAGACAGTCAAGTTCCAGATGTTGTTTTAGAAGACACATCTGCTGTAGTTCAAGATGATACTTCTCAATTGGTTGAAGAACCAAGAACTTCTCCTGCCCAGTCTCCACCTGAATATACAATGGAAGATTTGTTTCTAAATCTAGATCAAGAAGATTTTGATATGGACAAGGATGCTCCTGCTGAAGATAAGAGTGCTGCTGCTGAGGGGGAGCAACTGACAGTTCTGGAAGAGCCTATTAGGCTAGAAACTGAGCAAGCACCTGATGTGCAACCTGAAAAGCCACAAAGCCCTAAGGACAGAGTTGATATTGCCAGCACCTCTGCCTCTGAAGATGAGGAGAGTGCTAGGGCCAAGAAGAAGAAACTCTATGTCTTCAAGAGGAGAAGCCAGAGTTATAAGAAAGCTCTGCAATCTATAGCCCCACAGCCTATAGTTCAACAAGCTTCAACAGTTGATTATAGTGCTTTGATGATTGCCATGCAGATCAAGTTGGATGAGCAAAGGAAGGCAATAGAGGCTTATGTGGATGAAGGGCACAAGTCCCTATAGTTTGATCTTGCACAAGATATAAAATCTATAAGGTTTGAAATGAACCTGAACAAGAAGGAGATGACTGACTGCTTCCACAAGGGTGGGAATGCAGTAGTCTATTTGGCAACTCACCAGGAGAAGATCAAGGCTCAGGTAGATGATGTAGCATTAAAGCAAGGATATGTGCTGGAGAATCAGTTAAGAATGAATGATAATTTGACTGCCTCCCATAGTGCTATAGTCACTGAGTTGAAGAATAAGTCTGCTGAACCTTCTACATCTGCTGCTGCAGTTAAGGCTGACTTTGATAAAGTATTTCAAGCTGAGATTACTGCTGTTAAGTCTGCTATTAAAGATTCCCAGAAAGTCATCTCTGAACAACTTACAAAGCTGAAACCATTTTTTAAAGAGGGAATCAGGTATTTGGACAGTCATATAAGGTTTCAAAAGGATGATGTCAGAGACCATATGGCCAGAGAAGTCATAAGGGGAGAGAGTATTAGTCAAGCTAGCTCTGACCATGCCAAATGGATATCCAACTCCATCAGAGCTACACTGGGCTATCCCCCACTCTGTGATGATGATAATGTTGCTGAATCAGGGATTCAAACTGCCTATCTTGGAGGTGAGCAAGTAGAAGTAGCTCAAGTGATTTATCCACCTCCAGATTTTGACATGGTTCATGCAGATGTAAGCACAATGTATAGCCCAACTGCAGGGAAGTCAAATGTTATTCTGGAAAAGGTTGTTCAACCTATTTCTGAAGCTCTGCAAGAGGCTCTGAACAAAGAAGAAGAGACAAGGTTGTCAAAGAAGAGGTTTAGGGAACAAGCAGAACAAAAGCCAGATTTTGAACAGTGGAGCCCTACCTCTAGAAATATAATTTTAACTGCCTGGAAAGCTGCTAAGGACAATGCTCATGAAAGGAACAAGTGGTTCTCTGAAGCAGAATGGAGGAAACATGAAATAAGACAAGACCATTGTTCAATATAGAAGAAGCTAAAGATGAAAGCTACCTCCTACTGCAGTGGAGCCTAGAAAGTACTTCCCTAAGCCATATCATTATTTTGAGAGGCAGAAAATTAAAGCAGAAGAGCTGAAGAAGAAGGACTTAAAAGGCAAGAAGCCTGCTGATGCTGCAACTGCTGAAGCCACTGTCAAAGCTCAAGTCCAAGCTGGAAAGGGAATAGTTATCAAAGAACCAGATCAGAAATAGATTAGGAATTAAACTTGAAGATTGTTGTAATCTTTTGAATGAAATACATTTTTGTAAACCATTGAAGATGTATTAGAAAAATATTAGAACAATAAATGATAAATCTATTTCATGATTGTTCTGAGAATGTGTCTATTTCTTGTTTGTTCTGCAATGTTGAATGTGTATACATGTGTGAAATATTACATGTTTATGTTTACCCTGCTGTTTATAATCTGCTTTACATCATTTTGTAATTTTAATTATGAATGGTGTATATCATTGACTAAGGGTTATGACTTCTCCAAATAGGGGGAGATTGTTGGGTACATTGGTCAAATGTACCTGATTTGAAGAAGCCTCACCCAACTCAATGATATACATCATAATGTATTTGATGTATGTTTGAGTTACTTGTGCAGGTTAAGAAAGTACTGGACTGAAGCAAAAAGTTTCTAAGTCCATGTGTCGACACTTGGAGCTGTGTCGACACTCAGTAAAGGAAAGTGCAGACAGAAAGTGTCGCCACAAGGAGCTGTGTCGACACCCAGTGAAGCTGTGTCTACACCAGAAAGTGTCGACACTTGGAGCTGTGTCGACACTCAGCAAAAGTCTGCAGAGTCAAAGTACAAGTGTCGACACTCAACACAATGTGTCGACACTATGCAGAAGAGTCAGCACTTGAAGAAAGTGTCGACACTCAACACAATGTGTCGACACTCAATAGAAGAGTCAGCATTTGAAGTATGTGTCGACACCCAGAACAATGTGTCGACACACAGCTAAAGACTCAACACTTGAAGAAAGTGTCGACACAAGGAGCTGTGTCGACACTTAGCAAAGAACAGAAAGAACAACAAATTATTCTAAGTACAAGTGTCGACACTATGGGAATGTGTCGACACTCAGCTGAAGTCTCAACGACAAGAAGGTGTGTCGACACAAGGAGCTGTGTCGACACTCAGCAAGATTCAACATAGAAGACTATGTGTCGACACCAAGAAGCAGTGTCGACACTTGACAGATTCAACACAAGAAGATGTGTCGACACAAAGGAGATGTGTCGACACATAGAAGAATTCAGCAAAAGCTAGAAGAACAAGTACTTGTGTCGACACTCAATTTCAGTGTCGACACATGCAGAAGAATCTGTGTCGAGACATACAAGGAGTTGTGTCGACACCTTGTAGACTTGTGTCGACACTTACACAACATGTGTCGACACTTGCACTATAAGTGTCGACACTTAAAGACAGAAAGTCTCGACACTTACAAACTGTTAGAGATTTTCAAGAAGTGACTGGTTGACATGACAGCTGCCGATCCAGCCGGTCTACAGCAACTGTCAGAGATGTCAGAAGTCAGTTATGAACCGGACCAGCCGGTTACCATGAAGAAGGCCTATAAATAGGCACCCATAGTTTACAGAAACTGTTGTTGAAAGAGTTGATCAAGTGATTAACAAGTGGTACAGATTATTCAAGTAATCAGAAAAGTGGTATACTGAGTATCAACACAAGAAGATCTTGCAGTCCAAGTGCAGGTCTAAGAAGTTGGAGAGAGAGGGCTCCATCCAAGAAATCAGCCTCTGGAACTAGGCTGAGAAGAAGGATTCAGATTCAATTCTGATTCTTAAGTGGCAGAGGTCAAGGAACAACTGCAAGGATTCAGCCTTATTCAGTTCTACTCAAGAAGCTTTGAAGAAAGCTAAGTCAGGGTGAATCCAGCTGAGTTCTTCCAGAACTCATCAAGAATCTCTCAACTCCCCTCCTTTAATTCTGAGTTGTAGAGTTATTACTTGTATTACATTTTTTAACTTGTAGGATCCATTGGATCTGAGTGATTGTAAGCCTATATTTATAAAGGCTGAGGGTAGGGCTTGTTTGCCTGAGTGTAGGAGATAGAGATCTCTGAGTGTAGGCCTTGTTGGCTGAGTGTAGGCCTTGGTTGGCTGAGTGTAGGCCTTGGTTGGCTGAGTGTAGGCCTTGATTGGCTGAGTGTAGGCTTTGGGATAAAGCTGAGTTGTAAGGCTTTGGGCTGAGGTGTAGGAACCAATTTGGGTTCTGAGACAGTGCAGGAGTTTGGCCGAATCTAGTACACTGCTAGATAGGCGAAGGGGGAAAGTGGATGTACCCATAACTTGGGGAACCACTATAAATCACTGTGTGCTGTACTGTGCTGAAATTGTTGCTGTGTTTGCTGTGATATATTAGTTAGATTGCAGTGATATAACTGTTTGCTGCCAATAAAGTAAGAAAAGGATTAGGTCACCTATTCAGCCCCCCCCCCCCCTCTAGGTGTTTAGGTACCATATCTTTCAAAAACCCTATAGGCCTTGCTTACTTGGGAGTATCCTAGAAAAACTCTCTCTTCAGCCTTAGCCTCAAACTTTCTAATGTATTTTTTGTTGTTGTTATGAATGTAACATAAGCATCCAAATACTTTGAAATAATTTATTTTAGTTTTCTTCCCTTTGAGCAATTCATAGGGAGTCCTGTTCTTTAGTTTGTGAATTAAGCTCCTGTTCATGACATAATTTGTTGTGCTTACAGCCTCTGCCCAAAAGGTTAGGGGCATGTAAGCATCTACAAGCAATATACCTGCAGCTTCAATGAGTGTCCTATTTTTCCTTTCAGCTACCCCATTTTGTTGGGGAGTTCTAGGAACTGAGAAGCAATGTCTAATACCTTCCTTCTCACAGAACTCATGCATAAGAAGAGACTCAAACTCTATGCCATGATCACTTCTAATCAATGCAACATGAGTAGAGAACTCAATATGTATAGTCCTGAGAAAATCTGTAAGAACCTTGAATGTATCTGACTTTGATCTCAAAAAGAATACCCAATTGAACCTGGAGAAGTCATCCACTATAACCAAAGTGTAGGATTTCCCTCCTAGGCTTTGTACAACAATGGGTCCAAAGAGATCCAAATGTAGCAAGTACAAAATCCTAGGTGAATCACTCTTATTAACAGATTTAAAACTAGTTTTAGTTTGCTTGCCTAATTGACAAGCCCTGTAGAGACCTTCCTTCTTATAGGGACCAGAAGGTAGACCTCTAACAAGGTTGTGCTTAGATATCCTAGCAATGTTTTTCAGATTCACATGACCTAATCTTTTGTGTCATAAGTCTTTCTGATTACTAGTTAAGTTAAGTAAGCAAATATCAGATTTGGCAGAAAGAAAATTTACTAAGTATATGTTGCCTTGTCTACTTCCAGTTAAAATGTTTTGGTTGTTTTTATCAATAATAGAACAAGTGGATGAGTTAAAGTATACCTGATAACCATCATCACATAACTGACTTATGGAGATGAGGTTATGCTTGAGACTACTTACATATATCACCTTTTTGAATGTGACAGCTGCTATTCTTACTTCTCCAAATCCTTCTGACTGACCACATTTGGAGTCACCAAAGATAACCTTTGGCCCCAACTTGGACTTGTAGTTGGTTAAAATGTCCTTGCTGCCAGTCATGTGTTTGGAGCAGCCACTGTCCAGGTACCAAGTTTGATTTACCCCTAGACAAATCTTCACCTGCAATAGAAAATAGTTAATGGTTTTTGACCCAGGTTTCCTTGGGTCCTTTGTATTGCTGATAAGAGAAGCTGGAAATAACAGATAATTCAGGTTGGGATTTATATCCTAGAGGGTGATATCTCCTAGGTAGTATGATTCAGTCAGTGGGATTAAATGGTTTCTTAGAAGTATTTAAGTTGCTGTTAGAATTATAGTTTTGATTAAGTCTTCCTGGGTTCGACGAATTGCTGTAAGTTCGTCGACCAAAGTTCGACGAATTGGGTTGAGATCGTCGATCTCTGCCCAGAGAATGAACATGTTCATTCTCTGTGCCCCACGTTCGTCGACTTCTGCTCGACGAACCATACATAGTTCGTCGATCGCAGTTAGACGAATAAATATAACTATAGTTTGTGTTCAGAGTTCGTCGATCTGGGTTCGACGAAATGGCCCCATTTCGTCGATCTGATTTCGACGAAAATTGCTGAACCTTGTTTTTATTAGGTGTTTTCTGGTTTTTAGTTTTCTGTCCTATTGTCTTAGAGATCTTTTCTACTGTTTGTTTGTCATTTACTTTTTTCTTTGCCTTTCAGATACAAATTTTATTGAAGTTGATAAAATGTTCTTCCTGAGAATGGAGGCAAACGTGATGGAGCACCCAAGCCTTGCTTGCCATTAAGTCTGGCATTAACAATACTTGTGATATCCATCAGCTTGAGCCTTCTCCCATTGAGAGTTCCTCAAGTTGTTTGGCCTCACAAAGCTCAGTTTTTAGTGAGATTATCGTTTCATTTGATAAGGTTAGTTCATCTTTTAACCTAATGTTTTCAGATTGAACATCCTCTAAGTTTCTTAATTTTTCTCTAAGAATTTTAATTTCTTTTTCAAAGTTAATCAAATCTATGCACATTAATTTGAAATCAGATTTGAATGTTTCAGAGCTGTAGTCAAAGAGGACATTACCTGATCTGCCTCTGATTCAAACACTCCTTCATCTTCAGATTCTTCTTCTTCTGAGTGACTTCTGGAGGCATCAATTGCCATGAGGCAAACCTCCTTTGCTCTTTCTTCTTCATCGTCTTCACTGGAGCTTGAAGATGTTGACTCATCTTCTGTCTCACTCCAGGTCTCAGCCACAAGCCCTTTTCCTTCTTCTTGTGCTTGCTGGAAGAGGGTTTGCTGGTATGCTGTCTTCTGGTTTCCTTCTATCTTCTCTTCTCTTTCTTCTGGTTTTCTGGACATTCAGAGAGGAAATGCTCAGTCTTTCTGTATCCATAGCACACAACTTCTTTGGTTGGTGTCTTGTCAGATTTTGGCTTGTTATCTTTTCTTGCTGACTTTCTCCTGAAATCCTTTCTGGCCATCTTGAAGAATCTCTTAGCAAAGAGACTCATAAGCTCTTCATTTGATGTTGTAGTCTCTGTCTCTTCAGTGGCTTTGAAAGCAATACTTTGTTCTCTTCTGGCTGCTGGAGGTGTTCTTTGTTCAGCTGCCTCCCTGGTCTTTATCAGCTGCTCATATGACTTCAGTTTAGCTAATAGAGATTCAGTTGAAATCTCATTTAGGCATCTGGCCTCCTTGATGTGCCAGATTATTG
Organism: Platanthera guangdongensis; assembly: GCA_039583875.1. Classification (NCBI taxonomy): domain Eukaryota; kingdom Viridiplantae; phylum Streptophyta; class Magnoliopsida; order Asparagales; family Orchidaceae; genus Platanthera; species Platanthera guangdongensis. The sequence continues at coordinate 100,472,282 of CM077159.1, forward strand.
TATCCCATGAGCTTGGGAAGCACATCAGGATCTTGTCATTCACTTCAGTAAGAGTGATGTTCTTATCCAAGGTTTTTAGCTCATTGATAATTGAGCTTAACCTATTGTACATATCAGAAACTGTCTCAGCTTCCTCCTTAAAGTTATCATATAGGGATATGAGATTTGATCTCCTATCCTTTCTCTCATCTGCTGATCCATCCACCATTTGGTTTAGAGAATCCCAAATGGCTTTTGCTGAGGTGCACTCAACAACCTTCTGGAAAATATCATCTAACATATTTTGTGCCAGGATATCATAGCTTTAGCTGTAATTTTTGCTTTCTTCTGGGCTTCAGTCCACTCAGGTGTGGGACTGCATTGTTGCTGGAAGATGTTGTAGATGTAGATGCATGTGGGGACCTGTTAAATTGAATTGTAGATGTCTTCATCATAGAATTCATGTATAACCTAATTCTTGTCTTCTAGATGGCAAACCTATTAAGGTTGCAAACTGGAGGTCTAGTGCTTGCATAATCCTTATTCTGTGTCATGGCTGTGGTTATAATTTAAATGAGAATAAAGTGATGTGTAGATCTAACAAAGGATCTTTTGGTTTAAGATTTAACTTGTTCAACCAAGGAACCTCCTCTGATACCAATTGAAAGTGAGAGTTAGATCTGAAATACTCTAGAGGGGGGGGGGGGCGTGAATAGAGTATGCTTAAAAATTTTTAAGAGCTATTACAGCTTTTGTTGTAAATTAAAAATGCAGAATTAATAAACTACCAAGCAATAAACCTAAAGCACAAACACAACAAGAACATAAGAAAATGAGGCAACCAGACGACACAAGAATTTTATAGTGGTTCCCCAACCTGGGTACATCCACTCTTCTACCACCCTTTGTAGGAATCCACTCAGGTTTTTGATCAGGTGTCGGACACCAATTAGCTTTTGATCAGGTGCTCAAAAACCAACACAAGTCTTTTGATCAGGAGACTTGCAACCAAGGAATCACTTTTGAACGGAGATGACAACCCTTTACAGAGGTGGTGAGAGATGATTTTGTCTTCTCTTTCTCAATATACAACTGAGAAGACTGTGGATTGATTATAGCTTATGGCTCCCCCTGAGATGTAGATTGAATCAGGAAAAAGCAGGAGCTAAGCTTCAGGGTGATAGGACATGAAGATGAATCCTTGACCAGCAAAAATCTTCAGGAACTTCTTTGACAGATTGAACTATGGTTTTCCTTTTGAAGTGTCCTGGAGTACTTGAAGAGAGAAGACTCTTGATATAGGTATTGTTGTTCTTATTCTTCAAGTGCTGATGAGCTTCTGGTCAAGATCTTCTATGTATCAGAAAAATGCCTCTTGTTGACAGAGCAGATTATTCAAGATTGAATATTTTTTCTGTGTCCCTGTATGCTTCTCAGTAAGTTTTTCTCTGTGTGAAGCTTTCTCAATGATGCTTGATACTGTCTGTAAGTCTATATCTCTGTATGTATGTTATTGTCTTCTTCTCTATCTTTCAAAAATTTGAATGCATCTCCATTTAATGCTGACAGCCTTGAGAATAATCGGCATTAATTTATTTCCCCAACTGTCCCATGGAAAAACGACAAACAATAATCCTGTAGTAGACCATAATTAATGCTCCTTCTAACGGATACATTCAGAGATTGTTAGAGCATTAACTACTCAGGAATTATCGCATTAGAGTGGGGACAGAAGGCCAGAAATAACTAAGTCTGGAATCGTCGAACGTTGGCAGAATGAATCGTCGAACTGAGTCCACAGTTCGTCGAGCTGAGATGTTGTATTCGTCGACCAGACGGCTTCTGTTCGTCTAGCTGAGTTCCATGATCGTCGAGCTTGAAACTGAACTGCTGTCTCTTTTGATCTTTGCCTATTCGTCGAGCTGGTAAATATGTTCGTCGACTGGAGTTCAGCAACTATTCTAGAGTTGTCAAATATTCTGTGTGTTGACTGATATCCTGTATGTCGGTACAAGTCTTATGTGTGGTGTCGACATAGCCTTTAAATAATGTCGACTGATGATCTTGGTGTCGACACAAGTTCTTTTAGTGTCGACTCAGTTGGTGTCGACATAAGTCTTCTAGTTCCAGAATTCATCGGGCAGAGAACTGAGTTCGTTAACCTGAGGCTAGAGAACAGTCTGGACTTAGAATGCTGAAGGTGGAGTCCAAGGATCGTCGACCTGTGACTGAAGTTCGTCGAGCTCAGCTCAGAGAAAATATCTCTAAGATCGTGAGCTGAGAATGACTATCGTCGACCTGAGTTCGACGAACGTCGAACTCAATTTAGTTAGTCACTTGGAAATCTCTGAATCTTTAGAAAACTCTATGTCTTGAGTCTCTGGTAGTCTGATGATGGCTTGTCCATGTGATGTTGTTACTGAGGACTTGTCCTAGACTCTAGGACACAACTTTGACCCTGTCTATACATGTTGGGTCACATCATCCTAAGTTAGTGAACCTAGCCCAAATCAAACTAGGATCAACAAATAGGTTAGGTGTTCTTGACCCAGATTACCTTGGGTCCTAATTTTTTATCATAATCAGTAGAAATATAAGAGTATTCAGGTTGATTTTTATATCATGTGCATGATATCTCCTGTGAGGAATGATCCACTTAGTAAGAGGATTTATAAACTTTTGAGTTTGATTATTCTTTTGAAAAGAAGTAAATTTCTGTTTGAAAATATAAGTTCGACGAATTAAACTGATTTTGTCGAGCTCCGTTCGATGAATAATAGTGATTTCATCGAGCACCATTCACTGATAGTTATACTCATTTCCTATGTTCAGTGTTCGTCTATCTCTATTCGACGAATAATAGTGATTTCGTCGATCTCGGTTCGACGAATTCTGTTGAACATTGTTTTTTCTGAAATTTTTTATTTTGTTTTAGATAGATTTTGATTCTTCTCTAGTACATTAAAAGCTTCAGTGTCTTTATCTGCAATTTTTAATATTTCTTTTCCTTTAGCAGATATAAATGTTACAGCAGTAGTTAAAATATCTTTCCTAAGAATTTGAGGTTGATTGATGAAGCACCCAAGCCTACTTTGTCATTTAATCTGGCAATGACTGTACTTGTAATATTCAGCATTTGATACTTCTCCCATAAGAGTTTTTTCAAACTTTTTAGCCTCAGATAATTTGTTTTTCAGAGAAACTATTTGTTTATTTGAAACCAATCTGCCTTCTATATATAGAAATTATCTGATCGTCAAACTACAATAAGTATTTTATCGAATTGAGCTTGGCTTTCATCGAACTGAGCTTTACGGTCTGAACTTCTACTTTCGTCAAGCTGAGCTCTGATTGTTCGTCGAACTGAGCTTAGAGTTCGTCGAACTAATCTCAGAGTTAGATCTAAGTTAGTCGAACCGAGTTCTGAGTTCGTCGAACTGAGCATCTCTGGAATACCTTCTGAAATAACTCTGGAAATAAAATATGACCCTAGTCTTTATAAGTTGGGTCAAAATAAAAATCCTAATCAAAGAATAGTAATTCTAGCCTAAATCAGTAATAAGGAGTTCTAACAATGCACAATGTATTTCTATGGTTTTTTTAGGAAACCTTTTATAGCTGTTTGATTTCGAATCTCTCTATAAATACCTAGGATAATTTCAAAATCAAAAAGGATCCAAAACCTAATTGCTAATTTTGATCTACAAGAACTTCCCGAAAACGTTTTATGTCGACCTCTCGATACCTGCTTAGCGAAATACTTCTGATCGGTCGCGACTTCAAGCAATACACTTCTTCTACGACATCTTCGACTGGATAGATTCTTTCTTCAAGATTCTTTCTACTTAAGTCCAAGTCGGTTGAAGATTGAAGATCCAAATTTCACGATCCAAAGATTTCAAGCTTTTCGAGTTCTCTAAGATTCAAGATCAACCATTCCAAGAATGTTAGATCAAGACTTGTGGTCATGTGTTGTTGTAATATTATTTTAAATTGTGTAGGAGATTTTTCTCTGAGTTTTGTAGATCCGTGTGTGGATCGAGAGAGTAGATCTAGTAGTGGATCGTGGTTATAGATCCGATTTGTGGATCGAGTTGTAGGAGAGTTTGTTCTTCGAGTTGTATGAGCGTCGTCTCCGAGGAGTAGGAGTTGCGACTCCGAGGTGTAAGATTTGACGAAATCTGAGTTTGGTGAAGTAGATGAATCTGCCCTTCATGGGAGATTGGTGAGGCGGGATAGTGGACGTACCCAACTCGGGGAACCACTATAAAATCTTTGGGTTTGTGTGCTTGTTATTTAAGATTACTTTTATTCCGCAAAAAGACGCAAATATCACATATTCACCCCCTCTAGGTGATTTAGGTAGACGCTAGATATTTTGAATTGGTATCAGAGGGAGGTTTGTCAAATAAGGTTAACATCTTGATCAAGATCCCTGATCTAGCATTCAGAGATTCTGCACTTTCACCATGGATCGAAGCAAAGATATATCATTTATGAAACTACCGGTGTGTACAAAGGAAAAC